>JANFAM010000011.1:6142500-6742500 GCA_024362665.1 Prunus padus | reverse complement strand
GTATATATTGTACATTGATAAAGAAGGCCATTATATATATTTATTGCCATCATATATATACTTTACATAAACAAATACCAAATAACAACAACTAATATAAAGAAGGAAAGTGCATAACCAAAAAAAAAAGGATGCCTGTAGATTAATAAAGAAGGCTAGCATATATATGATATGATGTACAGAAACAAATAAAAAATAACAGCAACCAAAATAAACAATAAAAAAAGAAGAAGGAAAAGTAGAAAAAATAATTGGGATGCTATTGTTCATCGATATATGATGTACAACAACAACAACTATTCAAAGAGAAGAGATTTGAGATTTTATTTGTAACAGCAACAACAACTATTGGGAAAAAGATAAGCACACACGTTCAAAGACTATCGATATTGAAGATATATGATGTTCAACAACATCAATTATTGGGAAGACTATCGATGAGAGATCATACATATATGAAAGCGTAGTAGAAAAAGAGAGGAGATTTTTTACCTCCACTTGACAAGCACACACGTTCAAAGACTAGAAAGCATAGAGCACGTTCAAAGTTTCTAGGGTTGACATAAGATTTATCAGGACCTTTTGTATTTATACTTACCACTTTAAATTATAACGAAATTAGGCAACTCATTAATTCCTTCAAAATAAATGGCTTTTTGAATACAACTAAACTTTGTTTGACTTCTAAAAAGTCATAATTAAATGCACCTAGATTTCGATGTATTTTTTAAAGGCTTAATATCACAAAAGGTCCCTAAGGTTTACGAAACTATCAGATTGCATCCTCAATGTTTTTTTGTGTCATTCTTGGTCCTCAAGGTTAGTATGTGTGATCACAAATGGTCCCTGCCATTAGGTTCCGTCAGAAACTCCGTTAGTTTGCTGACATGGCATATATATATCACAAAACATCCCTGAGGTTCACGCACCTATCACAAATGGTCCGTGTGAAATTTTTTTTATTTTTTAATTTAAAATTCATAAATTTTTGGTTTTCTTTTTTAAATTTTATGAATTTTAAATTATTTAAAAATATATATTGTATTTTAAATACACGTGACACTATATTATTGGAGATGTGGACTCTACATATATGCCACATCAACAAACTAATGGAGTTTTTAAAAAACAATTTAAAATTCATAAAACTTAAAAATGAAAAAACCAAGGGTTTAAGGTTCATAAATGGTCCTCAAGGTTAAAATCCTTCTATAAATGGTTTTTTCATTTTTAAATTTTATGAATTTTAAATTATTTTTAAAAAACTTCATTAGTTTGTTGATGTGGCATATATGTGGAGCCCACATCTTCAAAAATATAGTGTCACGTGTATTTAAAATACAATATATATTTTTAAATAATTTTAAAAAGAAAACCCAAATTTTATGAATTTTAAATTAAAAAATTAAAAAATTTCGCAGGGACCATTTGTGATAGGTGTGTGAACCTCAGGGATGTTTTGTGATATATATATATATATGCCACGTCAGCAAACTAACGGAGTTTTTGACGGAACCTAACGGCAAGGACCATTTGTGATCACATATACTAACCTTGAGGACCACGAATGACACAAAAAAACATTAAAGATACAATCTGATAGTTTCGTAAACCATAAGGACCTTTTGTGATATTAAGCCTTTTTTAAAAGTAAATTGAAATCTGAATTGAATATACCCAAACTTTTACAAACTCTTTTAAAATCTTAATTGAATACACCTAGATTTTTAAACTCTTTTAAAATCTTAATTGAATGGGGTCAATTTAATAAAAAAATTGAAAAAAAAAATGGTTACCTCCTACATCAGTTTTTTTAAATATTGTCTTATTTAATTTTGAAAATGGGACGAAGAGACATATATACCCTTAGAAATCTGATGTATCGATACATCAAAGTATTGAAGGGCCTGTTTAGGATTGCTGTCCCTTTTAAAAAAAAGTTGCTTCTGTTGTGCTTTGAAAGTAATTCACTGTAAAGTAAAGCAACTCCATATTTGGTAAATAATATTTTTAAAGTGTCGTTAGTACAAAAAGAAGTATTAAAACCGTTTGGTAAATTTAATATAAAACTGTTGTAACCGTGAATAATGACTAAAATAGAAATTATATTGAAAGTGTTATGGTCTAATCATGCGGTGGTAGTGGTGGTGAAAGAGATGGAGGTGAGGGTGGTGGTGGTGGTGGTGATGATGAAGGTGGAGGTGGTGGTGGTGGGGATGGCGGTTATGGAGGTGGAGGTGGTAGAGGTTGAGGAGGAGGAGGAGGTGGTGGTGGCGTAGTGGTGGCAGTGGTGGCAGCGGTGGCAGTTGGTGGTGGAGGTGGTGAAGGTGGTGTTGGAGTTTGATGTGGAGGTGAAGATGGTGGAGTTTTTAAAAATTAATGATGATATTTTGGGAATTAAAAATTTTCATTAAAGGCTCATCTCTGCTTATTTTGAAGGCTTTATATCACAAAACGTCCCTAAGGTTTACTGAAACTATCGATTGCATCCTTAATGTTTTTGTGTCATTCATGGTCCTCGAGGTTAGTATGTATGATCACGAATGGTCCCTGCCGTTAGGTTCAGTTAAAAACTCCGTTAGTTCTTTGACGTGGCATATATATATATCACAAAACATCTCGAGGTTCACGCACCTATCACAAATGGTCCCTACAATTTTTTTATTTTTTTCATTTTTAAATTTTATGAATTTTAAATTATTTAAAAATATATATTGTATTTTAAATACACGTGACACTATATTATTGGAGATTTGGGCTCCACATATATGCCACATCAACAAACTAATAGCGTTTTTTAAAAATAATTTAAAATTCATAAAATTTAAAAATGAAAAAACCAAGGGTTTAGGGTTCATAAATGTTCCTCAAGGTTAAAATCCTTATATAAATGGTTTTTTAATTTTAAATTATTTTTAAAAACTTCATTAGTTTGTTGATGTGACATATATGTGGAGCTCACATCTTCAAAAATATAGTGTCACGTGTATTTAAAATACAAAATATATTTTTAAATAATTTAAAAAAGAAAGCCAAAAATTTATGAATTTTAAATGAAAAAAAAATTTCGCAAGGACCATTTGTGATAGGTGCGTGAACCTTAGGGATGTTTTGTGATATATGTATATGCCACGTCGGCAAACTAACGGAGTTTTTGACGGAACCTAACGGCGGGGGACCATTCGTGATCACACATACTAACCTCGAGGACCAAGAATGACACAAAAACATTAAGGATGCAATCTGATAGTTTCGTAAACCTTAGGGATGTTTTGTGATATAAACCCTATTTTGAAATTAGCTTTGAAAAGCAACCCAAAACCTGCTTTTAAAAGCTGTTGTCAAAAGGTTACTGCTTTTAAAATAATCGAGATATTTTATTTTTACCAAATACCTTAAACTACTTAACTTTAAAGTGAAGCATGTTTTTGAAGAAAAAAAAAGAGTGCTTTTAAAAGTTGCTGTCAAAAGGATATATGGAATTGGGAAACAAATATAATTTTAATAAGTACACCCTACTTATCATATTCAACCCTAATCAAATGTAGAGAAGTTTTCATATTGTATATCCGAAGACGAATTAGAAATCGGAGTTTGAAAGGTGTTGTGGAGGTTGATGGAGAATCACCTATCTCCTTCCAAGGATCCAAATATATATGTTGAGGATGCACCAACTTCTCTGGAGGGAACTCCACAAGATGGATGCTTTGAAGTTGAGAACTCGAAAGAGGAATTCAAAAACAGGTTTGGGACTGAAGATGCCACAAGAATTCCTCCTTCGATGGAGTTATCATGTGTAATATGCTGGACATAATTTAGTTCAACCAGAGGAATTTTGCCATGTGGTCATCGGTTCTGTTATTCATGCATTGAAAGTTGGCCTGGTCATATGGTAAAAAAATTATGCTCTCATTCAATTTATAATTGTATAGTTGTTGGTTGTGCAAGCTTTTTAAATTTTCTCAGCGTTTAACTAAATTCTTAAACAAATTTTCATTCTAGTTGCAATCGTTGTTGGCAAGGGTTCACAATTCATATTGGGTGATGGTTTACATGTAGGGTTCGAAGAGAAAGACTGTGCAGTGGGCTCTTTAATATTCCATTCCCCCCAGAGATTTTGATAGATATATTATTTTTATTCTCAAGATATGATTTCACCACTTATACTATCACCATCTTATCATGACTATCAATGTCGTCGCCACTGCCACCACCACCACCACAGTCATCATCGTCATCGCCGCCACCCCTAGCACAACCACCACCACCCCCACTGCCATCACCGACCCCACTACCAGCCCCACCATCATCCCCACCGTCACCACCACCTCCACCGCCATCACCCTCACCCACACTATGAGTCCCACCATCACCCCCACCCACACTATTAGCCCCACCATCACCCCCACCACCACCATAGCCACCGCTAGCATCATCACCATCATTGCCGCAGCCGCAACCACCTCCACCACCACCTCACTCCCACCGCCATGACCAGCATCATCACCATCATCGCTGCCACCGCCACCACCTTCACCACCCCCACCGCCACGTCCACCACCACTACCTCCCCCACCATAACCCACAAACCACCATTGCCATCACCAACACCATCATCACCCCAAAACCCTTTGTTTTTTGAGTGCTATAAACTCTATTAAAATCAGTAATAAAACTCTAACAAACTCATTTAAAATATATACACGAATTCAGTCAAAATCTATGTGGAGTTTGTAGAATTCAGTTAAACTCAATTAAATTCAATTAAACTCTACCAACTTTATAACTCTTTTAAAATCATTTAAAATATGAATTGAATACACTCGCCTTAGTTAATTTTAAAATTCGTTTAGCACAACTCAAAAAAAACAAGGTCGAAGAAGAACTCTCAGGGCCGAGATAAACGCTTTTTAAATCCTTTTTTTTTCGACCAAAAATAAATAAAAAAGGTAAACCCTTATTAAATCCTGACCCAAACCTATGTGTCTTTCCTCATCTACATAGAGAGAGAGAGAGAGAGAAAACAAGCACATTCTGAAGAGAGAACTAGAAGCGTTGGAACTGTGAGAGAGAATCAGCTATGGCGAGCGCAGACGTAGAGACTGTGGACTTCGATTTTCAAGAAGACGATCTCATGGACGAGGAAGTAGCCGCCGACGCCGAGCCCCCGGCGTCCCCTAGGGCCCCACAACCCAAGCTCAAGTCCGCAATCACCGGCGTCGGAGCGTCCGCCTCACCCGCCGCCCCTAAAAAGACTAAAGGACGCGGATTTCGGGAAGATCTCAATGCCGACCGTAACAAGCGCCTCGCTGCCTCCGACTTCGACTCCCTCAACACCTCAGACGGCCTCGAACCCCAACGATGTAAGTCCTCTCTTTCTCACACACACACACACACACACACACACACACACACACACATATATATATATATCTCTCCTTTTGTGTGTCTCTTTATGTATACATATTTGGTTTTTGTTGTGTTAGCGAAAGTTTGAATTTTAAAAAATAATTGGTAGCTATGGTTTAAAGACTCTTGGAGTTTTATCTGATAAAAAGAGTTCTTGATTGAAATTGTGGCTTGGGTTGTATGTTTTGGGAAAAATTTCACTTTTTAGAATTTATTGGTAGCTAGGGTTTTAGGATTTTTGGAGGTTATTTTTTTCTTTCCCCGATAGAAGAGGTCTTGATTGGATTGGTAGCTGGCATTGTAGAATTCTTCGCTTTTGTTCGCCCGGATTCATTGGGGAAATTTAATCGGGTGTGTATGTTTTGTAATTCAGTTATGCTGAAAAGTGATTAGGTTCTTCGGAAGTTTCATTTTTTTGAGTTCGGATTTTGGATTTCCATTCTTTAGCTTGAAGTTTGGATTTCTGTTTTTGAGTTTGGACTTTGGATATTTCGAGGGATCATTTTGTGGAAGTATACTCCAGTTAACATATGTGTCTATATAAGTCAGGGTCAAACATATTTTCATGGTACACAGTTTTCAACTGCTTTTTTTATCAAATGTGTGAGAGTGCAGTTTTAATAGGCCATGAATTTTGGAGGATAGTGCGTGCCATAGAGCTCCTTAATTAGTGTGCAACAGCTGTAGGTTGCAGGTTGAACCAAATAATCATGTTTGTAGAAGACATTAATCTGTGGCAGCAAGGTGAAAGTTTGGAGCATAGTGGCAGTCAAAATGTGTCTACATAGTTTAAATTCAGTATAAAAAATCTTTCGGTATAACTAGAAAGGAACAGTGAAAATGCATATAATGTGTAGAAAAGCTGGGTTTATGACTTTAATTTCTGGACTTTATGGAGCTTGTAAGCAAGTATGCCTTTTCATATTGAACTTTGGCAGGAACTTAATGAGAGAGAGATTTGTTTGTCCTTTTTCCCTAGGTAAATTGAAAAAAAAAAGAATATGGGAAACTCCTCCGTGGAGCAGAAATCATTCAATTTCCATATTTTCTCATTGTAAGCTATGATTTTTGTACTTAATTGCACCGCTTAATACTGTAAGTTCTTTCCTCCTTTCCGGGGAAAATAGGATCTCATTTTGTTGCACTTATGGGTCAAATCTTGTCTTGTGTATCAATTGCTGACTTTAAATGCTTGTCTAGACTCTTAATAGAAACTTCCAGGGGCTAGCCTTCTTTTGTTAAGCATAGCCTACCATACGTTCAGTCTAGATCTGGAATGCTCTTCTGCATTTTGTGTAAATAACAGGTTCCTAGTTCCTTGGAAGTCATGTTTTCCCTTCTCTGTGGTGCAGATATACCCTCATGGTCTGTTCATTATCTTACCTACCTCTTTGCAATTTTTTTTTTATACTAATTCAAATTTTAAACATTCAACTTCAACTGTAATGTCTTTGATTTTAACCTTGAGTGGGTAATATGTCCTCTCATAGATTTTGGGTAGGTGCCCTGTAATGCCACCTATTCAAGAAGCTGCCTGAATGGGTACCAAGTCAAAAATTCGTCCTTCATCTCCATTATTGATTAAAAAAAAATTAAAAGAGATTATATTTACATAGTTTTGGCCCACTCTTGCTTTCCATTCCTTGTTTTACTTCTTGCAGTAATGTCAAGACCTATACAATTCAATTGTTCAGTATCAATCCCGATTTTAATTCTGCTAAATAAAGAATGATAATCTTGTTTTCCAGTTTACACAGAACCTTTTTATGTAATTATTAGAGTTTCATATACTTTTGTAACCATAGGGTAAGGAGTATATTTCCTACTTACATGTGGTTGGCATTGCATCCCCTGACAATTTCTTTGTTTCATTTTAAAAATGTCTGCAGCCGTTGAGGGATGGATTATTCTGGTCACTGGGGTACATGAGGAAGCCCAAGAGGATGATCTACATAATGCATTTGGTGAATTTGGAGAGATAAAAAATTTGCATCTAAATCTTGATCGCCGCACTGGGTTTGTGAAGGTACGATAGGACTTTCATTATGTATACTATGGAATTTGGATATGCTTTTGTTTTTTTCAATTCTTTATTTTTCTGAATATTGTATCTTTCTATTGAAAATTTGTAAAACTGGGGTAATAAGTCATTCATCAGTTATAAACTATGGGGAATAACAGAACAACAGAAAGCAGAGGAAAATTATTGGTGAATTCTGTAACCTTGTGTAGACCAAGAATGAAAATCCTGGTAGTCCAGGATTACAGTATTATCAATTGAATTATCAGCATAAATTGCAGAAATTATCGGAATTTGTATTAAGCATGGAATTTTGAGTTGAATGCTAGGAAATATGAGCTGTTGGATTGCCAGTCGTTTAAATTATAAGATTGGAAATTCTTGTATCGTATGGTGCATATACATGTGCACATTTGTAAACATGTGTGAGAGGTTAACTTTAAGAAATGAAGCGCAATATGCCAGATTGGCAATTCTCCTATTTAACGGGGCATATACTGTGCACATATGCATTATGCATATATGCATATATGCCTGTAAGCAATTAACTCTAAGAAGTGAAGCCCATTAGGCCCATGACCTATTTGGACTGTTTAAAAAGGGTAATCAGAAACAGGCATATCCTTTTGAATAAGAAAAGGGCAAAGAGGAAAATTAGAAACTTGCCTCTTTATTTTTTTGTGTTTGCATATATATTAGCCCACATACTAGCTTGTCCCTTGGCCAATTCACGTCATCACTTTTTACTGGTTTCTAGAACATACTCTTCAAACCACATCACCTACTTAGATCAATTCTGAAGCTTGATAAAAAAAAAATTTTGATTTTGCCTTATAGAATTTGATTGACTTTCTGGTAACAGTGTGGATGAGTTTACCTTCTCACCCTGTTCCCAGTTTTGGCACTTGGTATATTGGCCAGAATTTTAATCTAAGTGTAGACTACATAATCTTTTCAGGCTATGAAGTGGTTATTGGAAACTTTTTATGGCCTGTATTATCTACCGAAGCCAATTTTTTGAAATGGAAACCCAAAACACCAGAATATCATTTTTGGTTAGAATGTCAACTTCGCGAAACGTCAACTGACATGAAATGGGAAGATGTTTCTCAAGCAAAAATTGACATGAAATGGAGACTCTTAAAATGGGGATTTGATTTAAGATCAGTACTTTTTGGTTTATTAGTCGGGTTTTGGGGTAAAAGTTGAGTAGAGTGAGGTTGTAGGTTCATTCCTCATCAACACGAAAGCTAGAATAGTAATGTGTTATCTGCATGGACCTTCCCTTACTTTGGTTAAGCAACTCAACTGGAATTTCTTACATCCTAATCACCCGAATGGGCTCAATTATGAAAATAGTCTTAGGTGGAATGAAGATTTAAAGATGCTGAGTATTGTTGCCAGGATGTTAAATGCATATATCTATCTGTGATAAATTTGTTCCAGTAAATGGAAAGAATAGACTTATTTTTGTATCAAAAGATTCACATCAGTTATCTTTCTCGAGCAACATTCTTTTTGCATCTCATAATGAGCATTTAAACAATCTAATGAATGAATTGTTTGAGCCTAAATTTCATCATTAAGATAATTTTGCTTGTTTATTTTTGGAAAAATCAATATTCATACAACAATATGGGATGATTAGAAAGCTATTTGACAACCTAATGGACTAATAGTTGTTTCTTGCTCTTGTTTTGATGATGCATTTGGGAGTAGTTATATCCTTGAGATAATTTTGGATGAGTCTGTCAAATGATGATGCATGAGATATTGTTTTGACTGGTTGAGTCCATCAATAGTATCAATAATTGCTTTTTAGTGACTTTTTGTGAATTATTTTTGCTGCTAGGGATATGCGCTGATTGAATATGAGAGTTTTGAAGAGGCACAAGCTGCGATATCTGGAATGAATGAAGCTGCGTTACTTACTCAGATTCTTAATGTTGATTGGGCCTTCAACAATGGATCCTTCCTTGATGGATCCAGGAAGAAGACCTCAAGGTTTTCCTTTAGACCTAATTTTCTTGTGAAATTCTTAACGGATGATTCTTTTCACATAAAAAGAAGTTCTAATTGCATATTTAAAGAGATGAATGTGTTTGCCAATAATTAATTCACATCTCGGAGTTCAGAAGAAACTTAGGCCATTTTTGCATTTTTTAACTTTAGGTTATCCATAGACATCTATAAATGTCAGGGGGCAATCCCTGATAAACTAAGGACTTATATGAAACATCATGCATCTAGATCAACTCCAAACCTCATCCCTTTAAAGGTGTTTTTTTATTTGTAATTTATTTTTTTGGCCTGGGCTGCAGTGTTTTCATTTAAATTAAAAGTGCTCTTTTGATGTGGGCAGCTGTTAATAGAATGGTTTTAGATGGTGGAGAATGTTCCACCCCTAGTTACCCCTGCTTCACACTATCAATGTATTTGTATATCTCTTTTGCGATTGTCCGCTAAGGTGCAGTCTCTTTCAACCTGGATCCAATGCTTGATGCCTTGAACTTTGATTACCAGTAGAACAAAGACTTTTCTGATCCTATAGGGACCTGCTTAAGACCTGTACAGTGTCTTTTGTTACTGATCTGTTTAGTCCCGTCAAGATTACTGTTTTATCTTAGGGTACTGATTTTCCCACTCCCCTTTTATCCACTTACACTCCATTTTTTTAAAATTATATGTTCTCACTCCTCTTTTGTTCACTTAAACTCCCTTTTATCTTATAGTAAAAGGTATTAAAAAACAAAAGGGAGTGTAGGTGGACAAAAGGGGAGTGGGAAAATCTCCACCCTTATCTTATATACTTAATTAGTGTAGTTCTCAAACTATAGGGAAAAAAAAAATCCGTCGCCTATCAACTGTTAATGTTGGGTGCAATACTGTTGGCTGGGTTTTTTTCTTCCTCAAAATAGTGATAAGTGCTTTTGACTATGAAAGGGAGTTTTGAAGGACTTGTCTGTGAAAGGATATGATATAAGTTATAACTTAGTTCCAAGTGTGGTTTTCTTTAAATATCTTGTGCTGACGTTTGTAATTTTAGCAGACCTCTACGAGAACGTCGTTCGAGGAGTCCCCCAAGGAGGAGATACTAATGTGGCATGCATGGTTCTATCGTGAGGGGGCTTGGATTTTGAACAGTGGGTTGGATATTTTATCATTGAGTTACCAAAGATTTGGGTTGATGTGTGGAATTCACCTATTTTATGGATTCATCTCAATTTGCCCCGGAGCTCTCACCTTTTTTTACCCATATTGTATGCTTTCGAAGTAATTTCCCTGTTTGTCATTGTTCTTATTAACATGAGTAAGTTTCTCTAGCGTGATTACTTTATCTAACTTTGAAGATGCTGCTAAGACCATAATTTTTGTAATTGTAATGTAGATTAACCTTAATTTATGTTGTTAAGTTTGTTTTTTTTTCCCTCGTTTCTTGTCCACCTCAATTGTTGTATGTTATGCTGATTATGTCGTGTGGCTTTTGTTTTGGAACATTAGAATACGATTATGAACTTCTGATGGGGAATATCTCATTCCATGGCCGAAGGTGGAGGCAGCCAATGGTCGAATCTATGATATGCTGTAGAGTCTGTGCGATTCTTGCTATAAGTAGGAGCTGCCAACTGTCTGGTGGTTGCTAAATTCACTAAGGAAAAGGTTCTTTGAGGAGTTTACTCATGGCAGCAAAATTAAGGAAGTCAAAATAAGAGTTATCTTGGATTATAAACTTTCTTGGGTACACAAAAGATCGTGTATATATTGTACCCAAGAGTAGCGCTCCAGAGGCTTAAGAAGACTAAAACTTTGTTAGAAGAGGTTCGACGAAGGTCAAGAACCGATAAATTATGTCACTGGTACTTCCATTTCTAATGTTGGAAGAGTTCATAAATTCGAATCTCCTCCTTGTTGATTGCAAAAAAAATGTCAAGACCCAATGTAAGAATTAGATGATGGTTATGGTGATGGCGGCAGCAGAGGTTGTGATGCCGACAATAGTGGTGTTGATGGTAACTATATAGTAACAGTGGTTGTGATTAGATGGGAGTGGGAGACGAGATGCAGTTGGCAAGGTGGTTCGGTGGTGGAGGGGTGGGCACGGTTTGGGTTGGTTCGGTTTTGGGCTCAACCTGAAATCGAACCAAACCCTCTCGGTTTGGCTATTTTAGAAACCGAAACCAAACCATAAGTGATGAAAATCGACTATTTCGGTTAACCGGACTTGTTGGTTTGGTTTGGTTCGGTTTCGGTTTTTGGCTTTCTTAGAGAGAGAGAGAGAGAGAGAGAGAGAGAGAGAGAGAGAGAGAGAGAGAGAGAGAGAGAGAAGAAATAAAAGCAATGAAGAGAGGGAGAAATGGAGAGGAGAGGAAGAAAAAAGAGAGAGAGAGGAAGAGATGGAGAAGAAGAAGAAGAAGAAGAAGAAGAGAAAAGAAGAGAGAGAGAAGGAAAAAAATGTATTATATATATATATATATAAATTTCTTTAAACTAAATATTATATATATATATGAATTTCTTTAAACTATGTATTATATATTTTTTATTATAAGATTTTTTTAATATCTTCGGTTTGGTTTGGTTAAACCATGGGTTTGGATATTGCAAACCGTAAATCGAACCATAGACCTCAGTTTGGTTTGGGTTCAAACCGATAACCAAAAAAATTTGAAAAAAAACCAAACCAACCCGACCTGATCGATTTGGTTTGGACGGGTTGGTCATGTTTCGGTTCCAAATGCCCAGCCCTAGGTGGAGAGGGGGTGGTGCTAATGGCAGAAAGGGTTGTGGGAACGGGGTGATATGGTTGGCTGTGTGGGGGAGGTTGGCTTGTCGTTCTATTTTTTTTTTTGGTTTGGATCTCATTCTCTTGGATTTTTTTTATTTGGGATGAAAAAACCTTTATGGGGAGATTGACTACTTTCACCACCAGCTGTAGGACATATCCACAACCTTGAGACGGAAAAACTTACGCGTGACACTCAACTGCTAGCTGCCAGCTGTCAGCTGCCACCAATATAGATTTACGTAGGAATTTACAGATCATGTACCAACGAGAACTTCTGGCAGCGGGACTCGTACCTTGGAATTTAAAATAGCTAGCAACTCAATGAAATTTTAAGGCTGAAATTTATGATCTGTGAATTTCACATAATTTCTATATTTTCTTTTTAATGATCAAAGTGATTTAACCTTGGAACAAATGAGCCATCGATGTCATGGCACAGTGGTAAGAGCATTTTGTCTGCACATCAGTAATCTCAAGTTCGAATCCCTAAGAGCAAGTCCACCGGTATCAGCCCAGGGGAGGGGGGGTGGGATCCACTGCCCCGAGCCCAAAGTGGAGGTTCCAGCGGTAGGGGGTAGCCCAGGCAAGGTGCGGGACCCACGCACATTGGGCAAGCCCGCCGAGGGAGGCAGCCCGAGGCCCAGCCCGGGGGGGATGACGTCAGCAACGCGTTCAAATTTTTTTTACCGTTGGCGCGTGCAACGCACGCGCCAACGGTAAAAAAAATTTGAACTCGCGCGGGCTGACGTCAGCCCTGCGCGCTAGCCAACGGTAACATGCCACGTGTCAATTTTTGGTGGCTCTGATCAATTTTTTTCTCAAATCCAACGGTTTCTGTTATTTTGGGCTAAAAAATTCAAAAAATTATACAACTTTTTTCTATAAATACCAACCAATATCCTCCACTTTCAACACCAAATACTCATACATTTTCTTCTCCTTCTAATATTCTTCACTTTCTACACAACATTTTCTTCACTTTCAAGAGTCATTTGTTTTTTTCCCATCTTATGGCATCCTCCGTTGAAGCCGGAGTTCCATGGTCAACCATTGAAGATGTTTTGTTGTGTGAGTCTTGGGTCCACGTTATTCATTGTCCGATCACGGGCAATGAGATGAAGTTCTCTTATATGTGGAAAAAAATTCATGCCGAATTTTTTGAAAGATCCGGGTCGAAATTTGGAATTCATATGAAATTTATCTGAAATTTGAAACCGAAAATCTTATCGACAAATTTTATCCGATTATGAGATATGAATTTTTTAATAAATATTGACACGTACGAATCCAAAAATCTTATCCGAAAATACTATCCAAATTAATTGTTTAGGTTACAAAAAAAAAATGAATAGTAGTTCTTTCTTTGGCGTAATGACGGGTGGAAATGCGTATTCTTATTTGCGAAGTGGCTATTTACGTGAATAGTAGCCCCAGCTCCCCCTCCCCCTTGCCATGGCAACCCCAACGGATGGAGTTGCTCTAAGACACTTCCTCTCCCATTCCAAACTTTGAGAAAAGAAAAAAACTTGGAACAAATGCCAAAACCCCCGTTATTTCAAGATTTTTGTGTTCTTTTTTTTTAGTCAACAAGATTTTTGTGTTCAAAAACCAAATGGGCCCATACCACCTAACAAAATTGATATGGATTCTTTTTTTCAGATCTCAACTTTGCCTGAAATATAGTTTTTTTTATTATAAACTTTTTATGTCCTGAGTTGAATTTTCAAATCTAAACCAGAAAAAAGTTTCGGAATGTCCATCCGAACCCATAAGAGCAACTTCATCCGTTGCTGACCAGGTAGGGGGGGAGGCTGGACCCACGGGCCTGAGCCCAATTTCTTGTTTTCAGCGGCAAAATGTTGCCCGGGCAGGCTGTGGAGCCCAGTGACTGGTGGCCTCAGGCTCATCTTGCGCGCACTTGAGAATATTGACGTCAATGACGTAAAAAATATTTAAAAAATCTGAAAAAATCCAAAAATTGAAATATTTTTTAATACATACCTATCAATTTTATTATTATTAATTTAAATACATCTGTTAAAATTAATCCCATGTAAAAAATAAAATAAAAGCAAAAATGAATAGTAGTTCTTTATCGTAGCGACGGATGGAAACGAATCTGCGGCACTGCGAGGAAGCTACTATTCACATGAATAGTAACCCCTAGCTCCCCTCCTCCTTCCCCCTTCCCCTTCCCCTTGCCATGGCAACCCCTAACGGGTGGCGTTGCTCTAAAGCCCACATGGTTTATTTGGGGAGTGTGATTAAAGGATGCACATGAATAAAAGCGAGTGATCCATCTTACTGTTCCCTCTTTCTAATTTTTCTTTGTTTTTTTCTTTTCTTTTTTTGATTTGAGCCGGCCTATCTAGTCTACTCTCAAACCAGGTTGAATCCCTTCTCCCACTTTGTCTACTTTTGTCTCTTTCTGTAAAGACAACAAAAACCTCGAAATTAATATTTTTTTTAAGAAAGAGAGAGGAAATAATGAACGAGAGAGAAAGTAGAGAGAGAGAGAGAAACTGAAGGTTGCTGCTGCTTGTGCAGGGTTTTTGTACTGTCATCAAAGTTGTGGTTCTAAAATTTGTAAAATAAAGAGAAGAGAAGCAAGAGCAGTAGGAGCAGCAGCAGGACCAAAGCACCTTTGAATTGATAATCTTTTCTCTCTATCTCTCTCTTTCTTCTTCTTCTTCGTCAAATCATCTTTAAAGATCAAAACCCACTTACCCTTGTTAAGCTTTCTCCTTGAACTCATGGGAATAAATAAAGTTTCACCTACTCATTCATACATTTGCTTCTCTATTTCTACAGCCTTACAATGATTAAACTAAAATAATGATCTACCCATTATTGCTTCTTTCTCTGTTTCTTTCAATTTTTATAAATTAACTAGGGCCAGCTTCACACTCCACTCTCCTATCTCTCTCTCTCTCTCTCTCTCTCTCTCTAGGACACTAGAGTGTTTCTTTGTTTGTCTCCATGGATTATCATGAAGCTACTAAGATAGTTTACTCAAGGATCCAAAGTTTGGATCCAGAAAATGCCTCGAAAATCATGGGGTTCCTTTTGATACAAGACCATGGTGACAAGGAGATGATACGCTTGGCATTTGGACCAGAGACTCTGCTGCACAATCTCATTATCAATGCCAAAACCCAACTTGGCCTTCTTCAGTCAAAACCCAACTCTGCTACACCCTCTTCTCCTTCAGCCTTCAACCCCATCTCAAGGCCCAACCCTTTGTCCCTGTCCTCCATATCTAATCCCTCCTCTCCATCTTCAAACCTTTGGAGCCTCAGCAATCCCATGAGCCCCAGCTCCACCTCTTCATCCTCTTATGCCAATATTGTTAGCAAAAACAGTAACCCTGGTTCTGTTTCTGGGTCTTTGTTGTCACCCACCATATCACCATCATCATCATTATCTTCAGCCTACCATTCTTCTACCAGTGAACTTGCTGAAAAATACCAACTTCAGAGCCATCTTTCTTTCCTCAGTGATCCAAAGACTGATGATTTGTTTGATGGAAGCCAAAGTGCTTATAGCAGTTCTTCACTGCAAAAGCAGAGTTACGCTGTACCCAGCATGTGTTTTGGAGCTGAAGATGTAAATTCTGGGGTTGGGTGGAAACCGTGCTTGTATTATTCAAGAGGGTTCTGTAAAAATGGCAGCAGCTGCCGTTTTCTCCACAGTGGCTCCATTAATGCTGATGGTGCCTCCATTGATGTTGGTTCTCCTAGCAATGTCAATGTACTTGAGCAGTGTCAAGAGTTACTCAGATCCAATGCTGCTGCCCAGCAGCAGAAACAAGCCGCAGTTTCACAGTTCATGGCTGGTGGTACTTTTCCATACAACAAGTGCATGAATTTTCTTATGCAGCAACAAAATGACACTAAAAGGTATGTGCTTGTAATTCTGCAAGAAAAAGTATTATGTTGCTTTTTTAATGAGTTTTAGTCTTGGTTTGGTGTGTTAATGGGGAATCTTTGGTTGCATTTTGATGTGTTTCAGGTCAGCGGCATCTGCATTGATGATGGGAGATGAGCTTCACAAGTTTGGCAGATACCAACATGAGAGAAACGACATTTCATCTTTAACTTTGGGAGGAAATGTTAATCATAGTTCTAGGCAGATCTACTTGACATTCCCAGCTGACAGTACATTTAGAGAAGAAGATGTCTCTAATTATTTTAGGTAAAATTACTGATCATTTTGTTTCTAGCAATCTGATGATGAAGTGCTTGAGATTGAGGACTTGAACTGAAACCATAGTTTCTTTGTATAATTATGTTGTTTTGAAGCATTTATGGACCAGTTCAAGATGTGAGGATTCCATACCAGCAAAAGAGGATGTTTGGGTTTGTTACATTTGTGTATTCAGAGACTGTGAAGATCATTCTGGCTAAAGGGAACCCTCATTTTGTCTGTGATTCGCGGGTGCTTGTGAAGCCTTACAAGGAGAAGGGGAAAATACCAGACAAGTAAATAGCAATTTTGAGTCTTCTGATTTGTCTTGTTTTACAAATTTTGTCCTCCTTCCACATTGTTAATTTTTGCTTTGAATTACACAATTTCAGGAAGCAACAACACCAACAATTGGAGAGGGGAGACTATCATATCTGCACAAGCCCGTCTGGGATTGATTCTAGGGAGCCTTCTGACCTCAATCTTGGTAAGAAAATAGGCAAACTAACTTTGTTCCTTTGATGGTGTTAGAAATTTCTATATATTGGGGATTTGTTTTTATTTGATCTCTTTGTAGGATCAAGACTGTTTTACAATACCCAAGAGATGTTGTTTAGAAGGAAATTAGAGGAACAAGCTAATTTGCAGCAAGCCATTGAACTCCAAGAAAGAAGGCTTATGAACCTGCAACTTCTAGGCATCAAGAGTAACAATCATCATCATCATCATCAACATCAATATTATCATAGTCTTTCAGAAGGGTCTCCATTTCCTTCACCAACTTTATCACGTACACCCAAAACTCAATCCTTCATTGTTTCACCAAATGGGAATAAAGAAGTAGTCCTAGAAGGTTGGCTAATCAATATGTTCTGGAGTTCTTGATCTAAAAAGAGAAGCTAATTCATGGTGGTTAAGTCATTTCTGTTTCATTTGTTGACATGGCATTTCTTGCAGAAATTGAAGGTAGTCTAGCTGAACAACTGCAGCAGGAGATGGTGAATCCAGCTTTCAATCTCATTGACCATGGCAATGAGGATAACAATGGCAATGACTTTGACCTCCTTGAATGGTATTAAACTTTTATATGTTCAGTCTGAATTATTTATTTGGTCAGAATCTATTCACTTCTGAGATTATTGTTTTTTGGTTTCAAATTTGGTTATAAAAACAGTATGGAGCACATTCTGCCTGATAACCTCTTTGCTTCTCCAAAAAAATCAGCTGCTGACCAAATAAATGCCTTCTCAACTACTACTTCTGCAGAAGTCAATACAGAAAGCACCAGAGTCACAACCATTTCTACTTACAACAACAATAATAATAATTTACTGCCCACCACTTCTACCTCCAATGCAACTTCCCCAAAATCTGTTCTCCCTAAATGCCCAGGTACTGCCACTACTGCTTTCCCTGTTTAACAAAATATAGCAAAAACACACATACTTACTACTAAAATCCATGGACAAAATAAATTGTTAATTTTAACTTTTTAGGTTTTCTTTTGGGTATGGAACCATTGGAATGTAATTAAGCATGGCCAGCAATGAGGAGATTGACTTTGCTAGGGTAAGCACTTCAATCTCTTACAAGATTTTTGTAATCAATTGCAATTCTGGTCAAAGGGATCATTGCTGATGATGATAATTTCTTAATTTGTCCATTTTTTCTACATTGCAGAAACAATTGAGAAGCATACCTACATCAAAAGAAACTTGTAGACAAGATCTCAGCAAGATCACTATTGTCTCTATTTTTAATATTTATAAATACTATTTAGAATAATACATAAATTGTATACATAAAAGAACTGATGGACTGATTTATTGGAGTGGGGTCTATTTACAACTCTGTACCCTATCTCTCTAGGTATGTGCTGGACTGGACCACAGCAAGCAGCAATGTAGCATAGCAACAAAGGGCTAGTAGTAGTAACTTTCATGTGATATTTAAATTTACTTCATCTTTTACCATCTCTTTTTTGTGTTGTGTGATTTTTTTATCAGAGACTTGATTGTTATGCAGACCCCATAAAGGGGTGAGCAACAGTTGCAGAAGCATAACTATTGTAGTGAAATGGAGCCCCCAAAAGGGCCAAAAAGTAGTGGGGATGACTAAGTGGAGGGTAAAAGCTGTGTCTCTGGCACCATCTTTTAGTTTTTGTTGTTGTCTTTATTGCACCATCTATCTATCTAGCATTAGATTATGAAATGGGCAGAACATAAAAAGAGGACTTTTAGATAATAAAAATTAAAAAATGATGGGGTTAAAAATAAAAATAAAAAAATTATAAAAAGAAAAGTTGTTCTTTTTTCATGTGAGTAAAGGCTTTCTTTAGGGGACTTTTGTCGTCTCATTTTGTGATTTCTTTTTTAGATGGATGTGAAGGGGTAAGGGCCACACTCTCACATGGGTTCCTGACACCATTTGAATGGTATCTGCCTATTTGGGTACCACGCACTCCTTTCCCTTTCGGTTTCAGTGCCTTTAAATCTTTACCCCCTTTCTGATTTTAACATTTGCTTATGATTTTTTTTATTATTATTTATTTATGGGTTTTGATTCCCTTGTGTTTTGGCATGGTTTGAAAACTTCAAATGATGGATTTGAGTTCATGCTTTAGTTATATCTTGCCTGTGTGTCCAAATCTTTGGGTCTGCCTCCCCGAAATTTCATTATTAGGAAAAGGTTAAAATTTAAGCCAAAATGCATTTCGCTTTTTGTCTTGAGCTTTGGTCTTTTCCTAAATAATTTTACTTTCTTTAACTAAATCCTAATAATTCTAAAAACAACTTATATGAAACTCCTATAAAATTTTTTTTTTAAAAACTTATATAAAACGGAAATAATACTGTTTTGCTATTTCTTTTCAATAACAGACTGTCATTTGGAATAAATATCAATCATGGCATACCGTAATTCGAGGATAGTAAAATAGTATTATCCGCCCGTTTCATCTAAGTGTTTCGCATAAACAACACCGCTTGAAGCACTGTCAATATGGATAGCATTACAAAACAAAAACAAAAAAACCGATAGAAAATAGTTGTAGGGATTGATTGATGACCAATTTTTGGGTTCGCAATTAGTAGAGGAACTTTTCATCAAAAAGAAAAGAAAAAAGAAAGCAGAGATCAACTTTGGTGTTACAGGTGCATTTTTCGGTCATGTGATGAGCGAGATAAGCGCAAGAGTACGTTGCACCCATGACATGGAAGTTATTTTCCTTACTTAGAAGCTTTTGAGCACATGAATGATATTGTGGAAAAGTTTCCCATAACTGGATTAGTGTCCAACTTGTAGGAGTTTGTTGTTGTAGATGGCATTGTTGCCGTGTTTAGCCCAACATGCAGAGATACAGCAGGACCACTATAAAGATAGTCATGTTGGATATCTGTATTAATGTGTTGGTAAAATGGTGCTGCCCCTTAATGTGGTTAAGATGTCAGCATCATTAGGGACCCAAATTCCTTCAAATAGCTGGCCACCTCACTATGGTGTTATAGGCCTTTTTGTTCCGCAGTTTGCGTATTTGGAAATTAGTTTGATTTATATTGTGCTTAGTGTGGTGTCAAAATCAACCTAATGAGGAGATTAGTGATTTTCCATGTCATTTTTGTGCCATGCTTGTTTCTAGTGGGGAGCTTCATGTAGCTGTTACATCAAATTGTCACAATCATAAAGAAAAAAAACACTCATCAGATGAAAAATTTAAATATGATTGTTAGTAGATTATAGGCTGGTGGTATGCTAAGTTTGTGCACTTTCTTGTGTTCTTTGTGATTCCATTATCAACTTTAATCATGGAGACTTGTGAATAGTATGGTAATTGTTTAACCAAAACAAAACTCTTTTTGGGTTTCCTGGTTTATTTTTATTTTTTTCCTAATGTCATATATAAAATGAAAATTTTACCTTATGTTCATAATATGAAAAATGGTTAGCAGGCTAGCCGCTATTAAATCAGAGTTAAATTCAATGGAGAAAAAATGAAGGGAATTGGTTCCATTGCCTCAAGGATGTCGACCTATAGGTTGTAAGTGGATTTACGAAACTAAAAGAGACTCATAGAGATTAATTGACAGATATAAAGCTAGATTAGTATCTAAGGAATTCACACAGCAAGAAGGAATTGATTACAATGAGACTTGTAGGGGCTTATTCGTTGTGGTAGCTCTAGATGGGCTTGGGCTAATGTAAAGAGAATTCGGGTGGCATCACCCCTAGCCTCAGTTCTAGAATCAGACCCCGAAAGCTTATGGATTCTTAAGGAGTGCTTCGGCTTCTTTCACCAAGGGGATTTGATGACCACATTGAATCACAATTTCGGGCATGGCTTGAGTAGCTTGTGGCATGGGAGCTAAGTCTTCATGAGTTTAGCAATAGAGAGAGAGAGAGAGAGAGAGAGAGAGAGAGAGAGGCTTACATTTCTTAGGGAAACACAGAGACTTAGAAAAGGGGAAAGGAAAATACAGAGAGATTTTATGAAGGAAGAGAGATGGAGTAGAGGAATTAAAGTACTGACTTGGGAAACTTTACTCTATGTTGTCTTGGTAAATTTAAGTACTGAGTTGGGCAAACCTCAGCTCCTACACCTCTAACTCGACCTTCATTGTAACATCCAAACCTAATTTAATTATTAATTATGATATTACATTTTTGCCCTTGGGGTAAGAGTATTTTAATCACTTTTTGTTCGGAAAGGAATTTGGGGAATTCAGTTGCACTCAAGGAACAAAATTTTGAAAATATCGCCGATATTTCGGTGATTTGGAAGGGCCGATATTATCGAGAGGGTACCGTTTTATTTCGTAATATCGCCGAAATATAACCATCGATATTTTCGATGAAGCTCGCCGGCGTTGAGGTAGAGAAGTGTGGTGTCTGGGCAGTGGGAAGAGGGAGAGAAGAGGGATAGAGATCGATATAGCCAGAAAGAGTAGAGGAAGAAGACAACTTGTGATAACCACAATTTTGCCAACTAAGAAAACCCCACAATTCCAGCTTGCTTGATATCTTCAACCTCCCTTTTGCTATTTCACTCAAAATCTAACAAAACCCTTTCACCACCATAACTCACATACAGACATAGACCGCCATGCTTCTTAATATTTATACAACATAATTCCAAAACCCATTTGCCCATCAATCCAACTTGTTTGATTTCTCTCAAAAACAAAGAAAAAGACAAACACAAGAACAAAGAGAAGACAAAAAAATTCACCAGGTAAAAACTATAATAAATTTTCTGCAAGGAGATGGGGGCGTACAGAGCAGACGGCGATTATGATTACTTGTTCAAGGTGGTTTTTTGTGACCCAAAAAAGGAAGAAGACGACCAAAATTTAATAAATAAATAAAGAAAGAAAGAGAAGGATATGAGGGGCGGCTAAAGAAAAGGGTGTTGTGTTAAAGAAAAGGGTGTTGTGTTAAAAAGTGTTACGGTAGGGTTTTATATATAAAAAACTTAATTCCAAAAACGCCGTAAAAAAGAGAGACAACTCAGCGCCCTAGTGGGTTCGAACCCCTGCCAAGTTGCTTGTTCTTTTCCCACTTTATCAACACGTTAATGGTCACTTTGTGATTACTATGTATGAAAACTCATATTTATATATGTTGTGTGAGTTGTTTCTCAAAATAAAAATTAACATAATTACTTATTGTTTTATATTGTTGATTAGTTACTTAATTACTTAAAGTGTAATGTATAAAGTGTAAAATATTGTAGTAAATCATTATATATAAATGATTATGGTGTGTTTAATTTTCTTTCATTAATTACAATATATTTTCTACAGTCACAGTGTTTATCAGCTCGCTATATAATCAACTTAAATCAGTTAAATCCATCATGTAATGCATTTCCTTCCAATTTTTTGTGATAAACTAATAGATAATTGACTAAATAAACATTCTCTAAAGTTTCAATAAAAATTTCCAAATTTTTCTTAGAATTTCCGTGGTTTTTATCCAATTTTTATCGATATCAATATTTTCCCGATATTTCCATTGATATTTCCGTGTTTTTGAACCATCAATATTTCCGAAACTTCCGATATTTAATACCTTGGTTGCACTGTTGTGTCGAGCTCGTCGATATGAGTTTGTAAACATGCGGCATACTCAATTCCGAGTTATAACGATCGAGAAAAAATCGGTTTTACCCCCCCCACACGCGCGACACACACACACACACACACACACACACACACACACACACTCTCTCTCTCTCTCTCTCTCTCTCTCTCTCTCTCTCTCTCTCTCTTTGCGACTAAACCATGCCTCGCCACGTTTGCTTGGGCGATATCCTCTGTCCGACCACGAGAGACCGGTTATAAAAGAATGGCCTTCGACTGGCGACTTCATCCCCCCACTTCTCCAACGAGCTCTGGAAGGGCCGACGGTTTCTAGGTTTCCAGTCGTCGTTTATGGCGACTCTGACGGCCATTGACTTCGATTAAGGTATGAAACTCCACCTATTCTTCGTGGCGGTTGGGTTCTTTTTTTTTCTTCTTGTCGCTCTATAGGTTTTCGAACATATGTGTTTTTATGATTTAGGCTTGCAAGTGGATTGTGGCAAATTTATTGGCTAATCTTCTATCATTTGATGTTCAGGTATTGGGGTTTTATTTATTTATTTATTATTATTTATAGAAAAAAGCAATAATTGTATTCATAAATTAGGCACAAAGACAATGAGCCACAAGGGCAAATAAAAATATAGAAGCAAAGTAACCACATAAGATTAATCCAGATATAGGCCACAAAATGCCAAAGATATTTCGGCATAAAAGCCGCATGCATGAACAAACAATCCATGAATATCGTAGCGTCTAAATCTACCAATACAAATACAACTTTAACTCTCAGAAGTACAAATACAATTAGGTATATTATGTTCTTTAAGATGAAATAATCTCTTCATTAATATAAAGAATTAAAAATAATTTAATTAAAAGGGGACAAAATAGGTGATTGTGTGATAAATGGTTCCACATTTAAACCTACTTGGCCACTTAACTCTTGTTGTGATTTTAGTCTCATACATTCGAATGGTTTTTTAATACTCCCAACTCCAGTCCCTTTCATGAGCTTGAAATCTTAGTCAATCTCTACCCGTCTTTCATGAGTGGCTCTTCAATTGTTTAGCGGAAGATGCTAATGTTTCTATTCGTCTTCAATAAAATTCATTCTTTTTGAAAAAAGAAAAAAAAATCATATGATTTTTTTTTACTAGAAAGGCAAGAGGGAGTTGAAGAGAAATATATATAATCATATGATTCATATCAACAAAATAAAAAATACTTAATTCGCTCCTACCAAAGAAAATGAATATTTAATTCCCATCCAAACTGGCCTAGAACTTTTCAATTTGCAGCACCCAATTTTCTTTGACTGAAATGGAACAGATTTTTTATATTCAAAATTTGAATTTTGGGATAAAAGTTGGATGCTTTTTTAAAATAAAAAAAGGGGTGCGTGTGCAATAGATTATGTAGTGCAGTAGTTTGGAGTAATTACTAAAAGGCTCAAGTGCTATAGTGCTTTCTGAAATATTGGTCAATTCCCACTAAACCCCCTTAAAGTTAAAGTTACATATTTTGCCCCCTTGATCGATGTTTTGTGTTTTACTTTGCCCCTTACTGTCAAGTCTGTTAAAAACTTTGTTAAAAATGCTGACGTGGCACTAATAGAACCCATTATTTTGCTAAACTAAATTCCATGTGTGAAGAAAAAAAATTAAAAATTAAAAATTATCTTTTAAAAAACTTAATTTAACTATTAAAAATAAAAATAATACTTTAAAACCAAAAAATCCTCCAACCCCATCATCCCTTCCCACTCCTCTCTCTTCCTCTCTGGCAGACCCAAAACCCAGCCCCCTCCATAAGCCAAAACCACAGCCCCCGTTCCCCAATCCATCCTTATTAGACCCATCCAACTAAAGCCAGATAAAGCTAAACAAAAAAGCTAAACGCCGAACGAGTAAAAAAAACATCATCCCAATCAGATGGGAGCAGCAGCTCCGGCAAAACTCCACAAGGGCGAGGGCAGTACCGATGACTCTCAACAAAAGAGAGAACAGAGCACATAAAACGACTAATTAGCACTCTTTCTATCACTCATGTTATGAAGAGGGCTACCCTTTTACATTTCGTTCCTAATTTTTGGCTTGTTTATGAAACTAGAAGCTTTTCTTATAAAATTCTGAATCAAATATTCTCGGTAGACAGATCATAAGGTAGCCAGACACACACACTCAACTCCTGCGTTTTCACACCCCCATAATGTATACCATGAATTCTTTAATACGACAATAACTATACAGATAATCACGGAATCTGCTAACCAACTTGATGGGCAGAGATGCATATGTAAACTCTACAGCCCCGAAGAAATCTCAACCGCATGCTATGCAAACTAATTTAAAGTACTGGGTCTGCGAGAGAGGAAGAGAGAGGAGTGGGAAGGGATAATGGGGTTAGAGGAGGGGAATTGGGGATTTTTTCGTTTTAAAGTATTATTTTTATTTTTAATAGTTAAATTAAGTTTTTTAAAAGATAATTTTTAATTTTTAATATTTTTTCTTCATACATGGCACTTAGTTTAGCAAAATAGTGCGTCTTATTGGTGCCACGTCAACATTTTTAATTGAGTTTTTAACAGATTTAACGGTGAGTGACAAAGTAAGACACAAAATATCGGTCAAGAGGACAAAATAAGTCACTTTAACTTTAAGAGAGTAGTGAAAATTGACTAATATTTTAAAAAGCACTATAGCACTTAAGCCTTACTCAGATGAAGGTCAAGAAAAAGAAAGAGGGTGCGTGGGACAAAATGCTGGAAGTAGGGTTATGATGAGTGTCATGACTCTAATCACGCATTTTATATAATTATATATAAATAGCCACACACACAATCAAGCAGGGTGCTGTTGACAATTAACCTTTCAAGTAGATCTGAAATCTACCACTCCCCCAGTCTCCCTCAAAAGATAGATTCCAGAGAGAGAGGAGAGAGAAAGAAAGAGAGAGACTTTCCAACTCTCTACTGAGCAAAACCCGCTTGTTTACACTTGAAACCCTACTGAGTGAGTAGTAGTGATATACTGAGTCCAACAACAGTGTTGTTTTTTAGCCCCCCAAAAACCATTTTTCTCTCTCTGAAAGAGAGAGGCAGACCCAAGAAAACCCCCCATGGGTTCCTATGAAGTTACAAACATACTCTTCACTAAGATCAAGGCCTTAGACCCAGAAAATGCTATCAAAATCATGGGTTATCTTCTCATACAAGATCTTGCGGAGAAAGATTTGATTCGCTTGGCTTATGGTCCGGAGACCCTTTTGCACTCGCTGATTGTGAGGGCTAAAATCCAGTTGGGCCTTTGCTCGAGCACTTCGTCGACATCTTCCACACCTTCCTCTCCTTCACCGCTAAACCCCATCGCCAGACCAACTAACGCAAACCCATTTTCACAGTCTTCCCCTAGAATCCCGAACGGTTTTGATTTGGGGAAAAACCCATCTTCTCCCTCCGCAAATTCCTGGCCACTTTCTGGGTTCCCAAACAACTCCATCAGCCCAAAGTCAAGCCCTTTACTCTCTTACGACAATATCCGAGCCGGGTCGGTTTCACTTCCAGTACATTCACCCCGCTACAGCAAGGATGGTGGTGGTGATGTTTGGCCTGGTGGCGACCTCATTGACGAGCACCAACTCAATGAGTACCTCTCATTTCTCAACGAGTCCTCGTCCTCGTCAAGACCCGATGATTTCATCGATCCTCGGCCCGAATTGGGTCATGGAGTTCCTGATTGGGCTCATTCTGTCGACAATGGTGATGCCCATTTCCACAGAAGGAGCTATTCGGCTAGCGATGCGTGTCTTGGGTCCGAAGATGCTGCTTTGGGAGGTGGGTTCAAGCCATGCCTTTATTTTGCCCGAGGGTTTTGCAAGAACGGAAGTAATTGCAAGTTTGTGCATGGCGGTTTTGCTGATTCCTTGGACGGTTCTGGTGCCATTGTGGGGTCTCCAAGTAATCTAGACGGTTTTGAGCAGCGCGAGGAGATGATGAGGTTGAAGGTTGCCCAGCAACAGAGATTAGCCGCTGCTTCTCAGTTCATGGGTGGAGGGTCACCTACTCCTTACAGCAAGTACATGAATTTCTTCTTGCAACAGCAAAATGACCCTCAGAGGTATGTTGGAGTGTCCCATTATTCTGTTTGCCGTTGCTTTTATTTGGGCGTGGTTATTGATTTTGAGTCTGCTGGAGACAACCCATTTTGCTCTTTATAGATTATTTTCTTTGTCTTTAAGTGTGGTTTGTGTTGGTTATTGATTCCTACTCTTTTTGGGTTCATTTTTTTTTTGGTTTCTGTTGCATTGTAGAGTGGCAGCGATGATGATGGGGGAAGAATTTTACAAGTTTGGGCGATGTCGACCTGATAGAAATGAGCTTTTGGCAATGTCTTCAGTTGAAAAGGCAAGCTCGGCTTCAAGACAGATCTACTTGACATTCCCAGCTGAGAGCACTTTTAAAGATGAAGATGTTTCAGAATACTTCTGGTAAAATTATACATCATAATATTTCCTTATTATTTGTTATTAGAACCAAGTCTTCGGTCAACATTCAGTATGAGTTAAGTTGCTACTCGGATTATTGGTGGCATAGTATTTAATTTTATTTTTATTATTATTTATGATGATCATGCCTTAGCACTTTGGTCAGCTTTCATGACAACAAATTACTCAGTAACGCATTCCTTACCATGCCAAGGTTTTAGAGTGTTTCTAGCCTTAGTTGCATCAGTCCTTTATGTTTGAACTTTTTCCAGAATGACAAAGTTAGGTAAGTTGTTCAAGGTTTTCATTGCCTTCAAGGCCTCCAGGGCATCATCAATTGTTTAGTTATGGATAGAGGTTGTGGTGTTTCAAGACCTTCACCTTAGTTCGCTTGTTTTTTCATTTGTAACCCTAGTCTTGATATACACGGTTTGGTTCTCTAGGAGTATGGTACCTGGCATTACAAGTACAGGATATTCAGAAACAAGGTTTGTGCTTTTGCTTAAAATTACACCTTATAGGGGAAAATGTTTGCACCACCTTGCCGTATCACTTATATGTGTGTCCAACAAATAAATTTTAAATTTCAGAAGTTCAGGTATATTTTTGCTTGTCTACAAGGGTTTTAATGTGCTTGCATTTCATCTTGTATGACAATCTATTTGTTTAGCTGCAATGAAAAGGTACGTTCCTAACTTTACTATTCTGATAAGTTAGCTACTATGAGAAGAAATTTGTGTATTTGGATACATTGTCAAGAGTCTAAATCAATAAGGATTGCTCTTTCGATCCCTGCCTAATGCTTGCATAAGAGCCTTGCTAGTCAGCCGTGATATTTTTGATAGCCATTTGTAGAATGTCCGTGATATATTTGCTCAAGGCCATTTTGAACTTGTAAAATCTGTTTGATTGTTTCTCATAACTTTATTAAAGATGTTTAATTAATTATCCACAACAACAATCACCTTATTTGGAACACAAAGCTATTGCTGACTTCCAGCATATATACTACCATGTATTGTTATGAAGGGATTCATTTGGTCCTCTGCTGAGAATACAAGTGTATCGTTATCCATGATTTGACTTCAAAAGATATATCTGATCTAGTACTCTCCTGTAAGAGTTTGCAAGACTCTTGCCAATATTTTTTTTACAATAGCAATCAGACATCACTGTTTGAATGTGTCAAATAACACAACTTAATATGCCATGATATGACTTAGTCATTGATGATTTTTTTTTCTTTTCTGGAAATTAGATGCAGATTAAGCATGAGAAATTGAAATAACGAGAACTACATGACCTTGGAACCTATGCATCATTATTGGAGACGTCCTACAGGATGTCACAGTATGAATATGACAATAATAGGGAAACAATTTTTACGTTCTTGTGGTAGAATATTTGAATCTTGAGTAAACTCTTAAACACTTGATTTTAAGAATGGATGGTCAAATGTGGTTTGGAATGTAGGGTTTACTGTTACAAACCCAAGGAGTTCTTTGTGTTATTACAAGGGAAGAGATCTTAATGTAATTCTTGTTGTATTGTTTAAAGCTTTAGAATTTGGAAATTATATTAAAATAGTTCCTTTTTGTACTTTTGAAGCAAGTACGGGCCAGTTCAAGACGTAAGGATTCCATACCAGCAGAAACGAATGTTTGGTTTTGTTACATTTGTCTACCCAGAAACTGTCAGGCTCATATTGTCCAAAGGAAATCCTCATTTTATATGTGACTCTCGTGTGCTTGTCAAGCCCTACAAGGAGAAGGGAAAAGTCCTGGATAAGTATGTATATCATTACTCTTTTACAATCTAATCTTATACTTTCTTCACTTTGCAATGATGCTTTAATTGCCGATTATCTACAGGAGGCAACAGCAACAACAGCATCTAGAGAGGGGAGAATTTTCACAATCTTTGAGCCCCGGTGGTCTTGATTCTAGAGATCCCTATGACCTCCAACTTGGTTAGTGAAACAAGATTGGATACTTTTCTTTGTGACATGTACTCTCTTTGAAAGAGAAAAGGGGTTAAATGAATTTTAAGATGGCTTCTCATTTGGCTAAAGATTTAAAAAGAAAAAAACTCTCTCTATCTACACACATGTACACATACACACGGACTCACATGTATGCATATGTGCATTTATACATATTATTGTTCTTGTTTTTATTGAACGCAGCATCACAATTCTCATTGATTTTTTTATTACTTGAATTTGTTTTTCTATAAGGGGGAAGAATGTTCTATAGTACACAGGAGATTCTATTGAGAAGAAAATTGGAGGAGCAGGCCGAATTACAGCAAGCCATTGAACTCCAAGGGAGAAGAATCATGAGTCTGCAGCTCCCAGACTGGAAGAATGACCGCTTATCCCATCACCAGCGCAGTCTGTCTGTTGGTTCTCATGTTCCCTTAAGCCCTCAATCTCATGTGCAGATCAATCAAAATGTCATTCCGTTTGATAGCATTAAACAAGAAGTTGCAGAAGGTTGTCTGATTGTCGATAACAGTTCTTATATACATATTTAAAATTTAAGATGTTGAAGCGTTGGGTTGCTGACTGCTGAATATGCATGTTGCAGGCCACGGTGATAATCCAGCTGCCACAATTTCTGTGACTGCGGCTGTCGCTGAGCAGCACCTTCAGAAGGAAGATAATTTTGCTTTCATTCACAATAATGGCAATGGCAAAAACAAGGAGCAAGGCTCGTACCTGGAAACGCCTGATCTTCATAAAAGGTGTGGAGCTTCATTTTCATATCAAGAGAAAGTTGACAATAGCAAACCACATGATATGATTTTTATTTTTAAAAATTTTCTTCTATAGTGGTGCTTTTGTTTTTCTGGATTTTTCTAGTTGAGCTTTTATTGTAATATCAGGTCCTTTGCATGTTATAATAATGTAGTATTTTTTATTTTCCTTTGTGGTTGTTATGATAGCAGTGTAGAGCAGGTCCTTCCTGATAGCCTCTTTACTGCTCCCTCAAATTCAGCTGGGGATCATCTCTCTGACTTGTCAACTGCTGTGCCAGATCTTACTGATACCATCATAACTGCTGAAAACAAATCATCTTCATCAGTCAATTCTGCTAGCTGCATGGCTTCTCATTAATGTTGATTGACTTTGCTAGGGTAATAGCTATACTTCATTTTGTTCTCCGTAGATGACTTTGCTAGGGATTGTAGTCATGCAATCAATCTTTTTATTATGTTGGGTTATGTTCCTGTGTGCAGGAAAGTAGAGAAGCATATACAAGGAAGAAAAATCCTCTAGATGTATAGCTGAATTATACCTACATCAAAGAGTAGATCCATAGAGAAGATCGCAACAAGGTCTCACCGTCGTCAATACATACTGCTAACCGATAACTACATATTTCATACGTAAGGAGAAATGAAATGAAATTACGAGAGTAGGATTTCTCATTTGCTACGTTGTACCCTCTGTAGGTGTGTGCTGACCACCACACAGGCTAGAGCAGAACAAGGATTGTAACTTCTATCTACACTGTCATATACACAACTTTTCTTTCTCTACTATCTTATTTTCCTTCTGATGTGAATTTTTGCTACTGTTTTAAGTTTTCCAATAGAGTATTTGATGCATTTTGTACATATACTTGGACAGAAGTTTAAAGTAGACTTTTCGGAAGTACAAATTATTATATCACTATAGCATCTATGATACGGGTACAAATTATTATATCACTATAGTATCTATGATACGGATGGGAAAAAAGATATGGCTTCTCTTGGCCTTTTTGTTTTGTTTGGTCATGTTGATTGTTCCTGATATTGCAGCATCACATGATCACCGTATATAGGGGTAGAAAGGGGATTTCATATAACATTTGATCAAAGTTTGCTTTTAGATGGCTTTCGTCACGTACGGTTTTTGGCTTTTTCTGCTAAATCCACATGTGGGGCAACAACCAAGTCGTCACATGGGTGCTGACATTTATATAAATGGTTTATCATGCTGTATCACACTCCTTTCACTTTCACTTTCACTTCATTGAAATGTTAAATTATGTTATGCATGTGCATGAGAAATGCTAGCAATCTTCTCTCTAACTTTTTCTTTTGGATCTTCTCCATTATCTTCATGACATGTGTCAATTTTTACACTAAAAACAATGCCATTAATACATTAGACATTGTGCATATAGGGATACCCAATGGGTATGGGAAATTGTGAGTTGACGGTGAAAGTGGTGGTGGCCGTGGTGGTAGTGTGGTTTTAGCAGTGATGTTGATGGTTATTGATACATATTGCCTATCCCTGTGTCTAACTTGTGTTGCTAATGTTCACTTTTATTAAAAAAGAAAAAAAAGCAAATGAGGGTTAGGCTAGTTAGTTAGGGTAGTAAGCCCATCTCTTTCCATTTGAGTTTGAGTCTCTTTTCGTAAGTTAGATTAATTTAGAGTAATTTATTGTTTGTATAAAAATAAAAGAGTGCTGCTAAATGAACCTTAAAATTAACTGAGTACATCTTATGATTTAAATACACCATAATATTTTAATCAAAATGTAAAATTAACTATGTATATCCTATTGAACTATCAAAAATACCCCTAGTACATCCTATTTTATAGGGGTGGGCACGGTCCGGTTTGGACTGGTTCTCACCTCAAATCGAAATCGGAACTGGATTATTTAACCGATTCGGTTCGGTCCGATTTTGGTGAATTTTTTTTAAAATCCGGCCGGTTTGGTTCTCATCGGTTTCGGTCCGATTTTCGGTTTTTTCGGTTTTGAACGGGATTCTTTATTTATTTATAAATTTTTAAAACTTTTTAAAAAATACAAATTCTAACTAAAATTTTATTTTTGGGCTTGAAAATTAATAAATGATCCAATTTCATACAAAGAGAGATGTTTTGAAGTTCGATTTGGAAAAATATTAGTTATAACTTATAACGTTAAAAATGTAGCATTGGATTTAAATAATTTTGTAAAAAAAATAAAAATTATACACATGTTAAATATATATATAACAAAGAACCAATAAAAAATGACCACATGTTAAATATATATAAAATAAAGAATATAAATATATATAATATTAAAAATATATAAAAATAATTTCTATTGGACCGGTTTGGATTAGACCGGTTTTTTGGGGTGAAAAATTGAAACCGGAACCGATCCAAACTAGTCCGGTTTGGTTTTTATTCCGGTTGTTGACTTTTTCGATCAACACGATTTTTTACGATTTTTTCCGGTTTGGTTTGGTTTGGTTTTGCGGTTTCGCAGTTTTGATGCCCACCCCTACTATTTTAATAAGATGATGAGAAGATATCTACTTCTACCATATTCTGCAGGGCCTCACTCATTAGGGGATGAAATATACAGGTAAAGAAACAATATTGTAATATTTAAACATATTTTGAATTCTTTGCCCCTACTTGCATGTTTGAATCCTAAGAGTTCTTTCCATTTTTTTTGAATCACTCAACTTTCTTTTTTAATTTATGGTTCACATTTTATGCAAGAACATACTGCTCATTTTATCATTAGATTAGTGTCTCCTCTGGTTCCTGCTGATTATTCTGGGGGTGACAACCATTTAATAGGTTATGCACCAATGCTGAACGTCCTCATTGTTGGAATTAGGCACGGGCTGAAGCCTAACCCAAATAAATTTATACGTGTCTCTCTAGAAAGTTTTTATTTATTTATGAAAGTGGTGTTATTAAGTTATCAACACATGGGTGTGGGTTTTCTTTCTTATCAATGAAATTAACTCATATTGTCGAATTATGTTTTATGTATAATTGGGGAAGTTTTTTAGAATGTAATTGAAGATGTATGAGTAAATAATAAAAGTGTTTTTTTGTGTTATATACAAATTGGAAAATATCATTAAAAAAAAAAGACTATCAAAATTTCAATAGAAACTTTCCGACTGGAAAAATTGGTCTAAAAGTTAACTATAGTCATTTTTGAATCCTGGGTCCATGCCTGGTTGGAATAGCACCTGTTGACTGCGTTCAGATTTTCTTTTTACATGGCTTGGTATATATGTTTAACTTTTACTTAACCAAACAAGAAGAGTTACAGTAATACTGTTAGGGTTTGTCACATCTTAGGACAGTGATCTGGCACCCTTCCACTATTCAACGCAGGACCTTTGAACATTCAACGACACCTCCTTGCGCCTATGCCAGTGCTCATTGAGTTGTTCGTGGGCACCAAGCAATATGAAAACTTCTCTATGTTTGATTATGGTTGAATACGATGAGTAGGGTGTTTCATAATTCAATATATCCTTTTTGGTCATTTTATATTAGGATAAATTAGTAATTCAATAAATACTTTTATAGTAGGGTGTACTCAGTTAATTTTAGGGTTCGTTTAGCAACACTCAAAAAAGAAATAGGAAAGTGGCTTTTAAACAACTGGTGGATGAATTTATGCTGTAACTCTTTGGAATGGAAAATTCTCCACATCAAATGAGACGAGAGATTAATACATAATGGGATTAAATGCCTTTGTGCGTTTAAACTTTTCGCTAAGGATAATGCTTCCCTCCTTGCCCATAAGGAGGAACTCCTCCTTGCCTATTGATGTGACTCAGTCATAATCAGATATGTGTCTCTTATTAAGAATAATTAAAGTGAAAAATAAATGCACATTTGAGAATAAAAAAGAAGAAGACAAGTATTAGTTTGGGGTTGAGCCACATTATCCTTTCGGTAATGCTTTTGATGCTTTTCTCAGTTTTCCAATTTAATAGAAGTCGGAAATTTCAATTAGGGTTTTGTTTGGATAAAAAAGATAAACTTGAAATTGGACAAAATTCAGACGTTTTAAATGACGAATTTTGGGTAGAGGTTTGAAAACCCAGGCACTAAATGAATATTTGTGTAAACCACATTGTACTAAAAAATAAAGAAATGACGGATACTATTTTTATTTTTAAATTCTGTGGAAAAGAATTTGAGATTATGTAGTCATGAATTCCTTACCACCATCAACATTACTACCGTCACCACCACCACCACCACCACCACCACCACCACCATCATTACCATTACACAATTTTCATTGGGTCCAACACAACTTATTTAAATCTCATTATTTTTGCAAGGGACTTGTAACTCAAGTGGTTAAGAACATTTATCCCTACACTTGAGGACTTAGGTTCAATCCCCTCTTCCCCAATAGCGCTTATATATATATACAGTTATTCTCTTATCTGGATGTTCGCATTTTATTAACGTGCGGATGCCATTGTAAATAGACAAGAAAAATAGGGAGGGGTAGTATAAAATACATGGCTTCCGCACAATAATAACGTCCGGATGTCTGCATAGGAGAATTTCTGTATATATATATATATATAATCAATTATTCTCTTATCCGGATGTCTGTACGTTATTAACGTGCTGATGCCATTATAAATAGGTAGGAAAGCAGGGAGGGGTGGTACAAAATACATGACATCTGCACGATAATAACTTCTGGATGTTTGCATAGGAGAATTTCTGTATATATATATATATATATCATTATTTTTAGGCTTATTTATTGTTTCACCCACTGGAACTCGAGGTCGCTCTCACTTAACCACTCGGAACTCAAATTTCCTCACTTTACCCCTGAATCACTAAAAATTGCTAAAACTTTCTCACTTTCCTCTCTGTTATCTCCCATCTTCTCCCTATACCCAACCCCTATCGCACCCCACCCCTTCCCTCCCTCTGCATATATATATATATATATATATATATCTCTCTCTCTCTCTCTCTCTCTCTCAGTCTAAGTCTCACTCTCTATGCCTCTCTCTTCTCTCTCATCCCATCCAAGGATTAAAATATCGGCCGTGCAGATAATATCGGGCCTCCAATTTACGGATATTTCGGGGATATATCGTTATCGTTTTAAGTATCGGAAAAAATCAACAAAATGACAGATATAGGCATTGAAACACGAATTTTGGAGTAAAACTTTCATAGATGTTATGTACATTATCAATGAATGTATTGAACAAATAAAACTCAAAATTTACCAAGAATAACATATACATATGATGAAATATTAGTGGTATGTAATGCGCATTAATGAAAAGTTTGAAAATAAAATATTGATTAGAATGAATAAACCATGCATAAATCCATTGTTTGTTTAAACATTGGATTACAATTTAGATAAGTGTCTATCTACATAAATGAAGAGCTCCTATGAGATTCAAACAATGAAGGACAACCATCTAGATTCATACAATAGTCATACCAAGTCATGTAACCGAGCGAGTTTATAAGCCATGTTTGAACATTTGAGATTTTATTTTTAAAATAAAAATTACTATTTTAAAAGCAGGATAATCCTTGACAATTGAGATTTTATTTTTAAAATAAAAATTACTATGCAAATTGGACCTTTGGTCAAAATATCCGAGTACATAGTTGGAAAGTAGAAATATCTAACTTACATATACACTTTATTTTTATAATTTAGATTAATTGATTGTTAAATAAATTAATATAAACTGTATGAGCTGTCCCACAAACAAAATAGAAGTTACGAAAGATTCCACAAAGAAATCTCATCACAATCTACGATGGTACTAATAAGCTTTGAAAGCAATTAACGATTGCTTGCAAGTAACCACAATTCTGAAGTTCAAGCATCAACAAACGAGACCATCTCCATCAACGCAACCTTCGGCTTCCTCTCGGACTCGAGCAAGGTAAGGATATCCCCTCCCTCACTTTGGTCCCTTCACATTCCTCATGATGAACTGGTTCTGGTCATCCAAAAACTTGACTCTTACTTGAGTCACCTGCCCATGAGATCCAGTCCGAGCCATAACTTTCACAACCACAGCATGCTTCACAGTAGAGTCCATTCCTCGCTTCAATTAGCAGTGAATCCTCCGATCCAAGCCCCATCAGCATTTCTGGTTTCAATTTGCTTCAATTCCCTTCAAAATTTCTGAAATTTTTTTGGGTTTGGTTATGGGTATCGGGAAATATCAGTGATGTCGGACAAATATCGGGGATATCGTAATTATCGGGGATATATCGCCGATACAGGGGAAGATATGGTCTTACCCCTAGTATCGGTATCGACACTTGAAAATACCGATATATCGGCCGATATATCGGTGTATCGGCCGATATTTCAATCCTTGATCCCATCCTAGACCCAACCCCTATGCACCATACCCCCTGTAGGGGCTTTTTCGTTCTAGGTAGCTTGACGAATGGGCCTGGACTGCTGTAAAAAGCAAATGAGTGGACTTGCCCTTGTGTCTGAGTTCAAGAATCAGGCCCCAAGAGCGCTTTGAAAGGTTCATAGAGCCTTAGGAAATGCCTTGGCTTCCTTCGCCAACGAAACCAACGGTTGCTTATAGATGAATATTTAGGCTTGGCTTGAGAAACTTGTGGCATTGGAGCTGAGCATTCATGAGTTTAGCATGAGAGAGAGAAGGCTTGGGTTTCCTATGTGTAATAGAGGTTCAGAGTAAAGAAGAGAGGGAATTTTGAGAGGATTTGTTGAGGGAAGAGAGGGAAAATGAAGGTCGAAGAATGGGTGGTTTTAGCAAATTTCCGGCAGCTTGACGAAAGCTTCGTCAGGCTCTTGAGTGTTTTTCTAGAAGAGAAAAAGGGGAAGAAACGGAGGAATATGGCTCGAAATTGAAGGGTTCCAGTAGTGAGAGGGGATGCTTGCTCTCTCTGGATTTGTTGTTTTGATGGGTAGGAGGTGCCCCCCTTTTATAGGCGATGTAAGCTCCTTCTTCCCAAGAAACCCTAACTGGTCTTTCCCAAATCTGCCAAGTCTCCCATTCCATTCCTCTTCTCTTCCTTTGATTCATTCCTATTTTATGAAATCCTCCTCAATCCAAACACACAGAGACAAGATTTTTGGAAGCTCTAGACCCTTCCCGCAGCTGTCCCTGTGACCATATCCTATTTTGGGATACCATCTCTCATTCTTTCCTCCCTTATTTTATGTCAAGAGCTGGTAGGAGGAAAAAGTAGGTAATGGTGTTGGTCTGAAGGGCGTTTTACGCAAGTATCCCTTGGTTTTTCGGATGGTCTGCATTGGGTTTGTATTTGGCCATGTGCGGGAGACTCCCAGCAGACTGCACACGCCAATATCTTTTGGTTTTTCAGATGGTCGGTGGTAGTTTTGTCTCTGGCCATGTGCTGGAGACTTTCAGATATTTTCTAGGTTGCTTGGGCCACTCCCTAAGGTGATGGGCTGATTAACTAAGGGGATGGGCCAATTTTCTAAAGTAAAGGGCTATTTTTACTAAGGTGATGGGCTAATTTAATAAGATGATGGGCCAATTTTCTAAGGTGATGGGCTATCTTTTCTCTCTTTCATGCTTACCCACATATTTGGTCTCATGAAATGGGCTCGAGTTTTGGGGCTCCCAAGCAACCCAAAACTTCCACTTCTTGGCTCATTAATGAACCTTGTCAATGCTCGTAACCATCCATACCACAATCCACTCAACAAGTCCCGGGCATTTGCGTGGCTTAGGCCCATTTAAGCTTGTAGTGTGGCTAGGTGCAAAATAAGGGTTTTCCGCTTGGCATTACATGTTGATTGGCGTGCTTGTGCTTGAATTTCATCATATTGTAAAGGGCTATGGTCTAGTCAAAACGGCGCTTGACGGGATAATTAGCATGGGTTCATAGATCCGGTGCATTTTATAGGCTCGATACAACTCTTAGCGTGACATGTTACATATTTGCTTGGCGTGGCACGTGGATCATGACTCGTGCAAGCGTGTATGATGAACTTTCGCATGACCAAATCGGGTTTTTCTCAGTAAGGTACCGCACCGGGCCGGGGATATGTTTGGGCCTAATCTTGGATTTTTGGGGCCTCAACACCCCCTTCCCTCCCTCTGCCTCTCTCTCGCCTCTCTTTTCTCTCCCATCCCATCCTCAGACCTTACCCCTAGTACTCCTCCATCGCACCCTACCCCTCATCTCCCTCTGCCTCTCTCTTCTTTCCCCTCCCCAACCCCATCTCACCTCAATCGCACCTCAATCACACCCTACCTCTTCCCATCTTCTTTTCTTCTCTGTGCTACTTTCTCTCACTCTCACTCTCTTTGCAGAGAGAGAAGATGAGGAGTGGATGTTGCAAAGATTTTTTTTTAAAAAATTTATGAGTTGTGGTGGTTTGGGTGTGTTGAGTAATTCCATTAAGAGTTAGGTATGGGGTGGTGGTTGAGTGCAGGAAGGGGCGAGGAGAGAAGCAGAGGGAATGAGAGTGAGAGCGATAGAGAGAGAGAGAGAGAGAGAGAGAGAGAGGCATAGGGAGGGAATGGGTGGGATGTGATGGAGGTGCGTTGGGGGTTGGGCTTGGGACGGGGATGAGAGAGAAGAGAGAGTGAGAGAGAGGCAGAGAGAAGATAGAAGAGAGAAGAGAGAAGAGGGGAAGGGGTTGGGTTTGGGTTGGGGATGGGAGAGAGAGAGGGCATAGAGAAAGAGAGAGAAAGGTCATTTAACGGGAAAATGAGACGGCGTTGAGGGGATGGGGTAACATTTGAGACAGAGTGGGAGAATGGGGGGTAAAGTGAGGAAATTTGAGTTCCGAGTGGTTAAGTGAGAGTGAGCTCGAGTTTTAGGGGGTGAAACAGTAAATAAGCCTTAATTTTTGTTTTGTTTTTGCTATAACAAACTCTAGACCTTTAAAACCTTCTTTATATATATATAAATAAAATCCCATAATTTGTAATTCTCATTACCCTTGAATTCAAGGGTCATGCTAGGGAGACCACATTATTAAACCACCTTGTAAACTGCCTCTCTAATAAAGCTAAAGCATACCAATACAATGGGTCCGACCTCTATTAGAGAGGTGGTTAAGGTGGTCTATAAATATCGTCTCCCTAGCATTTCCCTAAACTCAATTATCCCAATGCCATCACATTAGAAAAGTTGACTAATAAAATAACACACTTAGATTTAAAAGAATAAAAAAACTTAAAATCCAAGAATGAAAAATAACTATAAATGTAAATACTTATAAGATATATTTTTGGGATATGATTTCCCCACTCCCATTTTCTCCACTTACACTCCCTTTTGTTTTTTTTAAATACTTTTTAATCAATTTTGTTCTTTTTCTTTCCTATTCTACCCTTTCCTACTTGAATTTCTTCACTTCACTTTTATATTATTATTTTTTTCTTTAAACTTAATTTTCCAACTTGCACTCTATTTTCAATATTTTTTTTCCTTTAATACTGAAAATGGTGGGTAATTTGAAAATTTAAGTATAAAGAAAAAAAATAATACAAAAGTGAAGTAAAAAGAAATTAATGTAGTGAAGGGTAGTGTGATGCCCCTGACCAAAAATTAAAAGAAAATAAATTATATAAATGAAGTAATTAAAGTGAGTAATTAAAAAGGAATTAAAAGGATTAATTTAATGAAATTGGAATTAAATAAGAATTTAATAATTAAAGGGTCATTTTGGTCAACTTTTTTTTGGACGAGAATTTGGCAAAACGGGTTGCGCCATTGCGTCTAGCTCGTCGAAACGAGTCCATTGACGGGCGGCACGTTTCGATGCGAGGTCAGGAGCTTGAGGGGCATTTTGGTAATTTGAGAATTGATTAAAATATTATCAAAATGCCATGTGGGCCATTCAGAATAGGGAATTAGTTTCTCTCTCTTCCCTTGCGCTCTCTCTCCTCGAACTCGACCTCCACTCTCTATCTCTCTTCGGTTCCGAGCACCCAGGCCACGGCGGAGCATGGGATTGGTCCCGACCGACTCTCCTCCTCCTCCCGACCTCACCCCACCGTGAAACCCTATCGAAAACCTCAAAAACGGAGGCGGCTTCGACTGGTTTTCTCCGGTTCTTCACACCTTCGATCCGGCGTCTCCGGCGAAGATCCATGGTAAACCAGGTATGAAAACGAACCTATTCTTCATGCTTAAACTGTTTTTAGTGTTCGTGGGGATCGATTTGATGTTTTTGTATCGGATCTGAAACCCAGATTTGGCCAGATTTCGTTAGGGATTTCCGGCCAATTGGTGGCCGATTTTGCGGCGGTTCGTGGTGGTTCTAGACTCCCTTCCACCTCAGGATTCGAATGGTGTAGGTGGTGTTGGCAGATTCGAGGTTTGGTGGTTGGATGGAATCGCTCAACACGCCTAAACCCACTATGGCGCTTGTGGCGGCACGTGGGCTGGGGTGTGGCGGCGGTTCTCTGTTCCATTGCAACCCTCGTGTCGTCGTGAGCGTGTACGTATGTTCGGATTCCGATTCGGACGTTGTTTGGACCTCGAACCAATATACGCCTATTATGCGTTGTTTGGGTTCGATGGGTTCAGACCGTTTGATCAAATCCGAATTCATGTATGTTGTTCCTCGTATTTCAAAGATCGTATAGGAATTGACGGATCGTGATTCGGAGTCCCGGATGCTCCGGATCAATGACTTAAAGTTTGAATTAAACTATAACCATCCGATTGTGAGATCGTGAGCGATTTGACCGTCCAATCAAGACCAAACTTTCAAGACACGTTGGTTAGGCCGTGTTGAACCTGTAGGAACGTTCGGATATAAGTTTGGAGGTCATGGGACCCACGGGCCCGGTTTGACCTATTCGGGAAAGTTTGACCAAGTTTGACCAGGATTGACCGAGCTTCTCCCGAGGTCGTTTCGCCTATCTTCGAACGTAGTTGACATTGTTGGACTTCTAGGAATGTCCGGGTTCAATTGGAGGTCGTAGGCCCCTCGGGCCCGGGTTGACCATATTCGGGGTGTTTGACCGCGGGGTGTTTGACCATATTCGGGGTGGTCCCACTTGTTGAAAGGAGTATTTTGACTCTAGAACCTGTCCGGTAAGTGTGCACGCACACTTTGAATCCCGGGAACTAGGGTTTGAGTTAATTCTCGGTTGAGGTCAGGTTTTGATTTGTTTTGGTGAGTGGACTTTTGTTTTGAAATGAGCATTATTTTGAAGAATGAATTGAAATGCATATGAAATGGTTTATGTTGATTATCGGGGTTTTTAATATGGTTTTGGATCTTGAAATTGATATTTCTTGGAAGTTATTGGAATTTTAATCATATTGGATGCTTATGCACATTTTGGGTTCCGGGCTCATGTGGGATATGATGGTCGTATTTTAATATGGATTTAATATGGAAACTTTGGTATTTGATGAATTTATTAGATTATATTTAATAATTGGGTTTGTGGTTAATTGAGTATTGGGTGAGATGGTGGGATTATAATATTGTTTGGTATTGAAGTATGAATTTGACGGATATTAGTAATATACGAGAATTGCGAATACTTGGGTTTGGATAGTATATATTAAGAATACTTATTTATATGCTAATATTGGGAATGTACAAGTATCATGGGTTATATTCCATACTTTGGGAATATGTATATTTATATATATAAGTATATGTATATATAATCGATATTATTGTGAAAACTATAACTTATATACTTTTGGGAAATTATATCTATAATGTGAATTTGAATAATTGAGCTATACTTTAGAGAGTCGTATTAATACCTTATTTATATATTTTGGATTATGTCTTCGGGTTGAAATCGTATGTTTACGAATTGGTTCTTTATACTTTAATTATATATTTGGGGTTTTGAATGCCATGTGTCGGGACGTGAGATCCCTTGTGGAACTATATTGATATATTTGTATATTGGGTTTTAATTATGAATTGCGGGATATTTGGCTGTGGTCGGTTATGAAAGCACTTTGGGACTCGGCTTTGGTTTGAGGTACAGTATTGTTGGATGTTATATTTTTTAGAATCATTATTTATACTGGTAGATAAAAGTGGATAGCATGGAAAGTTTGAGAGAATGTTCGTGATTGAATATATGTGTTTAACAGTGGTAAGTATGCAAGTTGACGACTTGATTATATAAATGGTTAGTTGGGCAGTAGGCCACACGTGGCGTTGGATTATCCAGCGTGTGTGTCTACTTTGATGATTGGTACGAGACCCACACATGGCGCTGGATTTACGGCGTGTGTGTGTGTGTGTGTGTGTGTGGGGGGGTCTCGTTTGGTTATTCTCACTTGCTACACATGGCGTTGGATTATCCGGCGTGTAGTAGAAGACCGGGCACCTTTGATCGGGTGTGCCGAAGACCCTTGACTGGGTAGTCTGCGTGCGTAGGACTTGTCACGGACGTATTAGTATTGAGGTTCCTGCCATATGTGCGCCTTCCTTTTGGACGGTTCTTGTGGATATGATTACGTTGATACAATTTGATTATGTCGGATACCGGTGCATTCCTTAACAGGGTGTGACTGTAGACCCTTAACGGGGTAGTCTGCGCGCGTAGGACTTGTCACGAACGTATTGGTATTGAGGTTCCTGCCATACGTGCCGGCGAGCCCAGTCCCATTTGGACGGCTCAACCCAGGGCATGGGGCCACTATGGAACTGTCCTGGTGTCTCATTAAGCAATCCTCGGATTGGATTGTCTTCTCTGGGTACACGATGATGGTATGAGGTATGGATATATTTATATATAGTTACATTGCATATTATAGATATATCTATGTGGATTTGTGTTTGGGGTTTGCCTTGTCGAATTTGATGTTGCAATGAACCTAAATTTAATCGTTGGTATTACTTAAAATAATTGTATATCATCTGAAATCGTGATTGTTGATGGAAAGAGCTACGTGTGGCTTGATCCCTCGCGGAGGGTACGTAGGCAGCCTAGATTGATCTAGGTGTAGGCACAACATAAACTGTTTGAGTTCTGTTTAGTACTTTTTAGTTATTGTTTTCAAGGATTGAAATTGGAGGCCGGAGGCCCATCTTGAAATGTGTGCATGCCTTACTTTGTGTATGCTGGCAGTTGGTTATCTATTCTGTTGTTTTTTAGCAGGTTGAAATTTGGTAAAGTCCATTTTTCAGGGGAGACTCTGCCGAAATTTCAGTAGAGGTCTTGATCTATTTTCCTTTGTTTCGGTGAAAAGGGTTGTCGTTTTAAGTAAGTAGGTCAGCATCGGTTGGTTGTAGAGTGAGGAATTCAGGGCGGGTCCTGCCCAACAGGGTTCGGCACGGATTCCGAGGAGGAATTCGGATCGGGTCCTGTCAGGTAGAATAGGAAAGAGAAATAACAAAAAAAGAACAAATTTGATTAAAAAGTATTAAAAATCAAAAGGGAGTGTAAGTGGAGAAAATGGGAGTGGGAAAATTAGCTTCCAATTTTTAATGCTTTTATTTATCAAGCGGAGCATACGAGGAGGGAGCTAGGCGAAAACCATAATTCCCATACAAGCCCCATTAGGTTATGACAACTGTTTTCTTCCTCAATTTTTTGACAGTGAAAAAAATTTAACAATCTAAAGTCGATTTGACAAAGAAAATCTAAACCCAAATCTAGAACGACATGCTATCACTTATGCCCTAAGTTCATTTTAGTTCTCTCTTGCAACTTTTATTTTTACACTTTGTCCCGGCTGCATTGTTGCCCACCCCTTTGTTGCCGCTCAGGCGGCATGCCCTAAGCCCCCAAATTAGGTACCAATTTTTTTTTTTTTCAATACTCATCCTTCGTGCAATATGTTTTTCATTTGCTATTTTGCTAATTGGTTCATGAATCATGAATGCTGAAAGAAGAAAGTTATTGATATTGATGATTTGTTAGATTTAATAGCAGTGAAATGCTATTGAAAATTACAAAAATGCTTATGGTTTACTATTTTGCTTATCAAATAAAACTCTTGATAATCATTCTACAATCCAATTTTTTGCATGTAAAAATCTGAATGTGGAATGAAACACTAGTGTTTTTCAATATCGTGTCATCCCATTTCTTTTCTTCTTCTAACACGAGTCATTTACTTTTATTAATAAAAATTCAATTTTTAGTGCACACATGGAATGGGCTTTAGCATTTTAGTAATTTTTATGGTGAAACTAAAATAGTTATCTTATATTTCTTTGTTAGTGTTAGTTTTATTGTTAGTAATATCTTCTTTAATTGTTGAACATACAATTTTAATTTAGAAGAACATCTAAGAGATAAACAAGTTTGGATTGTAGAGAAAGACTCACCCTCGGAGTGTGCTTTAAAACCTATCCAAGTCCTTCGCCCATTTTGATATCCCAAATCCACTTTTTCTTGATATCTCCAAGTTACGACAATGGTTGTAACCTACAAAATCTCCACCAAAGTTGTGATTTGGTGAAGATGCTGAAACCACAAGAGGAGTATATGCTAGTAAATCATCCCTATGGCAGCCGACCTTCCCTTGCTTTAGATTAGAGAGAGTTTGTTTTTCTCTTCTCTTCTCAACCTTGCAAAGAAAAAACCCACTTATCTTAGTTACACCTACACGAAAGACTTGTGACCAGTCATCCTCACAATTGAGCAGATATAGTGTATGCAATTTTTTACGAATTGTCAATGCCCAATTGACAATCCTATGACAAGGATCCTTTTAGGGTATGAGTTTACATGGGAAATTCTACTGAATCTAACTTCTTTAGATCGATTTCCTCATCTCATAGGCTATGGACTTGTCATTTAGGTAAATAATTATTAATGAGACTTTTACCTAAATTGACGTAATTAATCTTATGTTTTTAACTTAGACAGTTAATTAAACAAGATATCCATAAAAAAAATTAATCTAATGATTGAATTTTAGGGCATATTTTGAACACAAAGAATTGTCAGGCTCTAGTGAATTGGAAGTAACATATTCAAACTATTTTCACCAAGTATTTGAACTAGGCTTGTATTGGATCACACACACTTGAATGCATCAATTGATACAATTTTTACTTTGACTGGTCTTGATGTTAGGAACTCGAGAGCAAATTCATAGCATCAGATCATACAATAAATCCAAAAAAGTCCATAGGCAATCGCAATTCACAAGACAAGAACTAATGTGGTTCACCAACTAAGCTACATCTAGTGGATATGAGGGCTATGATTCATTAATGTCGATTTTTCTCACGAGTATATTTCTGTCTTCCCTTGTATCTCCATCGTCTCTAATTTCTCTTACTAATCCTCTGTCTTCTTCTACTCTCTTTATTCTGTCCATTATTTCTCCTTTTCCCCTCAATTTCTATTAACTTGAACACTAATTTCCCTTTGTCTTCTAATCTAAATCCTCCCTGATTCCAAAATTTTGGTCCCTAGTTCTACACAACCTTCTTCAGCTAAAATTTTAAAATTTTCTAAAAGGTTAATTTCACAAGGCACCAGCATAAGAGTGCCAGTTACAAGCAAAACATGTCCATTAGTGAAGTTCCAGTGACAGATGCACTGGCATATGATAGTTACTCTTGATCATAAATTCAGTACAGTTACCACAGATCGCTTTGAGGTGAGGGATCGATCATACATGCCAAATTAATTAACAAACAAACCAATATGAATGTACAACTACTCAGCCTCAACAAAATATTTAATTGTAAGGTCTACATCAATCATATATGTTTGATTTGTGCACACCTCCTAAGTAGGGGACAGTTCACAATCATGAGGGAAATAAATCTAGACTGATAAACTTACAGAATCAGGTACATATCCAACGGGATGTCCTTTCTGTCTTCTTCTTCTATTTCAGAAAGACGAAGACGAGCTTGTCTCAAATCATTTGTGCAGCTAATGGATCTGTCAGATGTTCCACACTGATTGGTTTTTTCCTCTACCTGCTTAGTGAGAAGAGATACAAGTCTCTGAAGATCTTTAGCTGCTTGTCCATAATCTCTGATCATCTCATATAATGTAGCTCGCCTAGAAATAGCCTGTGAAAAATGCAATAAAAGTACTAGCATAAAAAGCAAGGTTATATAAAACTGCAGATTAGAATATCACTGTAGCGGTGTACCCTGTACGAGGTGTCAGATATTACAACAGAAAAGGCAATGTTTAATCATACGAATGAATATGAAATGCTTCTTAAACAGAGCACAGCAATCATCTCAGAAAAATATTTGAGAAAAAGGAAAGAGATCTAGTCAACCAAAAACAAATGGAAATAAAAATAATTACAAAACCGGAACACTGACATGACAATACTAAAGAACCCAATCCAAGAAAATAATCATTCCGAAATGCAATATACCACAGGAAAAGTACATTTTATAAGTATTGTGAAAGTGCCAACTACTAGAGCACTGACAACTTCATTGCATTAGTGCAGTCTTCTTGCATTAACACCAAAAACAACCTCATTTCGGACTTCAAATTTTAATCCCTCATAGACAAGCAACCAACGCCAAACTAAGAGGCTCAAATACCAAAGCTTCAACAGGAAATATCTACAAACCATATTCTAAACTACCAACAATAGTTCTACAACATTCTGAATGTTCAGGTCAATCTAGCCCAGCCAGACAGAAATCTGAATTTAAACATGAGATTTTTGAAAATTAACCGTGGAATTTAGATGTTTGTGCATCACAATTGACATAGAGATAAAATACATTAAGATTTCCTTGAAAACTAACTAGTTAGACATAAAAGATCCATTTGCTACATTTCCACAGAAAGAAACCAAACACACAAAAGTATTATACCACATCAAATTCCTAATGCTCCCCACAAACAAGTAGGAAAGCTGTGTGACTACATAGAACAAAGGAAATATAAATTGATTAGAATACTAGTATGCTTAATGACCAGAAGAAGATTACTAATTTGTTTGTAAAAAACCATGTGTCAGTTACCAAAGAGCGTTATCAACCAAACAATATACAAAACCAGCCCCCCCTTTTACCAAAGGAAAATGTAATAAATAAACAAAGTCATCAGCAATGTCATATCAAACAGCTGTTAGAAAACTTCAGTTTTGAGCAAACCTTTAGATAATTTCCATCAAGAGCTATAGCTAGACTGCAATCAGCAATAGCATCAGTCATTTGGCCCAATGCTTTGTACGCAGCAGCACGATTGCAGAAACAAACAGCTGTGAATGGACGTGATTCCACATTACATGACAAAGCAGCAGTATAATGCTCAACTGCTTCGGTATGTCTTCTACCCTGAAATGCTTCATTCCCTGCAGCCTGTGATAAAGAGTAACAAAGATATCATAAGCTGCATGTAACTATATATATATAGTATAAAAAACACAGTTAACTAAATAAATAAATAAACAGTACAGAGGACATGCTATATATGGAATAGATGCATACTTAGCAGCATGTATATGCATTGGAGCATTTCACACTTTTCAATTAAACAGTTGAATGATGAACAGATTGAACGCATTAGACATTAGAAAAACAAACTAGTAGAGAATGAAGAATGCCGATCATAAACTAAAATTTTAAAAAGAAAAATTGTGACAGACAACTAGAAACTACTACATATCTCAAGGACAAAGAATGTAGGCAGACCACACAGCAAGTGCTAAGCATGTGCGAAAATTATCAGCCAAGGATAACCAATGAGGTTTGAGAAAAGGATTTCTAAAGAGAAAAGGCAGTGTTTGTCTATAGGAGAGAACATGACATCGTTAAGAGAGTGTCTTTATTTGTATTTATATGTTATACGGAAAAACAGCTGGAGAGGATCCTGCAGAACAGTTTTTAGTCTCGGATGGTGGATGAGTTCAAATATTACTTAGTCAAGGACAGAGATATCAGTGGAAATATTGATACAATTTATAAAAACTATGGATATTTAAAGGCACCTTTAGGAAATGCTCAATTCTTTGTCAAAACATTTTAAAAGCAATTCCATTCAATTTATTGGGTGAGGTATTGCTTTGATTGTTATGTGACTTTTGTTTGTGCAGTTAGTTTTTGTAGTTCCCTTTCCTAAGTTGGAAAACTTTTCTGCCTTTCCTTCTACCTATAACCAACTTCTTTAAAACAATAAAAAGGTCTTATTTCATGAGTCGATTTTACAAAACAACTCCAACGTTTTTCTAAAGTTGCCTGTATCTGTTAATTTACCGTTGCCCTTTTATTATTGGAAACTTTTTTATGACAAACACAAGTATTTATAAAAATCCAAGAAATTAATGTGCAAAAATAGTGGACAACCAATCCACTGGGGCAAATATAAAAACCGTACAAAAACAAATATTGTAAGACCAAAATCCATCCGAAAGAATCCGAACACATGGCAGCACAGCTAAGGCAGAAAAAGAAAAATTAAGAGGCTGCCACCTTCCAAATTCCAGGAATAAGAAAAAAAATGGTAGATTCTGGTCTTCCAATAACATTTTCTTTTTTCAGAGTGATGTTCCAATAATTCTTTTTCTTTTTATACGTAACAAGAAGTTCATTGAATACAGACAAGAGAGGTGAAAAAGCAAAATGGACGAGTTTAACAGAATCCAGATTTATATTCCAAATTCGAAACTAGAATGATGCCCAAAAGCACACTCTACTGCAAAAACAGGCCGTTAAACTTTAGCTTCCTGTTGCACATAATGCACCAATGAGGGGATAGCCTAACATTAGGCCTTCTCCTTCCAATAAAGTCAAGTGCCGGCTTACCATGAGCAACAATTCAGCCAAAATTTGTACCATACATGGCTCTACCATTAGCCGTCCAAATCACATGAAAAGGATTGAAGATGGGTCGAGATGACTCAAAATTAACCTACTACAGAAATAATTACACAAAAGGATCCTGGACTTCCCAACTTTCCAATACCTTCTATCCAGTGCATCTGAATGTAAGCACACATTTTCAAGTAGAGAGGAGATTTTCCCTGACCTCTGTATCATTCAAATTTATGGGGAAATTGAAATTCCAGCTTATGAAAGCTGGAACTCTATAAAGACATAGAAAAGGTGTACAAAAAGATGACTCCCTATCCACCCTTACACTCCATTCCCCACCACTTTACAAAGATACGGATAGTAAACACTTATATGCTGTAATGTCTTTCCAAGGGAATCTACTCATACCTTTGACCACTCTTCTCGAATTTACTTATGAGTTGTGATGGAAGCATGCTAGTGGCAATTCCAAACGGAACCTCCACAACAACTTCCCAAAGAGAGGCATCTTTCTTTTATCCAAGTTGCCTGTTCCTACACCACTATTTTCTAGTAACCAAGAAGCAACTTCCAACCTCACCAAATAATTCCCACAAGAAATCTCTCACTAATTTGTCCAATCTATCCCACACACACTTCGGGATTCTAAAGACAAATAGGTAATATATTTGCATGTTTCTAAAAACCATAAAAAAAAAAATTTGCACCAAATCTCCTCTCCAGTTTTGAGCTTTTGGAAAGTTTTCAAGTTTTGGAAGAATACATAATAGGAAGTGTGCATATCAAACATCTTCTACGTAACAATGCTCGTACAACAATAGAAACACATGGGCTTTGTACATTTCATGCTATGCATATAGAAATACACAATTGAGAGCATTATATAAAAATATGGCACAGATTGACATACCTTATGAGATAAAAGTTCATGGGCAGTGAGAACAAGGGGTACAGAAGATTCCAAAGTTTTTCTCCAATTCCTGGATATTCAAATTAGCATTAGCAGCTGCAAGCACCAAAAGCAGGTAATCTTTAACATAATTAAACATGTACAAATCTGGTCTGTAAGTTACCTATATGTGGAAAACACCTTTTCTTCTTGTTTCTCTAGTGAAGCAAGACCCTCCTCAAGTTTCCCTAGATGAAAATGTGATTTAAAAATCAGACGGCACCGCCAGAGTAGGAAGTAAAAGTACTTTGAGAGTTCGGAACCATCTGAAGAAACGGCCTGATAATTAGTATCTATTGAAGGGTTGTTCTTTTCAGCGGAACCAAAGGTCTTCTCGCAAAGCTCAATCACCTCTTCATACCTACGCATCTGATAGGGAATACAGAAGTCAAACCACAACTGAATGAAAACCATTCTGAGTTTCTGGGAATGTTTAAAGTAGGCAGTATAACTGACTTTTAACTAGGGATGGCAATAATCCCCGTTGGGTCCCCGGCCCTAACGGGGGGGAATTTTCGGGGGGAAAATGGGGGCGGGTACAGGGATCCCCAATTTTAAAAATACCCGATCGGATATGGGCCGGGGATGGCATTGTTATCCCCATCCCCGAACCCGGCCCAATAAGTGTTGTATTTATTTTAATTAATAAATATATAGAATATAATATAATAATACCCATGTTACTTACCAACATTCCTTATTAATGGCTTTCTCTTATGTTATGGTTAGTTTCTAAATCTCTTTTTTTAAAAATTTAAAGTCTTTCAAGAATGAGATTCCGATGTTACTACATCAGGGTGTTCGTATCCTCCCGATAAGAGTCAAGATACTTCATGGTATAGCGCAAGGATAATAAGGATCTCATTCAAAGCTTTTCCAACTTCACAAACTTTTCACAGATTTTTCTTCATTCCATATCAAAGATTTGCCGGTGAAATGAGACGACTAAGTGAGTCTCAAGGGGAGGTGAGCGCAAGACACATTATAAGAATTTTCAGGGTAGAAAGCAAGAAGTACGAGAATCAAGATCGACGATTTGTCCTACGGTGGTGCGATTCTAATCAACGAGATGACAAGAAATCGCTTTTTTCACTTATCTCTCGATCTGGAATGTGCCGGCTGGTTGGTAAAACAAATGCGAGGACCTCCTGGGGAAAAGCAGAGCAAAAATCCTTTCAAGATTTAGGGGTGATTCCTACCAAGTTTGGATGGAAAGTTTCGAAACAAGAATGGGTGGATCTTAAGCGACGAAGAACATTCACGGAGCGACGAAGACCGTTCGATCCCTCAAGGAAGAGACGACGAGGGGTGGAGGATGATTAAACAAAACCTATCGGCAATCTTAAGCTGGTGCAAGCAACGGAGATAATGAAGGAAAACCCGGATCACTGTTTGCAAAGGTATCGAAACAACACCGTACCCTTAACAAGACTTATAAGGAGGCGGTTCAAACCGTCTGACAGAGGGAGAAAAAAACAAAGAAAGGGAGAAGATGGAGGACAACTCAAAATGGAGTGGGTTGTGGTGCGAAAGACAAGCCGTACATCGAGTTGGGAGGACATTAGCATGGCTTTGAATCGTCGGCTCAAAATTGATTATGAGTTGTTCCCGTATCAATGTAATAGGGCTTTCTTTGCTTGTGACAATAAAAAGGAGGCAATGGAGATTGAAAAAACGGCAAGTTTGAAGATGGAGGGCCAACCGGATGTTTTGCTATTTAGTGGGAGAAAGGTCACGAAAAGAAATGAAACCAAAATAGTGAGCTATGGAGGATGGATTGCAATTAAGGGACTCCCAATGCATTGGTGGTCCAGGAAGTACTTTGAGCGCATCGAGGCTGCTTGGGGATTGATTGAAATAGCAGAACACCGAGAAACTCGTATACCTATTTGAAGCCAAGATCAAAGTAAGAAGAAATTGCATCGGCCTTTTAAGGGGTTATTAAAGTCGATCGATGGAGACGAAATTTACTACGCACAAATTAGGCTGTCTCACCGCCATCGTGCCAACCCAATGCGAGGAAAGCGGCTGCAATCAAAAGATGCGAGAACCAAGCACCGAAGCGGTGGGTAGCATGGCGTTATCGAATCCTGGAAAAGTGGATCGGAGAAAGACGAAGTCGGACTCCGGCCGGGAGATCCCAACGAAATCCCGATTTCCACAAGTGGCTCGTTCACGTGGTCAAATTAGCATGTTGGGAAATTGTGCTGAAACCGAGCAGAACACGAGCTTTGGAGGAAGGACCTCTGGCCGTAAGTCGATGGGTGAGCCTTCGAATGTCGAAGCAAGGAGGCGGCGCTTTTGAAGGTGGGAAATGTGCCGAAAGATATGGAGCAACACAATAGATCATACCCGCAAAATGAGGAGGGATTACGAATACAGATCTGCATCTTTTTAAGGAAAAGTCAACAGGCAACTTAAACTATCTGTTGGGCCCAACACTTGGTGGGCCTAATTTGGAAAATCCAGCCCAACCACAAATATTAAAACAAATATCAGTCTTGCCTAGACAGGCCCCTTTCCTATGTCAACTTATGAACCCTACCAAATTTACGATTTAGGGATGCCCAAGGATACTAATTATCTTAAGTCAAATTCTGAAAAGTTAGTAGCAGACGAAATAACTTCAAGTTCTTGTCCGATTTTGGGAAAGAGAAAAGAGACGGAAACAAAGCCACTGCTCGCTTCTCAAAACCAATAGCTCCGAACAACCATGTTCCTTCACCCATATCGGCAAACCAAGAGGCAGATGAGATTGAGTCCGATTCATCGATCCGCCTGAGTCGGTGGACTCCACTGCCCAAGGCGCCCGTCTGCAGGTGCGAGTTCGTCGACGACACTCCATCGATCGACATCGAATGCAGAGGAGAGGTTTGAAGGAGAAGAGGGTCTTTCGAAGAGATCTTCCATGACCCGATCGAGGACAATCGTGATGATGGCCCAATTTTGAGTTGCCACCAAGACCGGCGGACTCCATCATACCATGGGATAGTGAAGCGAGAAGATGATGCAATATCTCGCACCGATGAACAATCAAGAACTAAAGTATTACACAAGGAAGAGAAGAAAACATAGATGGAAGACCGCCGGAAGATCGACCGCCTAAAGCTCTATTGAATAGAATGGATATATCCTTGATGCCGTTAAAGAAGAACTTAACCAATGAAGAAGAGGCAAAATCTATAATTCTAATGGCGAATCAAGGTTGAGGGGAAATGGGAAAAACCCGAGGAAAGGCTCTCACAGGAGGATTACCACTCTCATTAATGAAGATAATAAGTCGGAACACAAGAGGGTTGGGGAGCAGAAGGAAGAGACTATTGGTGAAAGAGCAATTACGGAAACTTAAGCCCGACATCGTCATCCTCCTTGAAACAAAAATGGAGTTGGTGGATAGCCTTTTGGTGGCAAGTGTGTGGGGATCCAGGTTTAAGGGGTGGATTTTCTCACCGTCTCAAGGTAGGTCTGGAGGTATCTTAGTTATATGGAATTCACAATTTCTCACGGTAAATGACTCTTTGGTTGGCAAGTTCTCAGTGTCTATCAAAATCGTTGAGAAGCTTGGTACGGAATGGTGGTTGTCAGGCATATACGGTCCACGCAAAACAAAGGGAAAGGATCAGATGCAGGGAAGAATTGGCAGACTTGTACTGCTGCGGTGACAACTGGTGTCTCGATGGTGACTTTAACGTCGTTCGGTTTATACCGGAAAAAATCTAACGGGAAGAGTAACGAAAAGTATGCGTGACTTTAATGAGTTTATTCAGGATGTCAACCTACGGGACCCCCTTTACTCAACGCCTCATTCACCTGGTCCAACCTTAGAGCCACCGCGGTATGCGTAAGGTGGATCGATTTCTCGTATCCAGCAGATGGGAAGAGTGCTTTCCCCACTATCGTCACAAAGCACTGCCAAGGACTACATCCGACCATTGCCCAATTGAGTTGGACACAACTAAGGTCAAATGGGGTCCTGCGCCCTTCCGTTTTGAAAATATCTGGGTAACTCACCCGGATTTCAAGTCACTGATCAAACAATGGTGGAGTGAAGAACAACATTCGAGGTGGGAAGGGTACAATTTCATGATGCGCTTAAAGTATATGAAAAGCAAGCTGAAAGTTTGGAGCAAAGAGACTTTCGGGGACGTCGAGACGGCGAAAAGAGAGGCTGAAGTCAGATTGCAGATTCTGGACCAAATTGAAGGTTCTGAAGGATTGAAACTTACAAAGGAGAGAGAGAGAAGACATCTCCCACAAGGTGGCAGATTTGGCACAAAAGGAGGAAATAAGGTGGAGACAAAGAGGTAAAATTCAGTGGGCTCGAGAAGGTGATGGCAATACTAAGTTCTTTCACAAAGTGGCAAGCGGTATCCGAAAAAGAAATTGTATCGACAAACTAGAAGTGGAGGATTTGGGAATAATAGAGGATGCAGCAGACATAGAAAAAGAGGTGATCAAATTTTTCAAAGGCCTTTTTCGCAGGAATAGAAATGCAGGCTGGGGGTTTGAAGGCTTAAACTGGTGCCCAATTAGTATTCAAGACGCAGAATGGCTAGAAAGACCGTTTGAGATGGAGGAAATCCGGAAGGCAGTTTTTGATTGTGGAAAAGATAAGTCCCTGTGTCCAGATGGATTTTCTTTGTATTTTTCCAAAGTTGTTGGGATATCGTTAAATTGGATCTCATGAGGGTAATGGCAGAATTTTACCTTACGGGGGTTATCAACGGAGTTACCAATGAGACCTTCATTTGCCTCATCCCCAAGAAGTGCAATTCCTCAAAGGTGACAGATTACAGACCAATCAGCCTCATTACAAGCTTATACAAAGTTATATCCAAAGTTTTGGCTTCAAGATTAAGAGAGGTTCTTAGCCAAACTATATCGCAGTCACAAGGGGCATTTGTTAAACAAAGGCAGATCCTAGATGCGGTTTTAGTCGCTAATGAAGTAGTAGAGGAAGCTAGAAAAAAGAAAAAGAAAGGTCTAGTTCTTAAAATTGACTTCGAAAAAGCCTACGATCACGTCGAATGGAACTTCGTCGATGAGGTGCTAGAAAGGAAAGGATTTGGAGAAAGGTGGAGAATTTGGATTAAGGGATGCCTAGAATCTGTCAACTACTCAGTCATGATTAACGGGAAACCAACAGGAAAGTTCAGAGCTTCAAGTTGAATCAGGCAAGGAGACCCACTGTCTTCTTTTCTATTTACGCTGGTTAGTGACATCCTTAGCAGACTAGTAGAAAAAGCTCAAGAATACAACCTGTTACACGGGATTGAAGTCGGCCACAACTGTGTGGAAGTATCGCATCTACAATTTGCTGATGATACCATCTTTTTTCTGGATGATAAAGAGGAATCTTGGAAAAACCTTCTTGAACTGCTCAAGGTATTTTGCACAATCTCGGGTATGAAGATCAATAAGGAGAAAAGTTCCCTTTTTGGTATTAATTTTGGCTGCAATACTGTGGCTAATTGGGCGGGCAGCTGGGGGTGCAAGGTGGGCAGTTGGCCTATGGTGTATTTAGGACTCCCTCTTGGGGATAATCCAAAATCAGTCTGCTTTTGGAACCCTGTGCTGGAAAAGGTGGAAAAAAGGCTTCAAAAATGGAAGAGGGCATGTTTATCTAAAGGAGGCAGACTTACTTTAATTCAAGCAGTGCTAAGTAACATCCCAACTTATTATATGTCTCTTTTCAAGATGCCAAAGGGAGTGGCAGCCAAGCTGGAACAAAAAATGCGTAACTTCCTGTGGGAGGGCTCGGATGAAGAGAAAAAAGTTCACCTAGTAAAATGGAAGCAGGTTTCCAGATTGAAAGAAGAGGGAGGTCTTGGAATCGGGTCGTTAAATGCGAGAAATGAAGCACTAAGAGCTAAGTGGTTGTGGAGATTCCCTGCAGAATCAAATTCTCTGTGGCATAAGGTAATTAAAAGCAAGTATGGCATCGACTATAATGGCTGGGATTCAAAACAGGTACATACCATCTCATACAAGAGCCCTTGGCGTGAAATCTCTAGGGGCTACAATTCTTTTCTCCAATGCTGTAGTTTTTCTGTTGGTAATGGACAAAGGATTAGATTCTGGGAAGATAACTGGAGGAAAGAAGGGATTTTAATGAATCTATTCCCAAGACTCTTTTCCTTATCCAGGAAAAAGAATACCTGTATTTCCGACTGTGCTAACAGCACCGAGTTACCCCACAACTGGGACTTTAGCTTCAGAAGAAATTTGAGGGAGGTAGAGATCGTGGAAGTAGTGAAACTATTGGATATTTTAGGAGAAGTATGTCTTAATCCCATTAGATTGGATAAAAGGATCTGGGAGATTGAGGATCATGGTTCGTTTTCTTGCAAGTCCTTTAGATCTTTCCTTCTTTCTAATGGAAACAGGGAAACTTTTGCCCCCTACACTTCAGTTTGGAAGGTTCCGACACCCCCAAAAATCAAGATACTAGCTTGGTTGATAGCGTTGGGGAAGATCAACACTTGCGACGTCATCCAACGAAGGCACCCGACGTTGTGTGTATCCCCATTCTGGTGCGTTATGTGCAAGAAAGGTGATGAAAACATCAACCATTTATTTATTCACTGTCAGTTTGCACTAAAGCTGTGGTGGAATCTCCTGAATGAATTCGGTGTCACTTGGGTGATCCCTAGAGATGCGCCGACCTCCTTAGCATCAAATGGTCGGTGTCGGGCAAAAGGAAGAGAGCCAAAACTCTTTGGGGCTGTCTTACGCATGCACTTTTCTGGACCGTCTGGCTGGAACGAAATAGAAGAACTTTTCAAGAGTATAATGGAGCAAGCATCGAAGAGTTGTGGGATAGAGTTAAATTCTGGGGTTCCCTATGGGCTTCTGTTTCAGGGCAGTTTAATGATTATCATTATTCTATAATAATGAGAGACCTGAAAGCAGTCTTAAGATAGCATAATCTTGCGTCCTTTAAGATGTAGAGGCAGTCTCTTCGGTTTATGGTTTTGTAGTTGCTTTAGCAGTTCTGTTTGCTTTAGCAGTCTGTTTTCTTTTAGATTGCAATAGCTTAGTTTACTAGTCCTTTCGCCTCTTTGAGTGCAGAATTCTAATCTTTTGTTGTTTGATCGAGGATAACTTATCCTCTTGATTATTAATACAACTGTTTCTTTTCAAAAAAATTTAAAGTCTTTCTCTTATGTTTTCTTTTTTGTCATGAGTCTATTATTGAAACAGGGAACATCTCTTTGTTTTTTTTATTGAAGCTATGAATGAAGAAGCACATGAGTTCATTGCAATTATGGGATTTCATTTTATGAATGTGTAGTTTGATGTTTCTCTTTTGATGATGAATGAGTTGGATTATAAACTTTGTTGGATGGAGCTTTTGAATTTTTATTATTATATGATTTTATTAGTTTTGTCAAATTGAATTGATATGATTTTGAGTAGTTGAGTGAAATTTTATTCTTTAATAGTTTTGAATTGAGTTGAATGATAGTTTAAGGTGAAATTAAAGTGTAATATGGATACTTTAATTATTATTTTTATATATAAAAAATTCGGGTATTTCAGGCCTTGTTTGGGATTTAATCCCCCGACGGGGACGGGGATTCCCCGAAAATGAAAAATTGGGGATGGGAATGGGGACGGGGGCTGGGATGGGGATGGTATTGCCATACCCGGCCCCTAACCGGCCCGTTGCCATCCCTACTTTTAACCCACTGACTAAAGATTCACCATATCACAAAAACAATATTAGAAAGAAAAGGATAACACTAACCATGAAAAGAGCCTCCGCTTTCATTTCAAGTAATTGTTCTGAGCTAGGGCTTATTACCAAGCCTTCAGCAATAAGTTCCAAAGCACTCTCTGCATTGGTAGATATCTTCCATTGCAAAAGTTCAGCCGAAAGATTAAGGCATTCAGCCACTTTCTGCCAGCAATTAAAAAATCTAATTAGTTTGTCTACAAACACTTCTGCGTAACTTTTCACATATTGATATATGCATGTTTGTATACACATATAGAGTCCCTTGCTATTTAAGGATCCCTGAAATAATCTTATTTGAGGGACACCTTGTGGGGCCCAAAACAGCCCCAAAATAAATACATTATAATCCCGAAAGAAACTAAAAAACCAAGTTTTAACCTCTCGAAAACCCCATAAAGACTAGTAATACCAAGTCTTTATCCAATAAATAGCCTTCACGAATCCCTTAGTGAGACCTCCCTGACCACCTTCGCTCAACACTGAGTCTTTACCAACCATGAGCAATAATAATTTTGTGCATATTTAAAATGCCTTCAGACTAAATGAATTTTAGATGAAAAGAAAGGATTTAATTAGAAACACAAGCAGATTAAGACCCCACCTTTAATCCTTTTTTTCTCCTGTCCTTTGCCCCTTATGAGCCAAAAGAGGGTTTTGATAATCAGAAATTCAATATTTTTCTTGCCTCAATCACCCCTACAAACTCATGTGATGGCCAACTTAAACTATTGCTCAGAAGATGCGAAGTGTTACAGCATTTCCGGAGTTTGACCAATTTCATGTGCACAATGTATAATTTGGAAATTATTATTTTATTATTTTGTGATGTTAAATAAAGACCATTGATGAATCCCAGATCTCGGTTGTATATGATACAAAATCAAATAAATTACAGTACCTGTGCTTTTTGTAGGCCATCAGAGGCTTCTACTGCAATCTTTCGGTCCACACAAACATCATTTGCCAATTGCAGGCACCTCCTATAATGTTGTGAAGCATCTTCAACTTCCCCAAGGGCAAGATAACAGCTTTAAGAATTTCAAAAAGAAATAAAAATTAGGGAATGTCATGTTATTTGACATTAAAAGCAATTAAGACTGAGGATACCCCCTATGCCACAGCTCGGAAATCAAAGCACCAATGCTTCTGTGTTAATACAAATCGTTTCTTTTCAAAAAAAAAACAGATGTGCATGGAAAAATATCTTACTTGGAACCAGACAATCCAAGAACCACTGGGCAATATCGCACAAGTACTGATAACTAACAAAAATCTAACAACCAATTACACTCAAAATTAACCAAGAAAATTATAGCAATTTGTTTACATATTGTTTTATAAGAACAAGATTTATTGTTGAAAATGAATAAAAATGCAAAGTACGTTATCAAAATAAGATTATACAAGTTGGTAACGTGTTTTATTGGTTTAATTTCAGAAACCCCTTTTTTAATGAAAAGAAACAAAACTTTTATTAATACCCCTGCCCCTTTAAGAGCTCCATGCCAGCCTGCAGACCAAAAATAAAAGACAAAACAGGCCAACTAATCAAGCTCAGACCAAAGGCCTATCCCTTGACATTACTTAGTTCATCTAAAAGGTTTTGCTTTTGGGAATTTATGCATTTATGTGTCCTGACTTTACTTTTCTTTTGCTTTTTTTTTTAAGAAGAAGCAAACTTTATTGAATACTGACAAAACATACAACGTTGTGGACAAGAAGTCCACTTAGAAAACATAGAGGATACAAAAATGAGAACAGAGGCCTATCAAATCACATATGGAACATTTGGTCCCCACATAGGTGTGATGGCTACCTTTGATACTGAGACTGAAAATTATGATGGGTAAAGTGAAAAAATGAGTTAAGCCCTTTAGGTTAGCCCAAGTGGTGAGGGAGGGAGGGGTAATGGATTAAAATTAGAATAGGTTCAAGGTTCAATCCCCTCCAAAGTAACCAACAAAAAAGCTAAAAAGTGATTTCCATCCCATTAATTGATTACATATAGAAGGGAAATTTTATCATGTCGACAGTTTGGCATGTTATGTTGCAGAATATCAATCCCAATCCATGATTACACAGAATCTTGTTTAAATGTGTGGTCCACATTGACAAATCTGAAGTAAGAAAATATTTCCCACATAAACAACCAAAAACTACTTTAGTTCTATGAGGTTATGTTAGTCTTTTTCATAAAATTAAATGTGTGTTTTAAGGTTATGACTTAGCATTTTTGGTCCCATTAGCACATCAAGGTTATCACTTGCACTTAAAGGGTTTTTTCGTTTCTTATCCTATAAGGATTGTTGGTCCTGTCATGAGTAGTAGTATATAATAGACACATGAGGTTCTTATTAATGTTGAAGAACGTGAGAGAGAATTTTCTCTTCTTTGGTTTAGGGTTTGTTCTTTGCTCTTTTGTGAGAGAGTGCTTTGGGTGTATTGGGATTTTGGTTGCATTAGCATAGAACTTCATTCTGGAAAGTCAAAAGAAAATATCAAATAGTAAGAAGCAAATACTTACTTGGCAGCTCTAACCTGCACCTTGAGGAAGTTGGGATCAATTCCCGAAGCCATCATACAGTCTCCAAGTGCATCTCTCAGTCTTCCAAGAGTCATACGTGTTGCTGCACGGTTGCTATAGCACAGCATCAACGCCCTAAGGCAGCTTCTAGATGTCTCATTTCTAGAAATGCAATTTACCCCTTTCGTATAGCAATCCTCAGCTTTAGACAGATCCCCATTAGAGTATGCTTGGTTTCCCCTAATATATTCACATTCAACAAAAGAAAGCTGATCTATATTACTCCAAAAAAAGGTCCAATAACTCAAAGGAATCATACCACTTGTTTTAAGCACAGACAAAAATGATTCAATTTGATTATAAGCTCTAACCTTAGTCTCCACTTTTCACATGCTTCCTGAGCTGCAACCGTTTCAGCAGACAGAGAACCAGATTCTTGCTTTATCTCGTTTTCCTTACAGACCCCAGAATTATCTCCATATTTATGTTGTGGGATAGACAAGTCTATTTTCTGAGAACGTCCAGGTGACATAAGTACTGAAGCACCAGGATACGGCAAAAAATTGGCAAAGGATGATGCATATGGAACCTTAACATTTGGAACCATAATATTGGTATCTTGACCTTCCTTTACCAAATTTTTCTTTTTGTGGGGGCGTTTTGATGCAGATAATTGACTTTGAGCAGCAGAAGAGGCAGCAAAGGTGAAGTTAGGCCGAGTTCTATCTTCCGAAGTTGAAGGAAAGCCAAAGTGTATCCTGGCATCGGTATCATGTCTCTCCATGTTTGAGCTCGAACTAGCTTCAGTGTTATCGCTACTAAAGTCTACCTCCTCAGCAGCAGACTTAAAGCTTTCAGTTTCAACCTCAGAAACGGATCCTTCAAGTGTGCCTTCAGCATCAGCACTTCCATCCAAACGGTACTCAAAAGTGTACGCTCTTGTTTCTCTGCTTGTTGCATCAACTTCATTTATATCCAAACGTCCTGTTGCCATAGCAAGATCTTCATCAATAGGATCTTTTGAAACTGTTGGTACTGAATCAGTTGTCAAATGGTTGTTGAGTATACTAAATGACTCACCAGACGCCACAGAATTTTCTTTTGCACACTGGTTATCAGCTAATGTTTCTTGATACGGGGAAAAGTCCATTGGTGAATAGGATGCAGAGGTCCCAACGTTTTCCTGAGAACTGCCTTCCCTTGAAACAAAATCATGCCCAGGCTCCAGATGGGCTGAGGTAGAATGTCTTTGTTTTCCGGTTGTTTTTTTCTTTCTAGGGTCCCTAAATGATTCCCTCCTTGCGCCGAATTCTAGTTTCTTATTTATGCCAGAAAACAGGTTTGCTTTGAGGTTTGGTGTTTTAAATTCTACAGAGTGTCCACCTAAACCATCTTGCTTGCTTGTAAAGTAAAACTCATCCCTCTTCTCAGGTCTGTCAACAGCAGGCATTTCAGAAGTGCCTCCAACTGGTTCAAAATGAATGCCGCTAGATGGAGTGGTTCCGCATGATTTGGCCTCATCTTTCCGTTGGTCTGACGAAATATCACAACCACCTGCATTCCTGCCCTGGATTGCAACCTGAAAAGGGAACTCTCTTGGTATTGGTTTATCAAGATTGTGAAATAACTTGTCACCACAATTTCCAGTTTCAACATTTTTTATAGATGTTTGATGCGACGAAGTCCCTGCATATGATTGAGTAGAGTCTCCGGCCCTACTTCCTAGACTCAGTTTCTCCATCTTTCTAGACAGAAGAGTTCCTTTTCTTCCTTCAAAAGTATCACCAACAGTTTTACCACTTCTAAAGGCTGGATTGTCTCTGTCACTCATATCAGAATAGTCCTTTATGTTCAGATTCTTCATCGTATCTGGAAGTATATTTTCCGAGCTTCCAGAAAATGAATAGCTATCCTTTTTACTATTTCCGAAGGCAAACTTATTCACACCATCGGCATTAGGTGTGTCAGTACTACGATCCAGCTGCACAGTCTCTTTAATGTTCAACTTCTTCAACTCATTTGGGAGTTCCGATTCCAGGTTTTGGCCCAAAGAACCACCCACATTGTCGTTTTCACCCAGCCCAAACTTGATTTTGTCAGTTGCACTTACATTAAACTTTACATCCATACCTTTCTCAACAGATTCAGCGTTCTCGGGACCTTCAATGTTCAACTTCATCATATCCTCGGGAAGCTTTGACACAATGCTTTCATCAATGCTAGAATTCTTCCTATTGCCATTACCAAAGACGAAACCACCTTTATCCAATCCCGCAGCTGAACTCGAACTCACCCTACTTCTTGCATTAAAACTGAAAGCACCCTCTTTGGTATTCAGAAACTCATTGCCACTCCCGATTTTCAAGTTCCTCATTTCATCAATCACTCCTTTCCCCAAACTCGCATTAGAATCCCACTTCCCCGAATTCGCATTCGAATCACTCCTATTAGCCCCGAACATTTTTCCCTCCTTCCCACTCTTAGGGGTCCCAAATTCCCCAGACACTGAAGTCCCCGTTTCTGACCCGGATGGGACTGGATTTGAACTCTCCAAATTGGTTTGAAACGGATTGAATCCAGGACGAAACCCGGTTTCTGGGGACGCTGTGGGTTTAAAATTCTCAGCATTCAAGCCTCTTCTCACCTTCACAAACCTCGGTCTCGCAAGACCGGACCCCTGCCGCGAAAGGGACGAGGTATTGAAGCCAAAATTGGAGTTTATGTAGTTAGAATTCGAAAAACTAGAAGTTACGTCACCAGCATTTGATGGGTTCATGGTGTGCGACAAGCTTTGGTATTGCTCGGATTGATTTTGCAACGAGAACCCAGAAAAGTTCAACGAGAAAGGGTGAGAAATCTGACCGTTATTGATGTTTTGGTGTTGTCGGGTGTGCGCCGGAGCTCTGTTCTCTAGCAACGGCGACGACATGTCAACGTGGGAGTCATCAAATCAGACGGTTGCGGATTGAAGATCGTGGTGTTGATCAAACCCTGGTTCTGATCAACAAAAATGCAAAATGTTATATACACAAAAATTTGGAGATATTGGAAATTGATTTGGGTATATATATGTGTAAGATTAGAAGGTCAAGATTTTGCGTTTATGCGTGGATGCGAGGTCTTAGTTGTATGCCTTCGGTTATAAGGAACAGAGAGCAAATGCAGGTTATTTTCATTTCACGGATTGCAGCACGCGTTCTTGCAACTATGATCCTCTCATGGCTTTTTCAAAAAAAAGTTCACCTTTGTTTTTTTTTTTTTGGTAATAAAGTTCACCTTTGTTTTCTTTATCATTACTCTACTTTGTTTTCCCTTCATTTTCTTTTTTCCTTTTTTGCCCTTTTCTCTTTTCTTTTTCCATTTTTTAGTAAATCTTTTTTTTTCTCTTCATCCATTTCCATGAGGAAATTAAAAATAGAATTTGGATAAAAGTCCAAATTTTTAAATTGACTAGAATTTTAAATGGAAAAATTGTCAAACCGAAATAACCAATTTCAAATCCAACCAATTGCTTAATTTTTCGATACCGCCTTTCACCATTATGGTTTTCAATTTGACTAGCCCCTTGGCACCCGCTCATGCGTGTGCCAATTGGGTTCTTTTTATATTATTTTTAATTTAAAAAGAAGTTTTGAAAGTAGTTGTCTCCTATTTTATGAATAACTTCTCCTAATTTTATGGATAACTGCATTATAAGTTTGTTTGCTTTTGTTTTTGTAATTTAAATTTAAATTTAAATAAATCATGAATGTATCATTTTATCCATATTTAATAAAGGGTCTTCTGTTTTAGTATTTTATTAACCAAGGGCAATTGTGGGGATTTTGAAAATTTCACTTTTAAGGCCTTCTGCCTTAATATATATAAATTATATATTTATAAAGTTGGTGTCAAGGGAATCCTTTCTTTCCCTTGACACATGTCTAGAGATCGCGTCGGCCCTCATGAGACTTGGAGATCGTCACCGACCTGAACTGGAGCTTTTCTCCCTCTCGATTTCTCGCCGAAACTTACCGAACTTCACCGAATACTCGATGTATTGTTTGTAGTTGGTTAAGGTCTGCTGACATTCGACATTAGTCTTGAAAGATGGCATACCGATGTGCTTGGTTCAGTTTGGTAACCACTTCTACATCTATTTCTTGTTTAGATTCACAAATATAAATGTTTTTAAAATACCGAAAACTTGAAATTTCTAGATCATAAATTCTAGGGGTGGCATTTTTTACTCACAGTTATTAACCAAACCGAACTAGTCGGTTGAATTTTTTACCTATCAAACCAAACCGGTTGGTTTAGTTGTTTCCTTCATTTTCTTCATTATGACAACTAAATTAAACCAAACAGGTTAATTTCGATTCAGGTCATTATTTTATGGGTGCATTTTTGCTCACCACTTTAACCATAAGTGTACCCTCACCACCATTCTCAATGCTTGACACGTGTCCATAGGTATAACTATGGTTTCATAAATACAAAGCAAAAGTTAACTATGATTAGGCCTATGGACACGTGTCAAGCATTGAGGATGGTGGTGAGGGTACACCTATGGTTAAAGTGGTGAGCAAAAATGCTCCCTTATTTTATTATTACAAACCGTTGATTCAAATCAAACAGATCGAAAATAGCAAAAATAACTAAACATTATGGAAGTTGGAGTCATGAGGTTTGAAACGCTTGACCTCCAATATCTTATATTGAGCATTTTACCACTAAACTAATAGCTTTTTTTTGTAAAGCTTATATAACTAATATATTTAAGGGTTATACATTAGATAAAAATGCATGCATATATATATATAGAAATTTTTCCTATGCGGACGCCGTGTATTTTGTATTATCCCTCCCTGCTCTCTTGCCTGTTTACAATGGCATCCGCACCTTAATAACGCGTGGACATCCGGATAATAGAATAATTATATATATATATATATATATAATAAGAAGGAAGAATGCGAGAGAGATAGGTGTAAAACCGGACTATGATTATATTAATGCAGTGAAAATATAAATGAACTTAATTACGTGAATGAAATTGGAAGTTAACATAATGCTTATGGGTAAAAGTAATGTGATGATATCTATTAACAAATTTTAAATTGATGATTAAAATTAATAAGTTGATTTGGAATATAATGCAGAGTATGAAGATAAAAATAATTAACATTAAAGCTTACTTGAAATTGTGAAGTTTATTTCTTGTTTGCACTCATGTCTTACATGGATTCTCCAGAGTATGGTTTCTGAGAGAATATTTTAAAGCGAGAAGAAGAAAAACTTGAAACTATCGACTCGCAGTCCTGCTTAAGTAGAGAAGTCGACTAGGGGTGTCGGCATAAGAAAACAAAATAACTTTTACAAAAGGAAAATTATTACAAACTTTACTTTAAGCTAAAGTAAAGTAAAATATCTTTAACTTTGGGAAATTGCTTTTACTTCAGTTGAAAGCACCGAAAGGGTGATTGGGAATCTGCTTTCCGTAACTTCAGGCTTTTACTTTTCTGCATTTTGCAGTGGAAGCATGTGCTCGCAGGTAACTTTGTTTTTACTCATCTTTATCTAAGTCGTAGGCATCATAGGGGTCTTGGCTGTTTGTCGGGTAATCAGCCCACGCCATCTTTGGCTCTTTTTTCTTTTGACTGGCTTTTGCTTGATTGGAGGACGACCCTTGGGATGAGGGTGACTTTGGAGTGGCATCTTCATAATCATCCAAGTGGGCGGCATGTGCTAGGATTTCTTTGGCTAAAGCTTTTAGTTCTGAACTTGACTTTCCTTCAATCTAGAGGGAACTTTGGGAAGCTTCAGACATAGTTGACTGTTGGAATTTCTGGACTTGAGGGAATTCGTCATAGACTTGGCCCATGATTCTGGAGACTTTGAATTTATCCCACCATTTGACTGTAAAAATCCTGCAAAGAACTCGTAAATCTGGATTGACTTCATAGGACCATTTAAGGATCCAAGGAATTTTATATTTTGCTATAAAAATTAAAAAAGTGGGGAAGAATTTCTCTTCAGGTGTTGGCTTATATTTGCTGGAGAAATAACTAAAAGTTTGACTGAGTTCAAGGGGGAGGAGGTCAAGATTGGGACCATGAGTTTCCCACCAAGAACGGAACCAATAAGGAATTTCCCTATGGAATTTACTGTCGAAATTGATGAACCAAGAGTGACTGAAATCAATATGCTGGTGTAAAAATATTTTGTACCAGGCCTCGATATAATCAAAATAGTTGTATTGAAGGGTTGATTTTAGGATATGGAGAGTATAAGGATGTTCTCCCCATTCATGCTGACTCAGGATTTGGCGGATATAAAGAGAATGAAAAAGAATGAGTTTGGGGTCATTCTTGTCTTTAATAGGCTTAATTTCAACTGACTGGGTTTCAAACAGAATGTCCTTATAAAATTGGAGGGATTTTTGGGGATGGAGAGGTAGGAAATGGTAGTTTGGAGGAAAATATGACTTAGCAATTAAAGCTGGATTACTTAGATTGGTAACTTGAGGTTCAATAACAAATAAGTTCTGTTGACTTTTAAATTGATAGGGTGAAGTCTTTTGATAACTTGGTGAGGACTGGGAGAATTGGGTGACTGGGACCTGGAAAGGGTCATAACTGGAAACAAGGGCTGACTGATAATTGGGACGAATACTGGGTAGTAGACCCAAGAGAGGTAAATCTATTGGTAATTTGAATAGGGGAGTATCCGGAAAAGGGACAATTTGGGAAGGTTTTTGACTCATTGATGGAGGGAGTTTTCTGTATTATTTGGATACTTCTTTGCCTTTGTCTTTTGACTCTTTTCCTGCCATTTCCTTCCTGTAGAAATTCTCTCGTAAGGAAATCAGAATGCAATTCTCACTTCCTCTCAAATATTCAATATCAAAATCAAAAATACTTAGAATAGCTTGCCAGCGTGCAAAAATCTGTTTTGAAGCAATATTTTGAACATCTTTTTCCAAAACATGTTTTGCGCTTTTGCAATCGACTCGTATTAAAAATTTTTGATTTAGTAAATCATCTTGAAATTTTGAGATGCATAATACGATAGATAATATTTCTTTTTAATAGTACTATAATTTTGTTGTGCATGATTCCAAACACGAGAATGAAAACGAACAATTTGCTCTGTTTGACTCGGAGGAATTTTCTGTTTGAGGATGCCACCATAACCAATTTCGGGGCATCGGTTTCAACAATTTTGAAAGAATTCATTGAAGGGATGCCAAGGCGGGGCAATGTTTTGACATGGATTTTGATCATTTGACTATTTACGTGTGGCTAGATGACCAAGGAGGAGGGTTACTCTGAAGCCTATCAAACAGGAGTTTACATTGTTTTCTGAGATTTTTGTAGAAGTCAGAAACATAATTGAGGGAACCTAAGAATCTTTGAAGTTGACTTTTATCAAGGATTTCATCAGGAAATTTATCGGCAAATTGGATGACTCGATTAATTGGATTAATTTGGGACTGGTGAATATTGTATCCGAGAAATCTAATATTGGTTTGGAATAACTTAATTTTCTTAGCAGAGACAACTAAACCATTACTCTTGACTACCTGGAGAAATTTATACAGTGTTTCCAATGTTGTTCTATTGGTGAGAAAATATGAGAACATCATCAATGTAAACTATGGAAAATTCACTAAATGGGTTGAAAATCTCATTCATTATATTTTGGAATTCACTAGGGGCATTTTTTAGACCAAAAGGCATAACATTACATTCATAATGACCAAAGGGAGTAAAGAAGGCTGTCTTATACCTATCGCTTTCTTGAATTTGAATCTGCCAGAATCCGCTTTTCATATCAAATTTTGAAAAGATGACTGAGTCACTTAATCTTTTGATTAGGTCTCTTTTATTAGGGATCGGATATCTTATCCATTCTAAGACATTATTTAATGGTTTGTAGTTGATGACTAATCTAGGGACTCCTCGTTCTAATTCAGCATTTTTCTGGACGTAAAAGGCTGGATAAGACCAGGGGGACTTGCTATTGCGTATGATTTTCTTTTGGAGTAATTCTGCAATTTCATTTTTACAAAATTCCATAACTTCTTGACTCATTTGGATTGTCCTGGCTTTAGTAGGGATATTTTTCTCACTAAAGTCTTTAACGTAAGGAAGACTGACTATGTGCTGTTTTCTGTGCCAAAAAGCATTAGGCAAATCAGAACATATTTCTTTCCTAAGTTTTTCTTCAAAACTCTTAATTTTTTCTTGGAGGGATTTGTCTTCAAGTTGTTGATCGATTCTTTTGAACTTAATTTCTTCTTTAAGAAAATTGACCTGTTTGCTTTTATTTTGAATTATTCGAAGTGATTCGGACACAGCGTTACTTTGAAGTGCTTTTAAGGCCCTTAAATATGGTTTAGTTAAAAATTCAAACTTAACCTTTTCTCCTAAATGGTTTGAGGTGACTCCGTCATGTTCTACATTAAAAGGGTAGAGAAGAGCTATGAAAGGTAAACCTAGGATGACTCCATCTGTAATATCTTTTATTAGGACAAATGATGTTTTAAAACAAATTTTATTTTGACAGACATGGGCTTTAGGAATTTCATATTTTAAATGTAATTTTTTACCAGAAGCGGTTCCTAAAGATTCTCTGGATTTCTTGTAGTATTTAGTGGGTATTAGACCTTCCTGAATGCAGTTAAGATCTGCGCCTGAATCGAAGAGGGCTATAGTTTTTAACTCGAAATCATTAATAAAAATACTTACTTTTGAATACCATTTTCTAAAACTGATTTGTTTAATTAATCCAAGGGTATTTTCATTGTCCGCGGGTTCTGCTTCTTCCTGATCAGGTTTGCTAGAAGATGCTTTGTTTTCTACTATTAGATTAAGTAAGTCTTGCTTTATTTCAAGATTTTCATTTTGTAAAGCTTGACTTATTTGTTTTAAAGTAAAGATTTCATTTTTTATACTTTTGACTTCTAATTGTAAATCTTGTAAAGTGACTTCTTTTCTTTTGTTAAATTTTTCTAAAGCTGTGGCTAGACATATACGTGGGATTGAAGTTTGGTTGGTCTTACTAGTTTCACTTTGGTTTAATAATTTTCTAAGCTTCTTAAGGTATTCTGATTTTAAATCGGGATTGTCTATTTTACCGATTAAATCAATTAATAATTCTTCTTGTTCTTCTTTCTTAGTAAGGACTTTTATTGACTAGGTGCTACAGCAATTGTCTTTACATCCAAATTGAATATTGGGTGAACTAGACTGGTAATCGGAAGAGCTAGAGTAATCTGAACTGGTTACTGAGATATCAGTTTCACTTGACTCTGTGTTGCGTAATTCAAGGACTTTGATTAATTGATCTTTTTCTTCATCAGTGATTTTTAATTGTTTAATTGTGTCTTTTACTTTGCACTCATTAGCGTAGTGACCAAATTTCTTACACTTAAAGCATTCTACTTTACTTTTGTCGGTGACTTTACTTTTTCCTTTACTTTTGTAATTTTGTTTCTTATAGCTTTTCCTGGGTGGTTTATTCCAAGATTTCTTTTTACTGTGATAACGTGGTTTGTAAAATTCATCATTATCTTTGAAAGATTGTTTTCTTCTTTTGTAATGTCTCTTTTTACTGGTTTGACCATCATACTTTCCATGTTTTCTAGATGGAGGGATTGAATTTAAACCGTATTGTTCACAAAAGTCTCCTAATTCATATTTAGCTGAATTTCTTTCTGACTGGACTTGTTTTCCTATTTTTAAGTCTACGCACATTTTCATTCCTACTTGATTAATCGTACTAATTATACTACCGTAAGTGAGATGATCAAAATCTATGTGACCTTTATCGTTACTTAAGACTGTTCTTATTTTATGGGCGAATAAATTAGGCAAACCATTAATGAATTTTTCTTTCCAAAAGGGTTGGTTATTATCATCTCTAAGCATGACTCGGATATGAAAACATCTTTATACCATCTAAAATCACTTAATTTTGGACATCTAAGGTTACTAAGTTGATCATGAATTCTAGTTTGTGGTGTTACTAGGGGTTCCAATAAAATGTTTAACTATTGTGTATAACAGGGTATTGACTCCATCTTGATTCCCATATTAGGAACTTCAGCATCAAAAATTGGCAAACCTTCTTCATCTATTTTGACTGCGTGAACTATGCTAATCCTGATCTCTTGATGAGATGTTTATCCCACCAGGCTCTTAGGGTTCCCGTGAACCCTGTTTCTAAAAGGGTGACTACTTCGGACTGTCTTAGACCATGATTAGTGACATAACTGTTGGCTACCATTGACATATGTTGTAATTTATTTAAAATCTGTTGTTCGGACAGACCATCAATATTCCATTCGTACAATTTATCACGAAGAGACTGAAAATTGATTACGGGAGTTTTGTTCTTCAAATTGAATATCTGGTGGTGTAGGCTTGGGATACCAATTTTTGGTTAGGCTAGTAGGATTAACTTTGTTTTTATCCTATTGATTTTTAAATTATCAAAAGCATTTTCTATTTTGGTTATGTTACTACTTTCGAGTTGTGACTTGAGCTACTATCGGAAGAATAAACTACGTCTTACGTTAGGACACTAATAACTGGGTCTTCTTTAATGGATTTTTCTTTACTAATTTGCATAAGCATTTGTTCAATTTTTTTCATTGTAGGGTTTACTTTCAGGGAAGACTCAGGTTTTATTTCTGGGAATTTACCAAAGGCTTTCCTTTTGTTATTTTGACTTGTTTTTCTTGACCAAGGACTTTGTCAACTTTTGTTTCAATTTTGTCTAGCTGTTTTCCTAAGATTATTAAACTCTGATTTGTGTAGTTATTTTGTTCTATCAATTTTTTATCACTGGGATCAGCTATCTTGAAAGGACTAGCTACGATTTTGGCTTTTTGATGATTTATGATTATAGTTTCTACTGGAGGGTGACTAGAAGTTACCTTAGTATCATCTTCTTTTTCCATTTTTCTAAAGTCAAAGTTTTCACTTCTTGGCGTGTTCTAGTTTTTCTCATTTGTTGTCTATAATAATTTAATTGTTGATCTATTTCTTCTCTGCTTGGTTGTCTATTGAGAGTACATAATTGGTTACTTATTGGATGAGCGGGATAGGAATCATCTACTTCAAAATCTGTTTGGGTTGGCGAAGTTGGATCTTTTTCTTCAACTGGCTCTTTTGACTTTGAATAACAGGGTTGGTCTATTTGGGAGCTTTTCCTAAGAGATTCTAACTTTAAATCAATTAAGGCTTTTTCTATTTCAAGATCTCTTTCCGTAGTGGAGGAAGATCCTGCAAAGGAATGTCTAGTCAAGTTATGTCTTTGGGATTGACTAGGAGTTGGTAATTGTTTTAATTGGGTGAAGACTTTAAAGGTTGGTTGTTAAAATTAATTTTGACTGTTCCATCTAAATACTGCTGGATATAATCTAAGTTGGGTAAGGTATTTTGAATTGGTGTTGGCTGGTTTTTACGCCACTAAAGTCCAATCCGAAGGAAGGGTAACTTCGACCACTTAATGGCTCGGGGAACTCTAATATTAGCATTTATTTGATTACTCTGAATTAGCAAAGTTTGGTCTTTTGGACTTTTGCTAAGGGCTTGGAAATTCATATTAGTTCCTGACTTTGTAATAAATTCTATAAATTAAAGCTAGAGGTTGAGATCCGTGTAAAATCTCGTATCTGAAGTTTTAACATTTAAAGTTAAAATTTTTAATATGTGAGGATCACTAAGGCTTACTTGTAAAATGGGAAACAATTAAAATGAACTAGGCCGTTACATAAGCTGGATTCAATTATACCTAAAGTACTGTCATTAAAATTGAGAAATCGGGCATCTCTTAAGCAGAGTAAAATTGAAGCATTAAGACTAATTCTTGTTAAGGGTTTGACTGCTACTTGTACTAGGCCTATGTGTAGGAAATTGTTTCCGTCTTTTCTATGTTTCTTTATTGACTCAAGGTTTAATAATTGGCATGTTTCATGTTCTTTGTTTAAGGCATAAACTTGTTCAACCGTTTTAACATGGGTTGTTGACTTAAAAGAGGCTAGGGACCATTTTTTACCTTTATAAATTTCAGACGTGGAAACTTTGGGGATATTCCAATCTTTCCAACTTACTTCACTATTTGTGTCAAATTCTAGTTGTTCTTCGTTAACTATATCTGGAATTTTACTAAGACTGGCTCTAGAATTGCTACTGCCGTAAGAGTTTGATCTAAATAAGCGACTCATAATTCCTAATTGTTTGTACTGATTCACAAGTATCCTAAAATCTAGAGTTCTCTCCCTCTCCGCTCATGCCGTATCCGCTCATGCCTCACAGGACTTATTGTTTGGACACAGGACTTATTGTTTGGAGACACCAAAAAGAAGACAGACTCTTGGGAAACAAATGAATAAGCAACAAACAAATTGGACTATGAATAACTCTACCAGATCGCAACGCTTATGGCTCGATACCACAAGTGTATAGAGACCAGACTTAGTAATAAGAAGGGAAGGGTACAGAGAGAGGTGTAAAACCGGACTATGATTATATTAATGCAGAGTGAAAATATAAACAAATAGGATAAGATTAAATTAATTATGCAAATTAATGCAATGAAATCGTAAAATAAAATCGGGATGAACTTAATTACGTGAATGAAATTGGAAGTTAACATAATGCTTATGGGTAAAAGTAATGTGATGATATCTATTAACAAATTTTAAACTGATGATTAAAATTAATAAGTTGATTTGGAATATAATGCAGAGTATGAAGATAAAAATAATTAACATTAAAGCTTACTTGAAATTGTGAAGTTTATATATATATATATATATATATATAAGTCTTAGGGTTTATAACCATATCTCAAAAAATCAAAATCAGTCGTTGTCTCTTATCTAATCATTTTATTTTCTAGGGTTCTATTGCAATGGAGCCATCGCCAACATCCTATCTCAACCCCTCTCTCTCTCTATCATCTCCCTCTTCTTCTTCTTCTTCTTTCTCTCTCTCTCTCTTCTCATTTTTCCTCTATCGATCTCTCTATTTCGTATCCCTCATCTCTGCCTTTATGTCGATCTCTCTCTCATCTTTGCATCTCTCTCTCATCTCGCTCTAGATGACAGGACCAGACTCGAATTCCCCCTTGGAATCCGTGTTGAATCATGTTACCCGTCCGACTTTCAAACGATGCCGGGCCCACTTACTAGTTTAACCATTTTCCCCTCATATTTAATAAAAAGGGATCAAGACTTCTACCGAAATTTCGGCAAAGGCTCCCTTGAAAAATGAACATTTACCCATTTTGTCCACTTGAAAAAATCACAGTTTAAAACTCCCAACTGCAGCACACACAATGCATACACACAATTTACAAAATGGGCCTTTGGCCTCAAATTCAACTCTACATGGCGAAATCAGAGCAATCTAAGAATTTATTTAGTTTACAAGTCATAAATATTCAACAAGAAAATGAAATGGAAAATCCTACGATGAAGTTTGATGTTCGGAGAGAAATTCTTGGCTTGGGTTCGCTAGTCACTTCAAGTCACTGCCTAGGAGCACAAAACAGAAATGCGAGTGGATAAAAATAAAGTTTGAACATAATTATAATGGAATGTACTAACCCCACCTTTTTTTGAAATCGATTGCCAAAAACCTTCATTATACGTACTTGAATTTAAATCTTTGTAATCCCATAAGCCCCATTATATATATATGCGCACACACACACACCATCACTATGTACCACGCGAAAACAGTCCAACGCGGGGACTGTTTTAACTAGACCACATGGCAGCATCCTCCATACACATGTAGCTAGGGATGAGCAGTCCAACCGGGGGACTGTTGCTCCCTAGACACGCATGGTAGAATCTTCAATACACGTGCAGCTGAAATAAGTCTTACGAGCACAAACTGCCCGTCAAGGCCTTCAGTACACCGGTCAGGGGTGCCTGGTTCCTGACACACCTCCGAAGAGTTTTCGTGTGTCTAAAGTAACCAATATAATCAGTAACGGGGGAGGTACATATTATGGTAAAATTACATACTCCAATTAACCCCACCACCAATACATACCACACCCAAATCCAAATTCCCAACGATATATCTGAAATCACATTCAAAGTCCTAATACATTGTTATTAACATTCAATGCTAGTAATGCCATAAGAATACTGTAAAACCCAGATCCAAACGTGCATCAAATTCCAATATTCCCATAACCCAAGTAAATCAAGTCTTCAAATAAAAATCCCGTTTATGCATGCAATTTCATACTTGAAAAACAATGCTTATTTAAAAACAATGTCCACTCACAAAAAGTTCAAGCTAGCTCGACCTTGCGAGGGTCCCTCCTGTTGGCTATGCGGAGCTTGAGCACCTATTTGAAAGAATACAGGGATTTCATTAATAAATGTATTCAACCACAAAATTTAATTGAAAAAACCTAGTTCCCATAATTTAAAGTGTGTATTCGGTTTTAGAAAGGTTCTACGGCCATTGTAGTACTCTCCAAAGGATGAGACAGTCTCGAAAGATCTATTGTCAACGGTTTGGTCAAACTTTCCATTTTGGTCAACAAGGCCCACGGGGCCCATGACCTTTGATTTATGATCAAAAAGTTCTTATAGGTGCAACAAGGTCCACTAAACAAGTCCCGAGGGTTTAGTCTCGATCGAGCGGTCGGATCACTCTCGATCGCACGATCGAATGGCAACCAATTTACCTAACACTAGAATCGTTGATTCGGAGTATCTGGAACTCCGATTCTTGATCAACCAGTTCCTTTAAGATCCTAGAGGTAGGAGGAACAACACATTTGAAAATGGAACCGATCGAACGGTCCGAACCTATCGAACCCGGATATCGCCCAATAGGCGCAATATCCGTTCAATAGTCAAATGGTAACCAACCCTTAATCTGAGCATATCACCCAACCTGTGAGGGTTTTGGCCGAAGCTAGGTCAATTTTCCGACCTCCAAACGACGGCTATGGCCACCAACGATGTCGCAAAGCTTAGGGGAAAGCAAGAGGGAGAGGAGAGCTACCTTTTCCAAGTGGTGGAGCGGCCTGAAGTGGCCGGAAATATCACCAGCAACGGTGACCATTTTTGCCTTGTTTTCCAATCATAACTGTCATCGATTCTCGAGTTCTCCGGCCGGGAACTTGGGTGGGATGAGTAGAGGAGTTGGAGGTGTTTCTTTTGGGACCGGTGTTGTGGCCTAAGGTGGCCGAACGGAGTAGATCGCTGGCCAAACGTGGCCGGTTATGTGCAATAGTGAGGGATAGGAGAAAGAAAGGGCCGGGGAGAGAGAGAGTGTGTCGCGCTTATGGGGGAGAGGGTAAAATTGAGTTTTTCTATGTTTTTAACAATTTTGAAATGACCATTACGCCATTTTAGTTTTCAGACTTTTTCTCGATCGTTATAACTCGGAATTGAGCATGCCGCTTGTCTACGAACTCGTATCGATGAGCTCCAAGCAACAACGTAACTCAATTCCACAAAATCCTTTCCAAACAAAAAGTGATAAATATACACTTACCCCCAAGGGCAAAAAATGTAATTTCATTAATAATAATAATTAATTAATACTTAAATTGGGTCGGGATGTTACACTAGACGACAGTAGCTTCTCCATATGTAGACAACACATGGCAGTATTGTAATATCCCGTTCCTAATTTATTATTAAATTATTAAATTATACAAGTAAAAGACGATTTCACCCCCGAGAGTATTTTAATGGGTATTTAGGAAGTATGGAAAAAAAAAAAGAATTTCAGATTTTTGCACTGTAGCTACAATAAAATCCTATAGTGAAAAAGCTACAATAATCGAGGTTGTTTCTTTTTATTCTTTCTTCTTCTTCTTCCTTGCAATTTTTCTCCTCCATTTTTTTCTTCTTCTTCTTCCTTGCTTCGTTCTTGCAACTTGGGTGACCCAGCTCATCAATTAAGGTATGGTTTCTCACCTATTTTGTGAGCCCTAGCTATTTATGTAGTTAGATTTGAACGATTTCGTGGTTTTAGAGTTGGATTATAAAACAAAACTAAGTTTTGACCCTTTTTTTGAGTTGGTTTCTTTTGTTTTTTATGCCATGTCTGATTGGGAGGTAAGTAATTGAGGTTTTCTTCCACTCATTGGATTATTGGATTGTTCTTCTTGTGAATATTTGTTTTTGAGGCTTGTGGTGGTTGAGTATTTTTGAGTATCTTGCCCAAGACATTTGAAGCACAAATTGATTGAAGTTTCATGGAAGCTTTTGGTTTTGGTGTAGTCTTTTATATTCAAAATCAATGGGTGGTACTCTTTTTGGAATGTTCAATGGTTATAATTCTTGAACTATTTTGTATTACGGTAGATTTAAGGCATGGTTATTACTTGTTTGATTGATCTTGATTTTCGAATTTCAAATCATGCTCTTCCACTAATTACTTGAGCTTGTTTTACCCAATTGTATTTCATATCAAGTGCCTCTCCTTAGCTAAGAAGTATGGAATAAATAAACTACTCAACGAGGATTTTATTGTTGGTTATACCATTCATACCTCAGCATATGTTTGATTCTACCTTTCCAAGTAACACTGGTACTTAATTCCTATGTCTGTAACTCCCATTACTTAGGTTTATTTTGATTTTATCCTTTTATTTCATTAGTTATGTTGTTCTCATTGTATATTAATGCTTTTTCGAGTATACTTTATTAACGGGTTATATATGTTTATTGGTGGTGAACTACCTGAGTTTGTTACTTAAATATTTAGAAAGGATTTTAATTGTGGAAGTGTTTGTAGTTTTTACTATATAATATGTATAATATATATATATTTGAGTATTGGACTTGGAACGTGGCAAACGTCCGGAAATTCTTGTGTACGGATTTGGGTATGGTGGATATTATGGATTTTTCTCGGATTTTATATTTGATAAGTTGAGGTTTATGGTTAAGTCGGGTTACAGATTCTATGTAATTTGGGTATTTTGATATTGGAATTTTTATATGGTTTTAATGATGGAAATTTTGGATGACTTTAATAATTGAATTTTATGAATGTCGTGAGTTTGGATTTTATGCCTTCGGGAATTTATAATTTATTTTCATACTTTAAATTAAATATTTGGTTGGTGAGTACGGACGCTAGTATTGTCCAGATGATTTGGTAATTGGGTTTGGAGTAGACTTTTAAGAATTTTTATTTATACCTAGAATATATATATATTTTGGGTTTTATCTATACCCATACAGTTGTGGAAGTATTTGTAGTTGAGAGATATATATATATGCTAAACGAATTGAAATTGAATTGGTTGCCTCGGAAATATCGATGTCTTCGGACATCTTGGTTGCCTTCGGATTATATTGTTGCCTTCAGGATTTATATAAGGTTGCCTTTGGATATAATGATGTCTACGGACATCTCAGTGGTTTTCAGATATTTAAACTTCTTCGGACAGTTTATTTCCTTCGGATTAGTCTGCGCGCGCATGACGATACGCCACGCGTGTCTCGGGGACACCCGAACCGTGAGGAGCGAGGACGTGTCTCAGGTCGACCATATGTCCCCTGAGTTTCGCGAGGACGCGTCTTAGCCCGACCTTGTGTCCCCGAGTTCTGCGAGGAAATGGAATTGATGGAATTGCGTTTCGGGTTGACTTTATGTCCCTCGATTCTGCTAGGATTTGCGTCTCGGGCTGACTTTGTGCATCCGATTCTGCTAGGGGAATTGACGGATTATGAAGGGAATTGACGGATTTTCTGCATTCTCAGGTGGAGTATATCTCCCTGAATTCTGCTAGGTGGAAATTGATGGATAATGTTGAGGCACGATTATGTGGAAAATAGTGTATCATGAATGTACTGGTACAGTTCGCAGGATATAGTTTGTCACCCTGTTCATTATTTTCTGCACACAGTTGACCAGGATCCCTAGCCACTTGCCCAATTTAACAACACAGGTAGTTAGCTAGTTTCCCCCTCCCCGGTTGCCTTCGATTTTATTATATATGCATGCCCCTCGGTGGGTGACAGCAGAATATGCATTGCAGATTGGTTACAGGTATGATCCCAAGTAAATGAAAAGTTTGATTTGAAACTTGGTTCATTTTGGAATTATGAGATTGGTAATTGCTAAATTATAACTTGGCAATATTTTATGGGTTTGTTAAAATGTATGGTTAATTTAAAAGTTTTGGATTGTGATTCGTTTTAGTATAAAAGAACTACATGTGGCTTGATCCCTAAGTAGGGTACGTAGGCAAACTAGATTAGTCTAGGTGCAGTCACGAAAGAGGATATTTCAGAAGTTGGTTGTAGAGTGGTTTGGTAATCTTTTTAACATTGTAATTGAAATTCAATCTAAACTAATGTAACTGTTAAGTTAATAATTACTGAAATGATTATAGCTGGAGGTTGGTTAGGATCCTTTTTGGATATTAATGGCAAGATTTGTTGCTGAACGAATGAGAAAATGTAAATTGTGTTTTACAGGTGAAAATAATTTTTGGGAAACAAGCAAATTACAAGGGAGACTCTGCCGAATTTTCGGCAGAAGTCAAACCTAAAAAAAAGAGTTATCTTTTGAGTTTTGGTTTAAAAGGGCAAGTTGGTCATTTGTGCCCGACACGCAACAGGTGTCGGACACGCACAGGATTCGACACGAATTCCAAAGTGGAATTTGGGTCGGGCCCTGTCAAGTACTATCTCTCACAACACCGGTCATTGCTCTTTCTCTCTTTTATTGTAGTGGTTTGATGTTGTGGTTGCTTCAATTTGGGGGTTTGAGTTTCAATTTGTGGTTGGGGGTTTCACAATGGGTTGATGGTGGTGGTTGTGCTGGTTCAGTGGTTGTTGTGCGAGTTCAATGTTGGTTGTTGCTAGTTGATGGGTTGTGGTGGTAGCCGACCGACATCGAAATCGTCGGTAACGGACCTTTGGCCTTTACGATTTTGACCATACCAAAGGCTTTTGATTAGTAATTGGTTTCGTCATATCTCAAAGGATTTTTGTCATCCCTAATAAATTCTAATTTTAAATTTCGACTAAATATATATCATTTATAATGGGATTTTCACCCGTTTTACCCCCTCAACTATCACCCTAATCGAACTTAACACCCCGAACTAATTTTTCATCCAATTTAGCATCCAAACTTATATAAATAGCAAATTTAGCCCTTTACATTAAAATTTTCAAATTTCATCCACTTTTCCAAGCCCATATAGATATGGGGATGATTGTGGTGAGGATACTCCAATGGACAAAATGAGCAAGCAAATAAAATTTCGAAGAGTGTACATGCCCAACAAAAACTTGATAACTGGCAAACTAGTCATTAGGGCTGCATATATGATAAATATCCAAAGGTAAATCAAAATCTCACAGATGCAGCCACCCCCTCACTTTCCAAAGCACTTGCAATGTCATATTATTGGACGATTTATGCCCAAATAGAACGCGGTAGTGGCCACAAATGTGGACACTACAAGCAACGCGTTTCTTTTAGCCACAATCTTTTCTATTGTGTCTCTAAACATAGTTATTTATGGAGCCTAAGCAGGAGAAAACCTAACGGCTTGGCAGAGGAGAGAAAAAAGGAAACAGGTTGGGGTTCAACCATGAAGTTTCAAAAGAGTAAGTAAATATGGAGAGAAGAAGTGTGCACTAATATTGTTTTCATTGAAATCTCTAGAGAACGAAAGATAGAACATAACAAAAGAGCTTATGCTTAGATTTGATATACAACTAGATATGGAACTACAAAAGTTAAACAACATCAACTCTTGTCGTCTGCCATTACCACTCTCTCAATAAATGAAACATCATGTGACACTTCTCTCTCTTAATAAACAAAAATGAATCAAGGTATTCTGTCTCCAACGTTATGCCTTGGTTTTGTTTTTTTTTTCTCCCTTCTTTTTAGTTTCCATTTTTTTCGCTTTTGTTGAATTTCGTCGTGTTTTCTTAAAATAATTTTATTTGTTGTTTTGGTGAATGCATGTTTAGCATGTTGACTATGCCAGGTTGCATTGATGTTCACTTTTATAGAAGTGATAAGTGAGATTGACCCTAAACCCTGAGATTGACTAGATTTTTGAATAACAAAAACAAACAAAATAGAGAGAAATAATGATAATAATAATAAATAATTAATCAATATGTAGTATCAAAATAAAGGCACCGATGGGGTCTTCTCTCGTTCTCTTACGAGGAGAGGTTTTGATGGCTAGGCTTTGATAGGTCTCGCCTATCTACAACAACTTCCAACGTCTCTCACTCTCTCTCTCTCTTAGTTTACCGTCTGCCAACGTCTCGCACAGAGTAGGGCTTTGTCATTGGCTTACTTGAGAAAAGGTTTTGGTTTCGTGACGACTAAGGTTGCGATGGCTAGGGTTTAGGCTCCGTTTTGTCCCTAGCAGCATCGCCTCTATTTGTCTTCATTGATCGCATCTAGCACTCCATCTTGCGATTTGGGAAATCTTGGAGGAAGCTCATTGTTCAGCTTATACTATGCATCCATGTAGCACCAAGATGTATCGTACACTTAAAGAGCATGACTCGTGGCCTCATATAAAAAATGAGATAGCTGAGTATGTGAGCAAATGCTTGATTTGCTAACAGGTAAAAGCGGAGCGAGACAGAAGTCGTCTGGACTTATGCAACCCCTTTTAATTCCTAAATGGAAGTGGGAACACATTACCATGGACTTTGTTCTCAAGCTTCCTCGCACTCAGAAGGGACTGCTTTCCACCCATAAACCGATGGACAGTCATAAAGAACAATTCAGACATTGGAAGACATGTTGAGAGCTTGTGTGATGCAGTTTAAAAGGAACTAGGATACTCAACTTCCTTTGATGGAGTTTCCTACAACAACAGTTATCATTCGAGCTTTGGAATGGCTCCTTATGAGGCTTTGTACGGGAGGCAGTGTTGAACTCCTATATGTTGGAGTGAGGTTGGTGAAAGAAAACTAGAAAAGCTAGAGTACATACAAAGAACAACAGATAAAGTGAGGGTGATCAGGGAAAAGGTTAAAACGGCACAAGACCGACTAAAGACTTATGTAGACAACCGGTCCACGGATCTTGAATTTGTAGTTGGGGATTGGGTGTTTTTGAAATTATCTCCTTGGAAATGTGTGATGTGGTTCGAGAAATGTGGAAGGTTAAGCCCTCGTTATATCGGACCTTATGAGATCACTAAACGAATCGGACCCGTCGCTTACAGACATACTTTGCCTTCGGAATTATCTTGAATCCATGAAGCGTTTCATGTGTCTATGTTACGGAAGTACATACCCGGCCCTTCTCATGTTCTAGAATATCAACTAGTGGAGTTGAGAGAAGATTTAACTTATAAGGAGCAGCCTACAGATTTTGGATCGGAAAGAGCATGTGTTGTGTTCTTGAACCATTCTTGTAGTGAAGGTGTTGCCACTTGGGAACACGAAGAGCATATGCTGGCCTAGTATCCTGACCTCTTCGAGTGACATGTAAGAAATTTTTGTAAGGGGGTAGGTTGTAACACCCTGACCCCAGATTTCGACGATGTAAGGGAAAATAAGGTCGACGGTTTCTAAGTTTTTTCAGCAACTCCGACCACCATTTTCGTCGATCTATATATGGTCCTTCTTCCTTTTTCCTTGCTCTAACTCTTTATGTAAGTGGTTTTGATCAATCGGCTTTGGCTATATTTCACCCATTTTCGCCCACTTTTTGGCCGGTGCTCGAGACCAAAAATTACTTCACTTGTTAGTCTGAACGCGTTGGTATAGGTATTGTATGGAGTTTTTAGATTTTTTCGTCATCGAAAATTTCTCAAGACACCCACATGCTGGCGCGCAACGGGTGGCTGCATGTGGGCCACTTTGTGGTGGCCCATTAGCTTCTAAAATACTCCCCACGTCGTTCCAAGCACAATGGTATGCTTGGATTAGCGATAGGTTATCGTTTGACTATCGAACGGATATTGTGCATATTATGTGATATTTGGGTTTGATAGGTTCAGACCGTTAGATCGGTTCTAATTTCAATTATGTTATTTCTCGTACCTCTACGAACTTGTTGATTGAGAATCGGAGTCCTGGATACTCTGCATAAATTATTCTTGGGTTAGGCGAACTGATCACCATTCGATCGTGCAATCGACATTGATCTGACTGCTCAATCGAGACCAAACTCTCGAGATTTGTTTTGTAGACTTCGTTTGACCTTTTGGAACTTTAGGATCAGAAATTGGAGATCATGGGCCCCGCGGGCCCGACTTGACCGTTGTGGAAGTTTGACCACACAGTTGACCATGGGTCTTCTGAGGCCACTCCATCCTTCGGAAAGTACTAGAATGGCCCTAGAAACTTTCTAAAAGTCGTGCACACACTTTGAATTCCGGGAACTAGGATTTTGAATTAAAGTTCGCAGTTGGGTACTTTTATTGATTAAATCTTTTTGCCCTTGCAAATAAATACTCAGGCTCCACGTACCTGACAAGCGGGACGAGGTCAAGCAACCTTAGACTTGTCGTGAGTGGACGTTGTTTTAAATTGTAACATCACGACCCAAAATAAAAAAAATAAAATTAATTAATGAAAATTAATTAATAAATAATGGAATTTAAAAATTTTATTTGATGAATTAAGGGTAAAAAAGTCAATTTAAGTTGGGAAAAGAATTTGGAAAATTGAGTGGCACCGTTATGTCCGGCTCGTCGATACGAGTTCGTAGACAGGGGCAACGCTCAATTCCGAGTTATAACGAACCCGTAAACCTCTAAAAACGTAAAGGACAAAATTGTCGTTTTAAAATTTATTTGAAAACCCTGAATACCCCTCCTTGCCTAATCAGATCGTACTTGCGAACCCTCTTTCTCTCTCCTTCCCGGTCTCTCTCTCTCTCTCTCCCTCTCGCGCCGTCGAACTTAGAAATTTGGACCGCGAGTTTTAAATGATCATTATTTTTCAAGTATGGAAATGCATGCATAAATGAGATTTTATTGAGAACTTGGTTTATTTGGTTTATGGGGATTATGAGATTTTATATATGTTTTAACTATGACCTTATAGTATCTTATGGGATTACTAGAACTTATTGTTAGTGATAAAGTATATGGATTTTGGGTTATTGGGTTTATGGAATCACATTATTGTCTTAACTATGGTTTTAAAATGCTTTTGAGAACTTGATACCTATATTATGTATAAAGTAAATGGATATTGAGTTTTTGGGTGAATTTGAAAATTTGGAATTCTAATATGTTTATGGAAATTGAACTTGGATATGGATTATTGGTATATTGGAGTTTGTATTGCACCATGATATGTAGCTCCCCTTGGTGGGGTGTGTCGTAGGCCCTTCTGTTAGTAGTATGCCCTTAAAGCCAACTAATTACATGATAATTAATGTTAACAACATCTTTCGTAATGACTTATTAAGTTATTCATGGGCGAGACCAGTTGTTTTTCAACTATGATATTTGGTCAAACAACTATAGTCCTAGGAATATAAAAGTGGATATGAGAATTATGTAATGAGATTACATACTTGGAGACTGATCATGATCCCTAATCCTCAATATGTTCCTGGTCATGGGAATATCAATTGGGCGTTGATATTCCGCAAAGACCCGTACACACAGTATCATCTCTATATGTAGAGAATGGCGAGGCCTCAAGTCATTGAGTGTGGCGACACCTAGATATGTGTGTAAGTGCTTGTTGGACGACAAGTACACTAAACGAGATCCAACGCATGAGTTCCAACATGGAAGTCTTTACTCACATGTCAAGTTAGAACTCATAAATTGGAATGGTGCAAACTAATCCTTAGACCTGAGACATCATAGATGTCTTGTGGCTATGTTGTTAGTCTTTGAGGGCACTATACGGTCATGCTAAATTAGGCATAGCTTAAAGGTGCTCATCAAGATTCTCAATATAGTCATGAAGGCAAATGAATGTACAACAAAGAATCTCTACTCTCAATAAAGGAGAGAGAATACTCCAAGATATGATTTGTCAAATCTCTGCGCAAAGTAGTGGATAGGATTTGAAAGAAGAGGTCTTCAAATCTTACCAGGATAATCATATAAAAGGAATGATTCACATTAGGATATTGACAATCGGATTCCATAATCTAATAATGTAAATAAGGAGTATTGATATAAGAGAAGGATTCAATTGCACGGTCATTCCAATTTGAATAGGTTCTTTCACAATGTTTCATTTAGCTCGGATAACCATGAATTGCTGCTAGGCGATAACCATGGTTTGTGGATGCCCTAAAAGGTTTCAATTAACCTTTAATTAATAGGAAAAATTAAATTGTGGAATTTAATTCGTATATCATCTCAAAGGAGTTGAGTCAACCCACTACCTTGCTAAAGGGAACCTATGGACACCCAAAGAATGTGATTAGAGAATCAAATGAAGAGAAATGAAATGAGGAGACACAAGTGAATGGTTGATAATCAAATGTCAAAGTCAACGGTCAAAAGTCAACATGTTGACCGGAGAAATTGACCAAAGTCACATAGTTCAACCAGGTCAATTAAAGTTTAACTTTAATTATGATTTAAGAGTTAAATTATAATTCATAACTAAAAGTTAATTATGGAATTAATTTTGACATATAGATAAATATTGGATTTGGAATTTTAAATATGATTTAAAAGAAAAGGGACAAAATGGCCCAAAGGGCAATTTGGACAAAGGGATAAGTGGCATAAGATGACATGACCCATGGAACCAAAAATGGAGCCCCAAACCCACCCAATTTTCGGCACCACTGGGGTGCCTTTTTCCTTGCCATTATGTCATCCTATAAATACATAAGTTAGGAGAAAACCTAGCTAGGGTTTTCATTTTCCTACTTTGGTTGATGAGTGAGTGCATCATTTTTGTCTCTCATCTTCCATAAGCCAAAAATTGGTCCAATCAAGAGGTAGACTAGCATCCATACCTCTTGGTTACCTTCTCTTCATCTCTAAGATACATTTGGTGTGGTGAGGTATAGGACTCCAATCTTGGAGCCTTGAGGTGAAGGAGTCAATATTCCAAGAAAAGAAAAGGCCTTTCCAACAAAGATGTTCATTCTTGAGAAATCAAGAAAGGGTCATCAAGGGTAAAATCTATTCCTTTCCCTTTTTTGTTATGTATTCAAAGAGACTAGACCAAAGATACTTGGGTTAAAATGAAAAAGGTTTTAGCTCAACTAGCATAAACAAAATGAATCCGCCATTTAGAATGATTTTGTGTTATAGGTTGTGGCTAAAGTTCATTTCCTAAGCATTAGATGCATGTTTCCTTCACCTTCATGGGCAGTCTACATGCGTAAGACTTGATTCAGCTGCACGTGCGATGCGTTTCTGCTATGTGTGTGGGTGTGTGTGTGTGTGTGTATATATATATATGGGTATATTGTGTGGATTTATTTCCAGATTGAGGTTTCTTGAGCATGTGCATTGAGACTACTATGCACAAGTATGGACATTTGAAATGAGGTTTGGATTGGAAATTTGGAAGGTTCATAAGAATTTTTGGCATATTATATTTTAAGTTGGAAAAGGTACGGTTGCGGGAAAAGGTTTGGTTTGATCTTTATGCTTTATGTTATAACGAGTTTATATTGGAGGTGTTTATATTGTTTTACAATAAGAAATAATTGAGTGAGCTGAAATGTTTTCCAAGAAATCGAGAAAGTATTAATTTATGGGTCACTTTATTGTATGTCATGATATGAGTATACAAAATTGAAATATTTTGAGTATCGATTGGTATATATGTACGTATACACTAAATTATATTGCATGACAATATTTTCTAAAAAAGAGGGGGTTATTTATTTTGAATATAACTTATATTCAAAGTTTGTTTTTGTCCACTCACATTTTCTATTTTGTGCCCCCCAAGTTCTAGGACTCCGAGGTCGAGACCACCATGTTAGGGCATCGCCACCATCCACACCGTAGGATTTTTATTTTATCATTATGTACCCTCTGTCTTCCTGGGTTGTAAATTAAGTCTTTAGTTGCTATGCTTGCTCGTTTTAAGTTTGGCTAGGAAATTGGGATTATTCTTGTGCTTGTTTGCATGTATTGTAAATTGGGAAATGTTCTAATTACATGGGAGACTTTGCTGAAATTTCAGTAGGAGTGGAATTGTCTTCAAGTCTAATTTAGGACTTAAGGGACTTTTTAGTAAAGTGGGTGATAAGTGCATTATTTTCTATATTTTGATACCTCTTATATTTGGTTTTTGTAGGAAAAGTTAATTAAAAAGTGAATTATTACTTTACTTTCCTTATTTTCAGCAATTCTGCGCTCTTGGAAGGATTTCGGCGGAAAATCGACTTTTCGAATGAATTTTAGCGCAAGACCAATTGGAGAAGAAAACTAAGACATTGAAGATCATTATGTCAAATTTTCATAATTTTCTATCAAGCCAATTGCTCCAGACCTGCAAGTCAACACAGCCTGAGTTGAAATCCCGTCAGAACTGCACTACTGTGGAAGATTGAAGATTTGAAGACCTTTCCGATTTTTCCTAGTAGCGTGCGATATATGCTTGGAAAGATTAGAGATCGAGCTACGTTTTTCATATTTTTCCAGATTTTTCTAGGAAGTTTAATGACCCCAAAACGTGCATGCAAGTTGGCTGACGTGTTTCCAAGTCAAAGAAGGATTACTTTTTTAATTTGTTTCCTTAATTTTTGGGATTTTGTTTTGCTTTAGGAGAGTTTTTCCAGACCTTTTTAGAGTAGGGTTTAGTTGTTTTACACTATATAAGGTCATCCTAAGTCCTTTCTAAGGGGGATCTCTACACCATATTTTTCCACCAACTTTCATACACCCAGAGATATATCAAAGAGAGAGCCAAGGGTTGCTGCCGCGGTGCTTTTGGAGCTTACGAAGGTGTTGCTGTGGAGATTCCGAAGATCAAGTTCATCGGCCAAATCGGTTTTATGACAACAATTCTCTTGCTTATCTTTTCTTTTGTCATGAACTAATTTCTCTTGCTAGGGCTACGATGTAGCCTAACCATGAATACTTAATTTTTATAGTTATATTAATTTATGATTATTATCTCATGTTGAGTATTTGTTACTGTTCTTAATGATTTAAATATCTAGCTAATATTTAATTGATGATCCAAACGGAGACCGGGAGGAGATGTTTGGTGTTTGCTTCTTGTAACAAATACCATGACTTGAATGAGTGCCCGAGAGGGACTAACATGACTCATGCAGTTTTCTTGCAGGTTCTCATAGAACTTAATGGGTTCTTGGTTTTCTAAATTCATTGCTCGAGAGAGAGTGTGTTGTTAATTAAGAATACTTTTGGTTGAGCCCGAGAGGGGATATCGAAATAAATTAGGAGAAACCAACTGTCAACATGGATAGTAATTAGAGTTAATTGGCTATAAGAATTAAGTGGAATTGGTTATGGTGAAATCGGATGTCCTAATGTCTCATCAACTTGATTCTCCACCGTTAATTAAATTGTTATTTTTTCATAATTGTTTTAGTTTAATTAAATCAATCAATCTTCCTAATTAATTGTTCAGATAAACTTAAGAATTAATCATAATTGGTAATTAATAGGAAATTACAGTCTTCGTGGGAACGACATTCTACTTACATCTATATTACTTGTGCGGATTGTACGCTTGCAATAAAATTCACAACAAGTTTTTAGCGCCATTGCCGGGGACTGTTTTATTTTCTATTAATATCAATATATTTTAATTCGGAGTTTAATTTGAATTTTATTTTTATTTTCAGGTACATTGGATTTTGCCAACGCCCCATGGCGGAAGAACAAGCACTGTGGGCATTTGCCCCCACAATGGCAATTCCCTCAGCGATCCGACGTCCTTCTATTGCAGGTAACAATTTTGAGATCAAACCCTCCCTAATCACCATGCTGCAAAATTCATCCGTATTTTGTGGCTGCCGAATGAAGATCCAAATATACATCTTGCGATATTTTTGGAGATTTGTGACACATTCAAGTTCAATGGGGTAACTGATGATGCGGTTCGTTTAAGGCTATTCCCCTTCTCCTTGAAAGATAAAGCCAAACTTTGGTTACTCTCACAACCACAAGACTCTATCCGTACTTGGGATGATTTATCCAAGAAATTCCTTGCTAAATTTTTCCCTCACGCCAAAACTGCAAAATTCCGGCAAGATATTATGTCTTTCGCTCAGTATGATAAGGAGCCTTTATATGAAGCATGGGAAATATTCAAAGATTTATTGCGCAAGTGTCCTCACCATGAGCTACCAACCTGGATGCAAGTTCATACTTTTTACAATGGGTTGAGTCAAACGAGCAGGACATTAGTTGATGCAACAACTGGAGGTGCTTTAATGGCAAAAACAGCTACCGAAGCATTTGAACTATTGGAGACCATGGCGTCCAATAGCTACCAATGGCCGAGTGAGAGATTGAATCCGAAGCCAGCTGGGGTCCTGGAAGTCGATGCTATGGCTTTGCTAACGCACAAATTTCTAACCTTACTAAAAAAGTTGATTCTTTGAGTGTTAATGCTGTAAACACTCATACTAATTTTAGTTGCGAATTTTGTGCAGGCCCTCATCCAAGTTCTGAGTGTACCACAGGGAACCCATTCGCGTCCGCTGAGCAAGTCAATCAGGTTGCAGAATTTAATCGACAAATGAATAATCCTTATTCTAACACATACAACCCTAGTTGGAGAAACCATCCAAATTTCTCATGGATCAATAATCATAATGTGCAAAGACCACCACTTGATTTTCCACCTCAAGAAAAGAAGAATGGATTGGAGGACATAATCACTCAACTTGCTGGAAATGTCAACACTTTGTCCATCAATACAAATCAGTTTATGAGCAAAACTGAGACAACCCTTCAAAACCAAGCAGCCTCTATTCGAAATTTGGAGGTGCAAGTAGGCCAATTAGCTAATGTTTTGAGTGGAAGAAACCAAGGAATATTGCCAAGCCAACCCGAAATTAATCCGAAAAATCAAGAACAAGTAATGGCAATCAATCTTCATGAAGAGAAGCAAGTGAACACAACAGTCGACTTGGAAAAAGAAAAATTAGAAGAAGAGGAAGAAGATGAGAAATCCCAAGAAGAAGAAAATTATGTTTCTATGCCGGCTCCTTCTCCTCCATTGAAACCATATGTCCCACCAATCCCTTTTCCGCAGAGGCTGAAAAATAATAAAATTGATGGGCAATTTTCAAAAGTCTTAGAGATGTTCAAAAAGTTGCAGATAAACATTCCCTTTGCCGAAGCTTTGGAACAAATGCCAAGTTATGCAAAATTCATAAAAGGCATCCTCTCCAAGAAAAGGAAATTTGGCGAGCACGAAAAAATCCAAATGACTGAGGAATGCAGTGCCATCCTGCAACGGAAGCTTCCACCAAAGCAAAAAGATAGAGGGAGTTTTAAAAAAGCTTTATGTGATTTGGGTTCTAGCGTTAACTTATTACCTTTATCTGTTGCTAAAAAGATTGGTATTGGTGATATTAAACCCACTAATGTTTCTTTGCAGATGGCGGACAGGTCAATTACATATCCAGATGGAATTATTGAAGATGTTCTAGTGAAGGTTGATACACTCATATTTCCAGCTGATTTTCTGGTCTTGGATATGGCAGAAGATTCTGACACACAGCTAATTTTGGGCCGCCCATTCCTGATTACTTCACGCACTCTAATTGATGTGGAAAAGGGGTTACTAACTTTGAGAGTTGGGAATGAAAAAGCAACATTCAAAGTTTTTGAAGCAATGAAATTTCCAAGAAAATTAGAGGATTGTTTTCGCATTGATAAAATTGCTTCGAAAACATTTAAACAGGAGACTTCAAGCCATCCATTGAAAGCTCCATTGGTACATGCCACCACCTCCAAAGCTCACAACCCAAGGGTTGTATCTACCTTATACTTGGATGAACCAAAACCATACGACCCGAGAAGGAATGGGTTAGAGAAACTTCAGAATAAATCATATGAGAATGCAAGAATTTACAAGTACCGTAGGAAGGAGTGGCGTATCAAGAATGATCGTAACGGTACAACCTTCAAAGTCAAAGGTCATCAATTGAAACCACATGGTGCAGCCGAATTTCTTAAGGATGAGACCAACATTCTCATCAATGATCCCAAATAACACATCCGAAAGTCGGGCTATTGACTCTAAACTAAGCGCTTGTTGGGAGGCAACCCAACTAGGTACTTTCGTTCCTTAACTTTTAAATTTTCGTTTGTGTGTTTCCTACATCATTGCTTTTACTATTCTTTGTCCATGCTTTTATTTCCTTTTTAAACATTGAGGGCAATGTTTGGTTTAGGTTTGAGGTGGGTAACATTCATTTGATTTTAAAATTTTTCGTTTTAAGTTTTTTTGAGTCATGCAAAACATTGGTGTTTATGTTTCGATAATACTGTTTTGATCTGTGATGTATTTGAAGATTTGGCCCATGCTTCAGTTTTTCGTGCTGAATCCAGGCATATAAGGCTCGTAATTTTCTGACTTTTCATTTGGAAGTTACAGCTGTTTTTCTGAACAGGGGTCTGGAACTGAAATTTTTCTGCGATTCTGCACTGTTATCTGTTTTCAACATCAATTTTCATGCAGTTCAAATCTGTTTTTCAGGATTTTGTCTACATAAAAGTTGTGTAATTTTCTGTCTATTTTCTAAACATATAAGGCTTGTCAAAATCGGTGCCGTATTTTGTGAGATAATCACTGAAAACTGAGTTGATGTCGAAACTAAAAAGAAGCAGTTTTTTTGAAATGTGAATTCTAGTTAAAGCTATTACTTTTTCTTGCTAATAGAGATGTATATGCCATGTTTGATCATGAATGCTTTACTAAAGTGTTTCCATGAAGGGTCATTGCATTATAATCTTTGCACTTCACAATACCATGCTCGTAATGTTTTGTTGGTCAAGGTTGCTATGCTCGAATGATTATGGAATATTAGTGGAGACTACCTTTGTGAGAACATTGAGCCAAAAGCCATCTTTGAGAGGGTTTTATTGTTTCTACTCTTAAACACTCTTCAATTTTGTTCTTAATTAGATTGTTCTCATTAGGTTTGTATTGGATACTAAAGAATGTTCTTACTTTTGTAGGTACGTCGCTTCCAAGTGGGATGGACCATGAGAGATGATGTTAGGTTATGCATGTTTTCAACCACTAAAAAGCCTTTTATCCTACACTTTTGTGTGTGTCATTAACCCCATGGTAACCAAACACTTAGCCTTTCTTTCATCACCCTTATTATCTTTGACCTATATAGCCCGTTTCTAAGCCATACCTTATAGCTTAGGATGTGCCAAAGTGATGAAAATAAGAAGATTGAGCTCTACACCAAAGAATTGGCGTGTACCAAGGTGCTTGTGCTAAATTGCAATTGAAAAGAAAAAAAAATATTGAAAAGAAAAAATAGAGAGAAAAAAAAATGTACAAAAGAAGCAAATAAAAAAAGTATTTTGCAATTCAAAAGAGTAAAAGTTCAAAATCACTCCAAAAGGAGTAGAGAAGATGCACAATTCCTGGACGCTGAGTACTACAAAATGTTCAAAAGGAGTGGGCCGTGATCGTGAAGGATGCTTTGGTATGTCCTAAGTTTTTGTTATTCCTTTCATTTCTTTCTTATCCGAAGCCTAGCCTTTCATTACAACCAAAGTAAAAGACCTAACTGATCTTTTGGGAAATCTTGCTTGGAGGTGAGGTATGTACTCCTGTCTTAGTATTCAATTCTTTTCATGAGACATTTTTTTCAAAAATTGCCGTTATTCATGCTAAGCATATGTGTTAATATTTGATGTCCATTACATAACTTCATACACATATGTGACAATTAAGTGTAAGCCTAGGATTCCGAGAGAAAAAAAAAGTGATATCTGGTGAGGATTAGAGTCAAGGCGAAATAATTCCATGGCGTTCGAGTGTGGTTGTTTTTAAGCTTTGATATTATGAGTTTTGGTACTACACGTTACACTATGATGCAATCTATTCAAAGTGGCATGGCTTTAGTGATGCAAATGTGATTGACATGCATTGGTTTTTATTAGCTTGTTTAAAGTGATACCTTTAATGACTTTGTTTTGCAGTAAAATGTTTGTGGGTATCGTAACTGGTAAACCCTCAGGAGACACAACTCCTCCTACTAGGGACACCTAGAGGTTTAACGGCTTGTGGCACATGCCAAGTGCCATCGAGATTAGTGGGTCCGACATCTGTCTAATGTTGGACAGGCAACAGGGTTTGTCATGGAATCCAAGGGGGAATCCAGGGCATGTCCTGTCAGGTTTATGTGTGTTCGCTGCCATGGCTATTTTGGATCGTGATCAGAATGTGGCTCTTGATGACATTGAGTGTTCTTTTGGGAGTCGCTTGGTGTTCACGCTGAGGGAATAGGCTGGTGTGGTCATTGGTTATTTGGCGGTCTCTGATAGTTTTCTTGGCTTTACCTATAGCCTCGTGGCTAAAGTCCTTACTAATCAAGTTATCAACTGTGATGGTTTTATCAAAACCTTTTTGAACTTATGGAGAGGTATTGAGGATGTGTCAATCAAGGAAATAGCTTCTAACAGGTGATGGGTGTGTTTTGTCAGTGCTCGAGATCAGAGAAGGGTTCTTGATATGGAACCATGGGCGTATCGTCGCTCATTGATTTTGCTGGCAAAGGTTCTAGATGATGGCAGTATTCACACTATGCTATTAACGCATGGATCTTCTGGGTGCAGCTACATGGAGTGGCTGGTTTTTATATGACTGTCACGGTAGCCCAAGCCATTAGTGCAACTTTGGGCTGGGAGAGGTTCTTTGGGTGGACAACTAAGATGGCAATGATTGTGTTGGACGTTTTATCCACATTCATGTGTGGTTTGATGTCACCCTGCCCCTCATTCCTAGGACACTGGTTACTTTTTAAAAGGTTTGGAAAAAATTGGTTGAGTTAAAATATGAGTACTTACCTGAATATTGCTTTGCCTATGGTAGAATCAATCATCCCACTCAAGTGTGTATCAAGAAATATGAGGTTGCCTATGGGCGGCTCTAGTTTATTATAGCGGTCTTTGGTTGCTCTGGTTTGGACTCTTCTGTTAGTCCGTGGCATGTGTGGTACTATTGCCTATTTCGGGGGTTTTCCTACGTGGTTTTCCTATGAAGGTTTTAACGAGACCACTGCTATCGTGCTAACCTTTGTGTGAAAGTATTGGATTATAAATGAAATCCATTTTCCTCTATAAAAAAAAAAGGAACATATTATCTACTAAGTCTTTCCTAGTTTAGCACACATGCTAGATAATAATATATAATAATAAAAATAAGGATTAGCCTGATATACTATAGGCTATAGGGTCTTCGTTTTTTTATTTATAAAGATAGGATATAGGGTCTTCAACTCTTTCATAAGTCAGTTCCATTTTTACGTGGAGACTTTTTGACCTTGTGTTGTGTTAGTCGAGTTTTTTCATCTAAAGTTGTCACGACCCGACTCTCCTAGTAAGATATTGTCCACTGTGGGCCCTCGCCCTCACGGTTTTGTTACTAGGAAGTGTCTTGGGAAGCAAGAACGGTGAGCAATCCCACATCTCTCGGGAGGGAAAGGTGATGTGCCTTATATGTATGGGCACGTCTCTATCTAGCAAGAGGCCTTTTGGGAGCTCACTGGCATCGGATTCCGTAGGAACTCCGAAGTTAAGTGAGTTTGGGCTAGAGCAATTCCTGGATGGGTGACCCACCGGGAAGTTATTCGTGAGTTCCCAGAAACAAAACCGTAAGGGCGGGGCCCAAAGCAGACAATATCTTGCTAGGGGAGTCAGGTCGTGACAATAGTTATAATGCTCATGTGTCAATCAACACGCATCTCAATCGGTCAATTGGGTTTAACATACATATTAGACAACAACAAAAATAAAAATAAAATTATAACAATAATAATAAGAAGTTCGAATATAGAGGCATATGCATTTATAAACCTCCAAAACACATAAGTTTGTAAATTTGAAATATATACAACTTAGTGTCCAAATTGATAAAGAATTATTTAATTATATATATTACATGTGAGGATAACATATACAACATACACATACATGTCTACAGAGGCATTTAGCATTTCGTTTTTAATGGATGAACAACATAGATAAATTAATGGGATTAGATGAAGAGTTTTGCATTAGATAAGGCATTGTTATTATTCTTTGATTGTATGATAGTTAATTTAATTTTGTCAATTTACCTTTGTAAGGTATAAATCCTTACTGAGATGTTGATGTTCACTCGTTAACAGATTTTGCAAATGTTGAACTTGAAAACTAGGTCTTCTGTTGAAGTTGCCTTGTTTATACTGTGTGATAAAGTGGTGATGTTTTATGAGTGATGCTTGAATAAAGGACTACTCTTGTGTATCTTTGTAAAATATGAACACAATCACGGGGATTCGGACTCCGGATAGCCCAAACAAGCTTCTCAAAGTTCACAATCACGTAGATCTTCCTATGGCAGCAACACATGTAAGTTTCGTTCATTTTAGAGGTGCCTACTTCTAATCACCATAACTCCCTCAATTATTACTCGTCTTGGGTGATTTTTGAACTCATGGAAAGAGGAAAACGTCCTTTATCCATATATACTAGCCATGAATCTTAGATTTTGTATGTAGAAAAGTTGTGTGCCCATGAAGTGGTTGCCCCACAAATTTTAGATTTTATTACTCGTTAAGCAAAAAATATATCAATTTCATAATAATCTTGGTTTCCTAGTAAATTGTCCATGGTAGGAGATTAAAAGTCAATATCGTGATGATTTCATTAAATTCTATGCCTAGAGACAACCAACACTTCAATATTCTCATATGTAACCATACAAAGAATCAACAATAAGCATACTATAATGGAGAAGAGAAAAATTCTACTCACCTTCCAATTACAAGAGTACAACACTCCCCTCAACATAATTAGCGTCTTCATTTAAAATCAATGTACCATGATCAATCACATGCAAGTCGTCTCGAATTTATTTCCTTAACTTTTACATATGAAAAATATTGTGGACTCCAAATAAGCTTGGTGGAAAATCTCAAAAGGCCAATGAATCTTGGAGACAATTTTCCTTTCTGCTGGACAAACCTCACGACTCCCCTCATTGAAGAAACTTTTAGGAACACATGATCACCAACTGTAAACTCTACACTTATCTTTAAATATGCATAAATCTTTTGGAAACTTTGGGCGGTACGTAACCTTTCCCATATGACAACTATCTTCCCAGTGGTCCCCTTGGTTTTCGACTCAAGGCGTTAGCCACTCTGTTTGCCTTTCTAGTATGATACTGAAGTGTGAAATTATAATATTTTACAAGTTTAATCCATCTTCATTGTCTCATGTTCAACTCCTTTTGAGATCATAGAAGCATTCAAATTTTTCACCACACAAATAGTGCACCCAAACCTTAAAGGAGAAAACAACTACATCCAACTCCAAGTCATGAGTGGGGTAGTTTAACTCATTAATCTGGAGTTGTCTTGAGGCATATGCAATCACCTTGCCATGTTGCATTAATACACATCCCAATTCTTGGTGTGATGCATCGTTTTAAGTAACAAGTCTACTACCACTAATTGGAATAGTCAGAATTGGTGATGTAATGAACCTAGTTCTTAGTTGTTTAAAGGCTTATTCACATTCTTCAATCCAAATAAACTTCACATCCATCTTTGTCAAGTGAGTTAATGGAGGTGCAATACTCAAAAACCCCTCAATGAACCTCCAATAATAACCAGCTAGACCGAGGAAACTACAAACGTCTGTAACTGAAGTTTGTTGACTCTGACTCTTCGCTATCTCTACCTTAGAGGGATCAACAGAATTTCCCTCCTTAGAGACGACATGACCAAGAAACTTTACTTGATAATTCCAAGAGTCACACTTCTCTAATTTTGCATACAATTGGTCATCCCTAGATGTTTGAAGTGTGATATGAAAATGTTAATCATGTTCTTCCCCAGACTTGGAGTATATCAAGATATCATCTACAAATACTACAAAAAAACTTCTCCAAGTGGGCACTAAACAATCAATTCATCAAATGCATAAATGCTACAAGCGCATTAGTCAACCGAGAAAGCATGACAAGGAACTCGTAGTGCCTATACTTGGTTCAAAAGGCTATCTTAGGGATATCCGCCTACTTCACCCTTAATTGATGATAACCTAACCTCAAATCAATATTCGAGAATACATGTGCTCCATGTAGTTGATCAAACAAGTTGTTGATCCTAGGCAAATAATATTTGTTTCTTACAATCACTTTATTCAGTTCTCGGTAGTCAACACATTACTAAAGTGTATCATCCTTCTTCTTTAGGACCGAACAACTTGAGTTTTGTTCCTCTCGACATCGTACACCTAACCTAGAGTGATCAAAGCAACCATCAAACTACCACACAAGGTGGGTAGACTTTGTTTACAATTATTCTTGGCTAAATACCACATCAACCTATTTATGAAAGTTGCTCATCTCCTTGTGATTTTCAATTTTGAATCAGCTTTGATGGCCAATTTGGGGATTTACTAATGGTAAAATTTTGTCACGTCACCCACGAGCGGCCAATGTAAAGTGGTAAAGGCCAACTTAAAGTCTTGTCCTAATAAAAGAACCAGCATCATTGTATCCATAAAGCACTAGGAGATAGAGAAAGATTAATATTTAGACCAATGTTTTTAATAGCACTTACATAACGAGTTATATCACTATCTTCAACGCAGCCAATATGTTGCCCTCCACCTTGCCCTTTTTTACCATCATATTATGCTCTACTTGGACCACGTTTTGTACCATCTTCTCCTCAACCTCCTTTATGTCTCTCTTCAAACCAACTCCCATCATGTTTATCTTCTCGTCCAACATCGAGACTGGGACAGTCTTCACCCAATTATTATACTCTTTGATTTTCATGAGGCCAGCAATCTCCCTTGAGGAACCATTTGTGCCTATACTGAAACTTATGTCACCCACCCACAACCACAACATGCTTCCTCCCAGACCCTTGTAATGAGAATCACAAACCCTTGATTACATCATTTGACCCAAAACAATAACAAGCAAAAAAACCATTAAGTCAGAAGGAAAGGATTTTATTACCAAGGCTATTTTAAGTTTAGTGAATTACATTGGTTGAAAGGTTTGAAAGGATTTATGAGAAGGCTTTGAAATGTTAAAGAAAGGTTTTATAAAATGAATTGAGTATTGTTCCCCTGCTCAGCAGTTGCAGCAAGTTCGGAGTTTGTGTACACGTTGGACAGGTGATTGCTTGACTTGTGTAAATGTATTTTCACACAAGTTATAATTAGCAGATTCCCTACTCTACTTATTTGAATGTGTTTCACGCAAGTGTGTGACCAGTATAACTGAGCTTTGCTTATGTGAATGTGTTTCACACAAGTGTATGACCAACAAATTTCCCGCTTTGGTTGTGTGAATGTGTTTAACACAAGTGTATGACCATTGGATCCCTGCTTTGCATGTGTGAATGTGTTTTACACAAGTTTATGTCCAGTAGATTACCCACTCTAACTTTGTGAATGTGTTTCACAAAAGTGTATGACCAACGAGTTCAATGAGTTTAACCCCTGCCTGTGTGGTTCAACAATTTATTCCCCCTACCTAGTCCCCCAACCTACTCATGCATCTAGTTTACTTTGCACGTACATAGTTGGTCATCGAATTCCCCATGTACGTGTTTAGTGAGGCTTCAATATGTTTTTGGGTTATAATATTAACAAATACATTGAGCATGTTGGGTCTGTTTTAGTTGAGTATGAGTTTGAAATTAACTACAGTTTACATGAGATTTACAGCTTTCAGCATGATTTGGTAATCATTCTACTTAGAAGGTTCATGATTCACGATTATAGATTCTAATGATGTATATCTACAGTGTATGATGAACCTTTATAAAAGGGAGAAGTCAAAATCATGTGACAAAAAGAGCGAGAGGCGAAAAAAATTAAGGGGAGAAGTCCTAGATCTATAATAAAGAATGCGTCATGGATGACAAAATTTAATTAAGCATATTTTAGACATATCATTAAAATTGTGTCATTATTTTTGTTGTAGTGTTATCAATCTAAAGAGTTGGAAAAAGTTTTATCGTTACATAATTAAAAAGAGCCTAATGGGATTTAGTACCACAGTTGTTCAAGTTTTAAATTCTCTAACAACTGTGTGTGGCTTGATCAATTAAGAAGGGTATGTTGGTAACCTATAATTTAATTTAGGTGCAGCCACAAGATTAAACACTACTTAGCCTATTTTGATTAACTGTTAGAGTGGAATGTGATGAGTGATTGTGCTTAAAGGGCCTGACGCCCTGTTGATACTCTAGATGTTTTGTGTGAGTTTATTCTGTTAGATGTTGAAAACTTGAGATGGTTGGTTTGTGTGTTTAACTTTTGTTACATGTTGAATATTTTGGATGTTATATTTTGTTTTTTATACATGTGGAAATTTTTGGTGAAATGTTCCAATTACATGGGTGACTTTGTCGCATTTTCGATAGAACTCAAAACATTTGGTTGTTTTTAGACAAGAGTCAGGGCGTTTTAGTAATGTAGGTCAGACATTTGTTGGATGTCGGAAATGCACAAGAATCAGCTTCAGTTCCAAGAGGGAATATGATTGTGGGTCTTGTCATGAAACCTAAGTTGAGTCGTCCAAAAATAGCTCCAAATGTTCTAATGAATTTTTTCGAAGGTCAAGAGGGCCTCGAAAAGGCTCCAAACGCGTCAGGGCAACTTGTCCTGAACGATCCCACCCAAAATCACAAATGACATCCGATTTCGATGAACTTACATCAATGGAAAGAGCCCGTAAAGTTAAATAAATTCAATTCTTGGAGCATCACTTGAAAGTGGCTAGAAAATGGCATAGAAGTCGTGGTGGTCCTCGAACTTTTCAACTTCGTTGTGCTGCACATGGTGGTCCAATGGGAGTAAAGTCACATGACTTTTTTTTTCTTGGTTGATGGAAACAAAACATAATAATTTCGCAAAATTTGGTGGATGAAGGTGGCCAAAATATGACTCAAAAGTCAGGTGGTCATGTTGTGAGGCACTAAAGAATTTCCAACCAAAATTGTTCGTGTATGGCGGATAGGAAGGGTGGGTGGTGGCTGAAATTTGTTCCCCACTCAAAGGCACAGAGAACCTAGCAAATGGTGATGTAATCAGAGGTCGAACAGAGGACAAATCACGCCAGAAAGTCTAAGAGTCACAACTCCTACAATAATAGTTGGGAGCTAACATGTGTCCATGTTTGTGGGTGGTTTTGGGTCTTTCAAATTTGTCTCATTCTTCCCAAAATCCCCCTAAACTTCAAAGATGTGTACCATTTTAGTTTTAAACTCTGATTTCTGAGTTGTTTACGACTATGTGCTCGTGAGGTTGAGCTTACGTCATGGCACAAAGAAAAATCTCGTGACTTGTCACTTAGCAAAAAAGCCACTAAATGTTAAAAATTTATTAGTGATGGATTATGGTCAAAACAAGCTAGATTTTATAAATAAATTAATGAAACTCTGTGGCGAGATATTATAGTTATTTCATTCATCTGCACAAAGCACATTTCTTAAACTAAAATCCTCATCTAAATCAATTGCATATACACAAATTTGCATTATGAGCTTGGATATTTATAAGAAGTTTTGAATGGCAGTAGCATCTTCTTCTCCAAGTAGTAAGTGCCTAACATTTCCAATATAACTTCTATAATCCTTCTAAACATTTCATGTTCATATGTCTCGCCTGCTTTAACAACCATTAAATTATAACTTTTATTCAACCATAGTTCCAGCTCTGTCTTTTACTTCAAGCTTTGTTATATATATATATATATATATATCTATACACACACACACACACACACACACACACACACACAAAGAGCTTCCATTGAGGGATCCCTCAAATAAACTTATTTAAGGGCACCCTTATAGGACTCACTCAACATTGTATTTTACTAATCCAAACCGTATATTTGTACATATTCATTCAGATCATCTCAACCAAAAATCACTTGAATCCGATATCATTTGACTACTCAATTGAGTTATTGAAATTTTAGTAGTTTTCTTGAAGCATTTTGCTCATTGATTTTGTAGGGACACAATTGGATGTCGAAACAGTTTCTGATTTGTTTAATTTTTGGCAATGATGATCTATGAATGTTGACTTTAAAAAATAGATGGTTTGGATCGTTTAAAAAAATCGTAGGGGGCCTTAAAGGGTGTCCCTCAAATAAAATTATTTGAGGGATCCCTCAATAGAAGGGGACTTTTTTTTACTCAACCCATGATTATAATCAAGCAAGTTTAGTCGCCACCTTCCACCCAAGTATATATACATATATCTTAGAATTGTTGGATTTAGAAGTTTTGATCCAATGGCTTAAAATAAATTGTGAAGAAAAATCACTAAAATTACATTCAAAAACTAGATAACCTATTGTAGTGGTTGCTTTGCCTCCCACATGTGAAAGATTGCATATCAATGACAATGATAAGCTTTCCTCTTCAACATGAAGATCCTTCTCTCTTTTCAATCTCTCAAATCGGATCCAAAACGGTCATATATATATATATATTTCCATCCATGGGTGATTTTGGGGTTCGAATGCTACATGCCAAGTATTGGGAGGAAGATAAAGCCATGGGAATATGTAACTAGTTTGATGGATTGGAGGTGGCCAAGAAGGAAGAGGAAGAGGATGCAGTGGCCGTCGTTGTGGTGGGGTGGGTGGTTGTCGGGGTTTGGTAAGTGGGATCTTCGGGGGGCTATTAAGTTTTTTTTTTTCTATTTCATTTTTCTTTAGTGGGATTTTTGTTTTCTTTTTCAACTTAAGTGTAATATTAGGATTTTTATATAATAAAAAAGTGAAAAATTAGGAATTTTTTTAAGAGTTTAAGTGTAATATTAAACTAAGTATAAATGAATTGACCAAATAATTTTTATTTTTTGTAAATCCAATACATAATCAATATCAAGTTGTTATAGAGAATTCAACCAAAAAAAAAAACAGTTGTTATAGAAAAAATTTCTTAATACCTAAGAAATATAGCTCATGCTTTTTTTTTTTTTTAATAAAGAAATATAGCTCATGTTTTATAATACAAGAACATCACTCATGTTATTTTATTAAAAAATATATATATAACTTGTATTACTTAAAATATAGTCCTTCTTAGCCAAAGAAATTCATTTTTCAATTTGATAAACAATTTATATCAAGTTTCATAACATATACCACATTGATTATCATGCCATTTTCGAAAGTTCGATTGAATGTTTTTAGCTTTTTTTTTATATAAATTATTTTCTACGGACATCGATATTATAATCATTGCTCTCGACATGGATAGGGTGTGAAGCCAATTTCTTCATCCCATGATCGACACTACTACAAAAATCGCAATAGACGACGGTAATTTACCGTCGTAAATTTACTTTCTCAACGTCGAGGAATCGACCGACATCTTTTACGCATAAAAACCACGCCGGTAAAATACCGTCGTCTATATTATATAAAAAACGACACTTTACTAAAAAAACGACGTCCTATTAACTTAAAGACGACGCTTTTTATAAAAAAATGACGTTTATTATGATTAAAGACGACGGTTTGTAAGAACTGGCTGCCTATTATGATAGAACAGCTATTACATGTAAATACGATTGTTATGAAATAAAGCCGCCTATTATTAATGAAATATGTCGCCTATTATGAAATAACAGTGCTTATTATATTTAAATACGACTGTTGTTATGAAAAAATGTCGTTCATTATGATAGAATAGTCGTCATTGATGTAAAGACGCTTGGTTTTTTGAAAAGAACTGAGGTTTATTATTACAAAGATGTTTTATTTTTACATTTTACCTTTTTTTCCTTGCTTCCAATTGTTCTCTACAACTATTTTAGCTAAAAAACAACCATAATGCTTTGTGAACAATAAATTCAGCTCCAAACAACCATAATTTGTTTCATAAAACTTGAATATTCAATAATAATTACAAAATATCAATCTTCATTCCTATATATCTATACAAAATATCATATCCATAATATTAAACTATATATCACTGCATATGCATCTTCAAATGTCTCCAAAATATCTATACAACGATCCGAATTTCATCAATTTGTTCTTGTGTGTATGAGTTACCGTTGCCTTCTTGCCGCAAAACAACAGGATTAAAAAAAAGGAAGCAAGTTTTAGTTAGAGATACATATAACAGGATTTAAAAAAAAAGAAACAAGAAAAAAGCCGAAGTGGGAATAACTTGAGAAACTGAAACCAAAACCGGAATGAGCGATTAGAATATGAGCAGCCGGAATGAAATGTACCTCGACTTGGAGCAACCTCGATGGAGAAAGAAAACTTAAGGTCGAGAATATGAGTTGAAGAAAGATAGCGAAATGTTATATATATATAGGGTTTTGGGAAAATTCAAAAATTACATTTCGCGGTCAAATTTTTCAAAAGACCGTTTTAAAGACGACGTCAAGTAAAATAAAAACGACGTATAAATTAAAATATACACGACGGTTTTTAAATAATACGGACGTTATAAACATATACTACGCCAGTTATTTAAAAACCGACGCCTTAACTAAAAAAACTTCGGAGAAATAGAAATTTGTGCTAACAAGAAACTAAATATACAACTCCTACTTGAGAACTCGGTTCTTGTTTTACACCCAACCGAAGTTCTTAGATGAGTTGGGTGTACAACAAAACTGAGTTCGCAAGAAAGACATTCTTGCATGAGAGGTGAGAATTGAGATATACGTAACGTCCGAATAAAAACAGCAATTTAAACGAATTATATAGAATTGGAAAACTAAAAGTGACTTTATTAAGACTTGAAACCGAAAAGGGCCTTTATTTCGACTAGGAAACCTAAAAAGCCGCCGTTGATTCCCAATTTGGCGAGATAAAGCGTGCGATTCATTTCGAAAGTTTGAAAATTGAAACTTACAACGACGGTATTTATTTCTACCGTCGTCGTTATCGACGCTTATTCGATTCGGACTTTTGTTGTCGCGCTTGTTTTACACAACAACGACGGTATAATTACTATAAACGACGTGAAAATGATTTACAACGGCGATATAATTAATAGAACTGTCCGTATTATCTAAACAACCACGTCCGGTATATTATATTAGCCGTAGTAATGATTTACCACCACCTTTTATTTATAAGAACTGTCGTAGTATAACATCTAATACGGCGTAAAATAATAAATACCGACGTGGTTAATTACCTTACATGTCGAAATCATTATATATAAAGACGACAATTTTTATGAAAGAAATGTCGTCTATTATATGTAAAGAAGGCGGTTTTGTGATAGATTTGTTGCGTCTATTAATGTAAAGGCACGACGGTTATTCGAAAGAACGCTGTCGTTTATATATCCAAAGATTTAGTAATTTTACATTTTTATATTTTTCTTGCTTCCAATGGTTCTCACGTAACGATTTTTTTCTTGCAAAAAACAACCATATATAATGCTTTGTGAACAATAAATATACTCAAGAATAATTTGTTTCATAAAACTTGAAGATCAATAATAATTACATACAAAATATTTACCAATCTTCATCTATATATCCATACAAAAATATTTACCATTCCTATACATACAAAATAATTTGTTTCATTAAACTATAATTCGATCCAATTTCTTCAATTTGTTCTTGTGTGGGTATGAGCTAGCGTTGCCTTCTTGCAATCGCAAAACCAAGATTAAAAAAAAAGAAGCAAGTTTTAGTTAGAGATACATTTATAACTTGGATATAAACGACGGAAGCAAGTAAAAAAGTACCTCGGATATAAGCAAGTTTTAGTTAGAGATACATTTATAACTTGGATACATTTATAACCAAGATTAAAAAAAAGAAGCAAGTAAAATTAAACCGTGTATAAATTAAAATATACCACAGCGGTTTTTAAATAATAGGACGTTATAAAACTATATCACGCTAGTTGAATTCTGAAAACCGACGCCTTAAATACAAAAACAACGAGAGAAATAAAAATTTGTGTTAAACAAGAAACAAAATTTTTAATCTTTGGGGAACTTCGATTGTTGTTTGCACCAAACGAAGTTCTTAGATTGGTTTGGTGCAAAAACACAATCGAAGTTCTCAAGAGAGACATCTTGCATAAGGACTCGAAACCATTCGGAGATGTGAGAATTCGACCGAACGTTTGGAATAAAAACTACAATTTAAAGGAAATATTTAGAATTGGAAAACTAAAAGTGACTTAATTAAGACTTGAAACCGAAAAGGGCCTTTATTTCGACTTGGAAACCTAAAAGCCGCCGCTTGGTCTCCAATTGCAGATAAAGCGAGACGTTTCAGTTCGAAAGTTTTAATTTGAAACCTACAACGACGGTATTTATGATTTACGTCGTCGTTATCGACGCTTTATTTCGACTTTTGTTGTCGCTGCTTGTTTTAAATAACAACGACGGTATAATTCCTATAAACGACGTTAAAATTATTTACAACGACGATATAATTTATAGAACCGCCGTATTATCTAAAAACCACGTCCTTATATTATATTATGACGACGTGGTAATGTTTACCACCACCTTTTATTTATAAGTCTTGTCGTAATCCAATTTATAATACGGCGTGAAATAATAAAAAACAGACGTGGTTAATTATCTTTACATGTCGGTATTTATAAAATTACGGTCGTATTAAATAGTACTTCATACGTCTCTAATAATACAATTACCGTCGTGTTCATTGGATGTTCAAAACGGCGGTATTATATGTAAAACGCCGGTCGTCTATAATTACTACGTCGGTATATTTACACATACCGGCCGTTGTTTATTTGTTGTCTTTTTCTGATCGAATGGGCATGTTTAATAAGGCGTCGCTTTTAAAGTTTTATGCGTCAGTGTTTAAAAATGCCCAAATGAATTTCCAATTTTTGGGTGTTTTAGTTTGATCCACGTCGGTTTTTATATTCAGTCGTCGTTTAAATTTAACGACGGTATTTATTTTGTCGTCGGCTGCCATTTTACCGACGTCTATTTCGATTTTTGTAGTAGTGTGAACAACCTTTTAGGATTATAAAGCCCCTAAGTTAATTTATGTAATATCGGTACCTAGCTTGAAAGTATGAGAATACAACAATTATTCACCAGAGCACACACATTAATTTGTAATTTTTGTACAAATATGAATAAGCATACATGTAGGAGAACTTTTAAGTGAAGATGTCATTTTTCAGAAAAGAATGCAAACAATCCTCCATACGGCTACCTCATAATGCAATTCAATTATTTAAACTGTTGATATGTTACATTGTTCTCTAAGGGTTATCATTCACCCACCAATAAATATTTAAATCATGCACGTCTCGTTAGAATGCTAAACTCCAGACAATATGTTATGTGGTATGTGTAAACATTGATCCCTTAATTGACCAATAATATATAATAAAAGAATAAAATAGAAATAAAAAATTATATATGATAATAATAATTACATAAATACAAAATATATGTCGATATTAAGATACTAATATTTATGAAAAATATGAAGCTACTAATATTATTATTGACATAAAATGAATGTAAAAAATTTCACTAAAAAACTTATTGTTTATAGTAAATCATATATGTTAAAGTCACTTTGTGAATCATGATATTCAATCACATAAAAATTATGCATTAATTAACCCTATGTTTGCAATTACAGGTAATGTGAGTAGGGCAACGGAACGTGAAAATTACCCAACAAAGACACCTTTATGACGGGCACCATAACGGGTTTAGAATTTGCACACATCTGATAAGAATTTGTATGATTACGCGTGCAATTGCATGTCTATACATGTAAATATCTAAGGTCGATTGGCAATTGCATGTCCATGTTTAATGGCCTTTTTTATATTTTATGTTTTTCTCTCGTTCCTTGGGTAAAGAACGTCATTCAATTGGTAATTTGAAGCTTTGTAATATATTTACCCAAGGAACGTCATAAAGGGTTTAGAATTTGCACACATCTGATAAGAATATGTATGACTATGCTTGTAATTTAATGAATATACGTATAAATACCTCAGGTCGATTGGCAATTGCATGTCCATGTTTAATGGTTGATTCTTCTTATGTTTTTCTCTCGTTCCTTGGGTAAAGAACGTCATTCAAGTGGTAATTGCAACTGACAAGACCCGATCCTAATTCCCCCTTGGAATCCATGTCGAACCATGCTTCCCTTCCGACATCCAAACGATGCCTGACCCACTTACTAATTTAACCCTTTTTTCCCTGCAATGTAAAGAAAACGGTTAAGACTTCTATCAAAATTTCGGTAGAGTCTTCCCTGAAAAATGAATATTTACTAGTTTTTTCCACCTATAAAACATCACAATATAACTATCCCAACTAACAGCACACACAGTGATAATCACACAATTTACAAAATGGGCCTCCGGCCTCAAATTTAACCCTGCATCAGCGACATCAGAGCAATCTAAGAAATTATTTAGTTTACATAGTCATAATCATTCATCAGAAAGGTGAAAATGGAAATCATACGATGAAGTCGAATGTTCGGGGTGAGTTGCTTGGCTTGGGTTCACTAGTCACCTCAAGCTACAGTTTGGACATAATTATAATTGAACGTACTAACCCCACTTTTTTTTGAAACGATGCCCAACACCATGCAGTGAAAACCTTTATTATACATACTCGAATTGAAATCCTTGTAATCCCATAAGTCCATTATATAATATATAAACGCACACATACACCATCATTATGTACCAAGGGAAAACAGTCCAACATGGGACTGTTTGACTAGACCATAGGCTAGAATCGCATTGGCCTTGTGACCAGGGACGAGCTGTCAAATCGGGGGACTTCCGCTCCTAGCATACACATCGGAATAGCATCAACGTGTACCGAAAATCAAGTCTTATGCGCACAGACTGCCCAGCCAAGGGCCTTTGGTACACCCGGCTAAGGGTTCTCGGACCATCATCATCATCACCACAAACCGACATCCCTCATCGCACGTGTGGTTATCATCCATACCAAAAGGAGGAGGTACATATTACGGTGACATTCAATATCCCATATACAACAATCATCAATACATATACCACGCCCAATATCCAAACAATATATCCACATTCCATATTCATAATTAGACCAATAATATCATCAGAACGTTGTAAACCAACATCTTAACCTGCTATAAAGCCTCAAATTCCCATAACCCAATAAATCTAGTTTTAATCAAAACCTCATTTATGCCTGCAGTTTTATACTTGAAAAACAATGCTTATTTTTTTAAAAAAACAAAGTCCACTCACAAAAAGTCCAAGCCAGCTCGACCCCGCGAGGGTCCCTCCTGTTGGCTACGGGGAGCATGATAGCCTGTTTGAGAGAAATAAAGACTTAATTAATAAATGTATTCAACCACAACTTTAATTTCAAAACCCTAGTTCCCAAGAATTTAACGTGTGTGTACGACTTTTAGGAAGATCCTAAGGTCATTGTAGTACTTTCCAAAGGATGAGACGGTCTCGAAAGACCTGTGGTCAATTGTGTGGTCAACCTGCTGCGGGGCCCATGACCTCCAATTTCCAATCCGAAAGTTCCTACACAATCCTAGAGGTACGGTGAACAACATATTTGAAAATAGAACTAATCGAATGGTCCGAACCTATCGAACTCGGATATCGCATAATAGGTGAAATACCCGTTCGATAGTCAAACGGTAACCTACCACTAATCCGAGCATACCGTCGTGCTCAGGACAACATGGAGAGTATTTTGGGACTTAATGGGCTGCCACAAAGTGGTCCACTCACCGCCACGTGCCGCCTGCAGCTCATGGCTGGCTTGAGTATTTTTCGACGACTGGAAAACTCCAAATCGTCGGCCAATACTCATGCCATCAGATTAAACACAACCAGATGAGTCACTTTTGGTCTTGAACCCCGACCAAAAAGTGGCCGAACTAGGTCAATCGATGCCAAACCTGTTTGGTTTTTGGCCAGAAATTTCGAACCTCAAAACGGTGGCTACGACCAACAATGTTATAGCAAAACCTAGGAGAAAGCAAGAGGAAGAGGATAGCTACTTTTTCCAAGTGATGGTGTGGCCTGGAGTTGCCGAAAAAGTCGCCGGCGACGGTGACTTCTTCTGTCGAGATTTCTAGTCGCTATCGTAGTCGATTCACTGGTTTTCATGTCTGGAAATTGGGTGGGATGGGTAAAGGAGGTTGAGGTTGTTCTTTTGGGACCGCTATCGTGGCATGATGTGGCCGGACAGCGATGAATCGACATCGAGATGGCGCGACGTCTTCTGGAAGAGAGAGAGAGAAAGTGACGCGAGTGAAGGGGAGAGGGGGTAAAACCGGGTTTTCTAGGGTTTTAACATTTTTGAAATGACCTTTACGTCCTTTTCATTTTTAGACTTTTTCCCGATCATTATAACTCGGAATTGAGCGTGCTGTCTGTCTACGAACTCATATCGACGAGCTCCACGCAACGATGTCAATTCCCCAAAATCCTTTTCAAACAAAAAGTGACTAATATACCCCTACCCCAAGGGCAAAAATGTAATTTTGTAATTAATAATTAGATAATAGTTAAATTGGGTCGGGATGTTACAACCTACCTCGCTTACAAAAATTTCATCCTCGAAATTATGTACATGTCACATGAAAAGGTAAGGATACTGGGGCCGCATATGCTCTTCAAGTTCCCATATAGCTTCCTCAACGGTTTGACTCCTCCATAACACCTTTACTATAGGAATGGATCTAGAGTGCAACACTTGCTCTTTCCGATCTAAAATCTGCACAAGTTGCTCTACATATGTGAGATCTTCTCTCAGCTCCACCGGTTGTTCCAGAATATGGAAGGGTCGAGTACATACTTCCGTAACATAGACACATGGAACACATCATGAATCCAAGATAGTTCAGGTGGCAAAGGCCCGATTTGTTCTATGATCTCATAAGGTCCGATATAACAAAGGCTTAACTTCCCACGTTTTCTAAACCTCACCACACATTTCCATGGCGATAACTTCAAGAATACCCAATTGTCTGCATAACTCTTTTGTCGATCTTGCGTTGTTTTGAGCTTTTCTCTTATCACCCTCACTTCCACTGTTGTCCTCTGGATGAAATCTAGACTTTCCAATTTTTTATCCCCAACCTCACCCCAAGATATAGGAGTCCTACACTGCCTTCCATACAAAGCCTCATAAGGAGCCATGTCAACGCTCAAATGATAACTATTGTTGTAGGCAAATTCCATCAAAAGAAGTTGAGCATCCTAGTTCCTTTTAAACTGCATCACACAAGCTCTCAACAAGTCTTCCAAAGTCTGAATTGTTCTTTCTGACTGTCCATCAGTTTGTGGATGAAAAGAAGTACTAAACTGTAATTTAGTACCATAACTTCCTGTAAACTCTTCCAAAAATGAGATGTGAACCTAGTGTCTCTGTCAGACACAATGGATACCCGTGCCCCATGTAACCTCACTATCTCGTCAACAAAAATCTTGGCAAACTTATTCAAGGAATAGGTTTCCTTGATAGGCAAGAAGTGAGCAGATTTGGTGAGTTGGTCAACTATCACCCAAATCCCATCCTGTTCTTTGAGTGCAAGGAAGTGTGAAGACAAAGTCCATAGTAATATGTTCCCACTTCCATTCAGGGATTAGAAAGGGTTGCGTCAATCCAGATGGTTTATGTCATTCCGCTTTTACCTGTTGGCAAATTAAACATTTGCTCACATATTCTGCTATATCCTGCTTCCTATGAGGCCACGAGTAATACTCTCTAAGTGGACAATACATCTTGGTGCTACCTAGATGCATAGTATAAGCTGAATAATGAGCTTCTTCCAAAATTTTCCTTTTAAAAACCTCATCATTCTTTGGTACACACAAACGAGTTCCCGCAACCAAAGCTCCATATGTCTTCACTGCATAACCAGTCCTTGTACCATTCTCCACTTCTAACCTTATCATGCACAGTATAGGATCCTCCAATTGACTTGCAATCACCCATTCAACAAGTATAGGCCTCACCTGAAAACTAGCAATTAACCCTCCTTGTTGATCCATTTCCAACTCAATCCTATCCTTTCTCATTTCCACCAACAGTGGAAGATACTCCATTCGAAGGTGAGCTAGGGGTTCCAATAGGCTTCTTACTAAGAGCATCCGCCATGACATTAGCTCGACCAAGGTGGTACTCAATAGTACAATCGTAATCCTTTATTAACTCTAGCCAACGCATTTGCCTCATATTCAACTCCTTCGAGGTGAAAAAGTACTTGAGACTTTTGTGATCAGTGAATATTTGACAAGTCTCCCCATACAGGTATAGTGGCCAAATTTTAAGTGCAAACGCAAACACAACAAGTTCCAAGTCGTGGGTAGGGTAATTCTGCTCATGCTTCTTGAGTTGCCTAGAGGCATAAGCAATCACCAGACCATGTTGCATCAACACACATCCCAAGCCTTGCAATGACGCATAATTGTAAATCACAAAGTTTCCCTTGTCATCACGAAGAGCTAGGACATGTGCAGTAGTCAATGCCTTTTGAGTTCCTGAAAACTCTGCTCACACTCGTCAGTCCACACATACTTAACTCCCTTCCTCGTCAACCTCGTAAGGTGTGCATTAATCTTAGAGAAGCCTTCTACAAAATGACAATAATAACCTGTCAGAAAAAGCAAACTTCTTACTTCAGTCACACTGGTAGGTTACACCCAATTTTCTAATGCTTCTACTTTCCTAGGATCCACATAGATTCCATCTGCTGAAATCACATGTCCAAGGAAATCCACTATATCCAACCAGAATTGACACTTACTAAACTTGGCATACAATTCTCAAATGTTTCTTATGACCTCCAAACTTCGCGAGTACACTAAGATGTCGTCTATGAACACAATCACAAAGCGATGCAAGTAAGGTTAGAAAACTCTGTTCATGAAATCCATAAACGTTGCAGGGGCATTAGTCCATAATGGGTCCTAAATGCTGTCTTAGGACAATGTTCTTCCATGACTCTTAGTTGATGATACCCCAATCTCAAGTCAATCTTGGAAAATAATTTGGCACCCTTCAACTTGTCAAACAAGTCATCAATACGGGCAATGGATACCGATTACACACTATCACCTTGTGCAGTTGCTTGTAATCGATACACAACCTCATAGTACCGTTCTTTTTCTTCACAAACAACACTGGTGCTCCCCAAGGTGAAACACTAGGTCGGATAAACCCATGATCAACCAAATCTTGCAAGTGAGTCTTCAACTCTCTCAACTCAGCTGGTGCCATTCTATAATATGCTTGAAAGATAGGATTGGTGCTAGGAAGAAGTTCAATAGTGAACTCAGTCTCCCTATGAGGAGGTAATCCAAGAAGATCATCATGAAATACATCCAAAAACTCCCGCACATCCAGAAACTCCCGCATAATAGGAATATCCTCCAAATTCGGGGTAATGTCACGAGTATCAATTACATGGGCAAGATATCCCACACATCCCTTCTTGAGTAACCGTTTAGCTATCAAAGCTAAGATCAAACAAGATGAGAGAACTTTATGCTCCTCATATAAAGTTACTTCGGGTTGCCCTGGGTTTCAAAGTATAACTTCCTTTCGGAAACAATCCACAAAAGCATGATGTTTCTCCAACCAATCCATTCCCAAGATGATGTTGATATCAATAATATCCAAGGGAATCAAATTGGCTTCCAACACCACATCACCCACTTGAACACAACCACCCCTAAACACCATATTAGCTAGAAGGACATCCCCAGTGGGTAGAGCAATGCCAAGTTCTCCGCCAATTGGTGTAGGCCTAACACTTGCATAAGGAACAAAACTATTGACAATAAATGAGTGTGGGATCTATTAAAACACATGCAAGATATCCAAAAACAGGTAACATACCAATGATGATGTTTGGTATGGCATGTGCCTCCTACTGGGTCATAGAAAACACACGAGCCTGAGTCACCGGATGCCATGCTTGACCTCTTTGGCGCCTACCACCTCTACCCCTAAAGGTAGACTGAACTCCACTGCTTGAAGAATAACTTGTAGCTGAGGTTGAAACACCTCTATGTTCCTGATTCTGACCACTAGTACTCTGCCCCTGCTGGGCTACTAATCCTTGTTGGGCTGGACTGAAAGATTTGATGATTCAATGATATTTTGCTTGATTGATTCATCTCCATATAGGAGGTATTTATACAAGATTGATAATAATAAACTAAGAGACAATACAAAGTGGTACATGGTGAATACAACTAATACAAACATTAACAACATAAAACTAAGATAGTGGTGGATAATGAGTTGGTAGATTGGTGGATAACATGACTAAAAGAATAAAAGGGGGAATAGAGACATGGCAGGAGCAAGCGCAGAGAAAAGTGCAAATATAAAACCTTTTTTTTTTTGGGTTCAAAATAAGAATAGAAAAAGGAGAGAGAATGAGGACTCAGATAACTTGGGAAAGGAAAATTTTATAAAAAAAGAAAAAAGAAAAAGGAGAGATGGGCTTCTAATAAAAACAAATACATAAAAAAGGGATGGGCAGGAGAGAGTAAAATAGTGTAAGGGAATGGAGGAGAAGCATGAAGGTGAGTTGTTGGTGAGAGAGCACAAGTGTTTGATCAAACAAAGAGAAGTTAAAGGAAAGAAAAAGTGGAAGACAGAGTGCACGTGGACATGAGAACAAAAACTGAGAAAGGAAAGTGTGGCCTTCAATAATATAAGGAGCATAAAGGTTGAACACAATTTGAAAAAGAAAAAGGGAAGTGAAACCCATAAGAAGACAAGAGAGAGGCTTGCACAAAGAGAGAAACACATTTGTAAGAGAACAAAGAGAAGAAGGGCAAACATTAACATACCAAAGTGGAAGAAAAGAAATAAACAATAAAGAGGTATGGGTAGGTGGGTTCAGAGAGGGGGCGGCATCAAGTGGAAAAACAAAGAAGAGGACGCATACTTGGAACGGAAACCAAAGTGAAAGAAAGTTAACAAAAACAAAAGAGAGAGATATTTGACGAATGAGCTCAGCTCAAGGGAGCACAGAGATAAATTGAGGAATATTGAAAGAGAGCAGCAAGAGAAATAGAATGGGTTACTCAAAACATAGAAATGGAGGTGATGCTCGATCTCATCAGAGATAAGTGCCCTATTGATAATGAGAGATAGGGGTCGAAGAGCCAAAAAGAGGGATAGGCATCGGCTATGGAAGTGTCAAAGGACAGAAGATTCAAGGAGAAACAGCATTGGATGAGAACATTGGTTGAGCAGAGGTAGGGCTTGAGAGGCCAGTACAAAGTAGGCAACACAAAGGAATAAACAGTAGCTGTGTAAAGGAAACAGTGGCAGTGTAGCACGGCAAGCGATGATGAGGCTTGCGGAGGAAAGAGGGCTATCATAACCAATGAACATGGATAAGCAGTCGTGGGTTTCCACGGAAGTCCTCAATGGAGGAGACGTCTTGGTGCATGATGAAGTCGGCGCGGCAGTCACAAGCGCAAGAAACATAAAGGTAAAAAAAATAAGAGGCTCAATCTAATAGCAACAGAGAGCATGGCAAGAGGGGGAGAAGGCTCAATCTTCAACAGAAAGCATAACAAGGATAACTGGCTCAATCTTCAACAGAGAGCATTATAAGGAGGGAGAAGGGGCTCAATCTTCAACAGAGAGTTAGACACAGAGAGTGAAAGATAAAGGCTCAATCAATAAGCAGAGAGCTTGACAGTGAGGGTTGAAAAATAGAAGGAAATGGCAGCTACAGATTGGTAGAGAGAAAACAAAAATACTGATTATAGAATGGAGGAGAAGATGGAGAACTATACATAAGCAAACATCCTTACGGGTGAGGAGAGCTAACGACTCTCAATGTTGGCAAATGAAAGGATCGCTAATTGGCGTTAGCCATTAGCTCTGATACCATGAAAGATTTGATGAGTTAATGATATTTTGCTTGATTGATTCATCTCCATATAGGAGTTATTTATACAAGATTGATAATAATAAACTAAGAGACAATACAAAGTGGTACATGGTGGATACAACTAATACAAAAATTAACAACAGAAAACTAAGATAGTGGTGGATAGTGAGTTGGTAGATTGGTGGATAACATGTTCACTAATATGGACCACCAAGATAGAGATGAAGACAATCCCGCTTAAAGTGCCGAACTTCTCCACAGTTGAAACAACTTGGGCCACTTCTCTGACTAGACCCACCACTTTGCACGTTTTGGAGTGCATCCCTCTGTGAAAAATCTCTAGCCATGCTAGCCACTGATTGTTGACCCATGTCGTGACTCCAGGATGGTCTAGGTCCAGATCTTCCGCTTCCAAATCCTGACCCATGACTTGACCAACCACTTCCAAAAGCACTTGAGCTAGAACTGTCTCTCTTTGATGGACCCTAGCTTGGTCCACCAAAGTTGGTAGTATCCCAGCGACGTCTCGCCATACTCGATGATCTAAGTGTCTATGACACGCGGTCCGCTGCTTGAACCATCACTCTCATGGAAGGGTAAGTGTTTGTCGTAACCACAGTCTGAATGTCATTCCATAATCCTTCTTCAAACCGCTTACACTTCTCTTCTTTGTTAGGAACTAACTTTGGGGAAAATCTAGACAACTCATTAAACTTGTGCTCATACTCCAGTACAGACATTGTCCCCTGATTCAATCTCAAAAACTCGGCTCGATTGGCATCCCGGTAGGAGCGAGGATAAAACTGTTCAAAAAACATAAGTTGAAAATTCGCCCAAGTGATGGTATTAGGATTAGGGTAGCTCCTCCGAATTGTCTCCCACCAATAGTAGGCATTCCACTTCAAGAGGAAAGTAGCCAAATGAACCCGATCTTCATTGAGACACCTCATGACCTCAAAAACTCTCACCAAGTCTGTGAACCTACTTTCGGCTTCTGCCGGGTATGCACTGCCTAAGAAGTCACGAGCTCCCAATTCATTGGCTCTCTAGATGTCTAAAGTTTCATTGTGGTGTCTTCCTTGAAGGACTGTGGCCACAATTCAGGTAAACTGATCTAGCACTTGCTGTAAGTTGGGGTCAGTCTCACCCGCACCCTCACGATTGGGTGGAGGTGGTAAGGATAGATTTGGCTCACCATCCCCCTGAGGGCGAGTCCTCGGTCTCCCACGTCTAGGAGGCATGATTCTATTAAGGAAGAAACAGAAGATTATTAGTATCAAGAATGCACATGAAGCGCAAAGTCTGAAGGAAAATGAACCTAATGCATTGATACCAAGTTGATAGGACTCGACCCGAATTCCCCCTTCGAATCCATGTCGAACCCTGCTTCCCTTCCTACATGCAAAAGATGTCGGGCCCACTTACTAATTTAATCTTTTTCCCCACAATGTAAAGAAAATGATCAAGACTTCTACCGACATTTTGGTTGTCTCTCCTGAAAAATGAACATTTACCCAGTTTTTTCCACATGTAAAACATCACAATATAACTATCTCAACTGACAGTACACACAAGGATAAGCACACAATTTACAAAATGGGCCTCCGGCCTCAAATTTAACCCTACATGGGCGACATCAGAGCAATCTAAGAAATTCTATAGTTTACATAGTCATAATCATTCAACAGAAAGGTGAAAATGGAAATCCTATGATGAAGCCGAATGTTCGGTGAGAGTTGCTTGGCTTGGGTTCACTAGTCACCTCGAGCTACGGCCTGCGGGGTGCAAAACAGAAATGTGAGTGGACAAAAATAAAATTTGAACGTACTAACCCCACGTTTTTTTTTAAAAAACGATACCCAAAACCATGCAATCAAAACCTTTATTATACATACTTGAATCGAAATCCTTGTAATCCTATAAGTCCCATTATATAATATATAAACACACATATAAACCATCATTATGTACTAGGGGAAAACAGTCCAACACGGGGATTGTTTGACTAGACCACATGCCAGAATCGTGTTGGCCTTGTGACTAGGGAGGAGCTATCCAACCAAGGGACTTCCGCTTCCAGCATACACGTCAGAATCACATCAACGTGTACCGAAAATCAAGTCTTACGCGAGCAGACTGCCCAGCCAAGGGCCTTCGGTACACCCAGACCATCATCATCATCACCACGCACCGACATCCCTAATCACGCATGTGATTATCATCCATACCAAAAGGGGGAGGTACATATTACGGTGACATTCAATATCCCATATACAACAATCATCAATATATATGCCACGGGCCCACGGGGTCAAACTACTCATATTGGTCAACGGGCCCATGGGGCCCATAACCTCTGCTTTCCGATCCGAAAGTTCCTACATAATCCTAGAGGTACGAAGAAAACCATATTTGAAAATGAAACCGATCGAATGGTCCGAACCTATCGAACCCAAATATCGCATAATAGGCTAAATATTCGTTTGATAGTCAAACGGTAACCTATCCCTAATCCAAGCATACCGTCATGCTCGGGACGACATGGGGAGTATTTTGGAACCTAATGGGCTGCCACAAAGTGGTCCACTCACCACAAAGTGGATGGGTTGAGTATTTTCCGGCTATTGGAAAACTCCAATTCGCCGGCCAATACCCATGCCATCATATTAAACACAACCATATGAGTCACTTTTGGTCTTGAACCTCGTCCAAAAAGTGGCCGAAACTAGGTCAATCAAAGCCAAACCCGTGAGGGTTTTGGTCAGAACTTCCCGACCTCAAAACGGTGGCTATGGCAAACAATGTTATCGCAAAACCTAGGGGAAAGCAAGAGGAAGAGGAGAGCTACCTTTTCCCGGTGGTGGCACAACCTCGAGTGGCCGGACACGTCGCCGATGACAGTAACCGCTTATGTAGAGATTTCTTGGTCTGGAAATTGGGTGCGATGGGTAAAGGAGGTTGAGGCCATTCTTTTGGGACCGGTGCCGTGGCCTAAGGTGGTCGGACGGCAATGAATCGATGGCGAGATGATGCAATGTCGACTGGAAGAAAGAGATGAGAGAGAGAGTGTCAGGAGAGAGAGAGAGAGAGAGAGAAGGTGACGCGTGCGAGGTGGGGTAAAACCGGGTTTTCTAGGGTTTTAACAATTTTGAAATGACCTTTACGTCCTTTTCGTTTCTAGACTTTTTCCCAGTCGTATAACTCGAAATTGAGTGTGCCGCCTGTCTACAAACTCGTATCAACGAGCTCCATGTAACGGTGCAACTCAATTCCAAAAAATCTTTTCCAAACAAAAATTGACTAATATACCCCTACCCCAAGGGCAAAAATGTAATTTCGTAATTAATAATTAGATAATAGTTAAATTGGGTCGGGATGTTACAGCAATCTTCTCAATATACTTACTAAAGCAAACAATCGTTTTACAGACTAAACGACTCAGGGTCGTTTATATGGTAAACTTCCACATTCTGTGGAAACTTTCCCATTAAATGCTCATAACGAGCTTCCCTCATTCCTTGGATAAAGAACTTAGCTCAAGTGGTAATTGTACCATTCATACTTTATTTACCCATGGAAAATGGTTGAGTAAAATGATTGTTCGTGGAGTAAATGGGCTAACAAAACCTCTTTACCCATCGAAAAATTCTTTTACACTACGAACGACCCAACTCTCGTTCGTGAGGTAAATAAGCTCGTTGGTTAGGTCAATTACCCAACAATGGGTCGAATCGGGGGTGGGTATGCAATCCCATCCCCATCCTCATTAAGTATTTTTCCCTCATCCTAGCCTTCATACCCGCAATATTTAAATTGGGGATTCCCCATACCCGCCCCATTACCAAAAATAATAACAATAAAAAGCTACTTTGTTGAATGATAAAAAAAAAAATTCATGTTTAAAATAGTAATCACCCAATGAACGACTTGATTACCATATAATCGTCATCCATGCGATCAGTTAGTAAAGAGAGACGTTTGTGGGTAAAAATAATTAGAAAGGTCTTGTTACCATTTAAACGGTTCATTTACTTTGTGAAAGCCAAAGTGGTGTTTGGAAGTTAAAATGCATGTTTAAATAGTAATTACCCAATGAATGACTTGATTACCATATGAACGTCTTCCATACGATCAGTGAGTAAAGATAGACGTTAGTGGGTAAAAATAGTGAGGACTGTCATGTTACCATTTAAATGGTTATTTTACTCCGTGAACGCTAGAGTGGTGTTTGGAAGGTAAAAAGCACGTTTAAATAGTAGTTACCCAATGAACGACTTGATTACCATATAAACGTCACTTGTGCGATAAGTGATTAAAGAGAGACGTTTGTCGGTAAAAATAGTGAGAAATGGCATGTTACCATTTAAATGATTCTTTTACTCCGTGAAAGCAAGGAAGGTGTTTGGAAGGTAAAAAGCACGTTTAAATAGTAATTACCCAATGAATGACTTGATTACCATAAAAACGCCACATGTGCGATCCGTGACTGAAATGAGACGTTTGTGGATAAAAATAGTGAGAAAGACCATGTTACCATTTAAACGGTTCCTTTACTCCGTGAATGCAGGAATTGTATTTCAAAGGTAAAAGTCACGTTTAAATAGTAATTACCCAATCAACACTTGATTACCATATAAACCCCTCATGTGCGATCAGTGTGTAAAGAGAGACGTTTGAGGGTAAAAATAGTGAAAAATGCCATGTTACCATTTAAACGGTTTCTTTACTCCGTGAACGCCAGGATGGTGTTTGGAAGGTAAAAGGCCCATTTAAATAGTAATTACCCAATGAACCACCTTATTACCTTATAAACACTACTTGTGCGATCAGTGAGTAAAGAGAGACGTTTGTAGGTAAAAATAGTGAGAAAGGCCGTGTTACCACTTAAACGGTTCCTTTACTCCGTGAACTCAAGGATGGTGTATTACAACCATTGAAATGAACGCAGGGATGGTGTGTTACAACCATTACAACATTTTTGTCCTTGGGGGTAGGGATACTTTAGTCACTTTCTGTTCAGAAAGGAATTTGGGGACTTGAGTGGCACTATTGCGTTGAGCTTGTCAATATGAGTTCGTAGACAGGCGGCAAACTCAATTCCAATTTGAAATGAAGAAGTTATGATCTACAAAAGTGCAGTGGCACAATCGTAAGTTTTGAAAAGTCAAACTTTAAAAACCTAGGCAAACTCTTTCTCTCTCATTCTCTCTCTCACCGACCCTCTTTCTCTCTCTCTCTCTCTCTCTCTCTCTCTCACATGTGAACAGTGGCACCGTCCGACCTTGGTTGCCGTCACAACCTTCACGAAAAATCTTCCGAACATCCTCCTCTACAAAACCCACAAAAGACTCGGCCCGATTAACTACGAGATAGCCCAAATTTTTAGTTTGAAAACTGCCCTGTGTCGCTTGTTTTTGCAGAGATTTTCCGGCCAACTCTGGCCACCACCGGCCCTTCCTTGATCTTTCCCACCCTAGACCTGACTTTTTTCGCCGTTGATAAGCCCCAGTCGATGGCAAGAAGCTTTTAGGTTTTTCGACGAGAAACCTCCATTTTATGCTACTTCCCGACCAAATTGATCTTCAATGCATGTATAAAGTTTACTCTCCTTGTTGAACTTGATGTTTTGGTATAGGGGTTGACCGGCGATTTGAGGTTTTCCGGTCGCTAGAGAATTACTCAAGCCACCTGCTGTTGTCGGCGGTGCGTGGGCCACTTTGTAGCAGCCCATTAGGTTCTAAAATACTCCCCACGTCATCTCGAGCATGACGATATGCTCGAATTAGTGACAGGTTATCATTTGACTATCGAACGAATATTGCACCTATTATGCGCTATCCGGATTTGATAGATTTGACTCCCCACGTCTTTACCTTGTGATGCTGAAAGTTGGGATTATTCTTGTGCTTGTTTGTAGGTACTGTAAATTGGGAAATGTTCCAATTACAGGGGAGACTACCGAAATTTTGGTAGGAGTCGAATTGTCTTCAAGTTTAATTTAGGGCTTAAGGGACTTTTTAGTAAAGTCGGTTCGACATCTATCTGATGCTGGACCGGCAATAGGGTTCGTCACATATTCCAAGGGGCAGTCCGGGTCGAGTCCTATCATGGTGTTTCAAAGGTAAAAGGCATATTTAAATAGCAATTACCCAATGAACGATATGATTACCATATAAATGCCACTTGTGCGATCATGGAGTAAAGAGAGTTGTTATACATGACTTGTTTCAATATGTATGTGTGAGTTGTTATACTATTTCTAAAGTTTCATTTCAAGTTTTCGTATGTGTAAGTAACTTTTCACCTATTTGGTTTTCATTTATACTTGGTTCAAAGGTAATACCGATATTTAATGGGTATGTACTCACAAATCGTGGTAGTGTACCCCATGAACGGCCCGTACTTGTTTAGTAGATATGCTAGATTGTTCCTTGAGTAATTACAATATGAACATTCTAATTACCACTTTACTACTACACAAACATAATATTTAGTGTTTATGTGTATAGAGATTATAAAGAATGCTTTTGAATTCTTACGTACACAAAAGTTCAAGTTCCCATCCCTATAGATTATAGTAGTTTAGAATATTGCTTGTATATAAAAAAATGTTTTACTGCATACGTTAGAGTTTTAAATTATTATTATGTTGCATGTCTAATGTTATACACTTTATGTTTAAACTTTCAAATTATTTTCTATGTATATTATATTAGTTGGACAAAAAAAATATAATTAAATAGATTAGGGAACCTCAATGGTAAAATAATAATAATAATAATAATAATAATAATAATAAAGGAAAATTTGAAGAGGAGAAAAATCCACTAAAGCCAAACGTTAACAATGTTAACTCCAAGTAAAATTTACAAAGTTGAAGGAAAAAAAAGGACAGCATCTGAGACCAGGAAAATTTTATGGTGCTTAGAAAGTATTCTATAAATTTTCTAATAATTTTTTGGAATTCATGGGAGTTTATTTGGATTAATATGATTTGTCCTTGTTTAGAAGTATGCAAGAAAATATTTAAATTTTATTGAGATCAAATAGTCATTTGGATGTCATAAGTTTAAAGTACATGTGCTTAGGAGTTTGGGAAACTTTCGTTGAATATTTTGGAGATTGAATATATATGTAGTGAATTTTTGAAAGTTCAGAATTATTGAAAATTGGGTCATGTTAGAGAGACCAACTTTAGATACCAACTTGTGTATCATCTGTCTAATAGAGGTGGAGCCCACCAATGGGTCATGCTAGGGAGACCAACTTTAGATACCAACTTGTGTACCATCTCTCTAATAGAGGTGGAGCCCACCAATACAATGGGTCCCACGCTCTATTAGAGAGATGGTACACAAGTTGGTATCTAAAGTTGATCTCCCTAGCATTTTATGTTAGTAATATGCCCTTAAAGCCAACTAATTATATGATAATTAATGTTAAGGACATCTTTTGTAATGACTTATTAAGTTATTTATGGGTAAGACCAGTTGTTTTCAACCATGATATTTGGTCGATTATCATAACAGTGAAAAAACTATAGTCCTAGTATTATAAAAGTGGACATGAGAACTATGTAATGAGATTACATACATGGAGACTGATCATGATCCCTAATCCTGAATATGTTCCTAGTCATAAGAATTTCAATTGGGCATTGATATTCTACAAAGATCAGTACACACAGTATCATTTCTATATGTAGAGAATGGCTAGGTCTCAAGTCATTGAGTGTGGCGACACCTAGATATGTGTGTAGGTGCTTGTAGGAGAACAAGTACATTGAACGCGATCCAATGCATGAATTCTAGTATGGAAGTCTTTACTCACATGTCAAACTAGATTTCATAAATTGCAATGGTGCAAACTAATCCTTGGACCTGAGACATCATAGATGTCTTGTGGCTATGTTGTTAGTATTATAAGGTATTATACAGTTGTGCTAAAGTAGGCATAACTTAAAGGTGTTTATCGGGACTCGAATAGAGTCATGGAGGTAAATGAATGTACAACAAGAGATCTCTACTCTCAGTAAAGAGAGAGAATACTCCAGGATATGATTGGTCAAATCTCTGTGCAGAGTAGTGGATAAGATTTGGAAGAAAAGATCTTCAAATCTTACCAGGATAATCATGCAAAGGAATAATTCACATTAGGATATTTGACATTAGATTCCATTATCTAATAATGTGAATAAGGAGTATTGTTATAGGAGAAGGATTCAATAGCACGGTCATTCCAATTTGAATGAGTTCTTTCACAACGTCTCATTTAACTCGGATAACAGTGACTCGCTAGTAGGCAACAACCATGGTTTGTGGAAGTCCTAAGAGGTTTCAATTAACCTTTATTAATAGGAAGAATTTAATTGTGGAATTTAATTCGTATATTAACTTTGAGGAGTTGAGTCATCCCACTACCTTGCTAAAGGGAAAATACAGATCTGCACACCTAAAGAATGTGATTAGAGGTACAAATGAAGAGAAATGAAATGAGGAGACACAAGTCAAATGTCAATGATCAAATGTCAAAGTCAACGGTCAAAAATAAACATGTTGACCGAAGCAATTAACCAAAGTCAAATAGTTTGACTGGGTCAATTAAGTTATACTATAATTATAATTTAAGAGTTAAATTGTAATTCATAATTAATAGTTAATTATGGAATTAACTTTGACATAATGATATATTGGATTGGGCTTTTAAATATGATTTAAAAGGAAAGGGATGAAATAGCCCAAAAGGCAATTGGGCCAAAGGGATAAGTGTTATGAGATAACACTATCCATGGACCCAAAAATGGAGCCCTAAACCCACCAAATTTCGGCACTTATAGGGAGAGCACTCTCCCTTGCTTTATGTTGTCCTATAAATACTAAAGTTAGGAGAAAACGTAGCTAGGGTTTTTGGTTTTTCACTTTGGTTGATGTGTGAGTGCATCATCTTTGCCTCTCATTCTCCATGAACCAAAATTGGTCCAACCAAGAGGCAGACTAGCATTCATACCTCTTGGTTGTCTTATCTCTAGGAGCATTTGGTGTGGTGAGGTAGAGGGCTTCTACTTTGGAGCCTTGAGGTGAAGGAGCTCTAAATCAAAGAGGAAGAAGAAGGCCTTTCCAAAAGGTGATCATTCTTGGATTTCCAAGAAAAGTTTTCAAGGGTAAATTCTATGCCTTTCCTCTCTTTTTCTTTTGGCACTCAAAGAGACTAGATTTTAAAGATACTTGGGTGAAATGAAATAAGCTTAGCTCAACTTGAATAAGCAAAATTAATTCACCATTTAGAATGTTTTTGTTTTATAAGTTGTGGCTAAATTAATTCCATTGTATGAGATGCAAAATGTTTCCTTCATTTTTCCCCCCACCAATACAATGGGTGTCACTCTCTATTAGAGAGATGGTACACAAGTTGGTATCTAAAGTTGGTTTCCCTAATATTTTCCTTGAAAATTATGGCAAAATGGAAAGTTGGATATTAAGACTATGGTATTCAAATCCAACAGCTAGGAAAGCATCAACTTTAACACACGTGGCAACTTAACCATTAGCCACTTGGCACATCATGGATGGATCGAGAAAAACAAAGTGCAGCACATGGGATTGTAACCCAGCTCTTCTTCTTCGAAGAGTCTATAGCTCTAAAAATAAAATTTTCATAAATTATTAACTTCTATTCTAAAAGTCCAATTGATGAACCGCTTGTACCAGTTTTTTTCTCTTGTTGTACTTAATTCTGAAAATACTAATGAAAAGACTTATATGCCCTCAAAATTTTGATGTATCGATACTTCAAAGTATAGAAGAAGAACTCGTATAAACATGCCCTAAACTAAGCCTTGCAATTTGTTTTGTTTTAAATATACTCATAAGCGTACGAATCTATTGAAATATGGACTTGTAAGCATGAGGCCAAACCCATGGGGTTGTAGAGAAATAGAGAAAATATTAATTAAACCCAAACTAATTTAACTCTATCCTAATTGAAGAAAATGTAAACTAAGGATACAAAGAACTAAACAAGCAAATAAGCTAAAGATAATATAAGAAAACACTAAGGCCCAGTTTGGGAAACCTGTCACTTTTAAGAAAAGTTGCTTCTGTTATGCTTTGAAAATAATTAGCTATAAAGTAAAGCAACTCCATGTTTGGTAAACAATATTTTTAAAGTGCTATTAGTACAAAAAGCAGTGTCAAAACCGTTTGATAAATTTTAATATAAAACTGTTGTAACTATGAATAATGACTAAAATAGGCATGATGTTGAAAGTGTTATGCACTAATCATGTGGTGGTAGTGGTGGTGGTGGAGTGGAGTGGAGGTGGTGGTGAAAGAGATGGAGGTGAAGGTGGTGGTGTAACATCCCGACCCAGTTTAAGTATTATTTAATTGTTTAATTATGAAATTACATTTTTTCCCTGGGGTAAGGGTATTTTAATCACTTTTTGTTTGGAAAAGAATTTGGGGAAGTGAGTTGCACCGTTGAGTGGAGCTCGTTGATACGAGTACGTAGACAAGCAGCAGGCTCAATTCTGAGTTGTAACGAGAGAGAAAATATCTGAAACCTAAAAGGACGTAAAGGTCATTTTGGAATTTGTAAAAAAGCCTAAAAGGTTCGGTTCTTCTCTCTCCTCGCGAGCATGATTCTCTTTTCTCTCCCCCGACTATTTCTCTCTCTCTCCTCTCTTTCTCCCCAACGGCTCTTCGTCTTCTTACAGTCGATACATAGCCATCCGGCCACCTCAGGCCACGACACCGGTCCCAAAAGAACGGTCTCAACGACTGGAAAATCGCCCAGCCACTGTCATCATCGCCGTTGACGATTCTGGCCACTCTAGGCCCCACCACCACTTGGAAAAGGTAGCTCTCCTCTTCCTCTTGCTTTCCCCTAGGTTGCACGACAACATTGGTGGTCGTAGCCGCTGTTTCGAGGACGGAAAGTTCGGCCAAAACCCTCATAGGTTTGGCTTCGATTGACCTAGTTCTTGCCACTTTTTGGCAAGGGTCCAAGACCAAAAGTTGGCCATAGTGTTGTGATTGACCTAATGGCATTGGTGTTGACTGGCGATTTGGAGTTTTCCGATCGCCGGAATTTACTCAAAGCGCCCACGAGCTGCCAGCGGCGGGTGGCGGGTGTCTGGGGCGTGGAGCACTTTGTGGCAGCCCATTAGGTTCTAAAATACTCCCTACATCATCCTGAGCAGGAGTGTATGCTCCGATTAGCAATAGGTTACCGTTTGACTATCGAACAAATATTTCGCCTATTATGTGATATCCGGGTTCGATAGGTTCGGACGGTTTGATCGGTCCCATTTTCAAATATGTCAATCCCCATACCTCCAGGATACTCCGAATCAATGATTCTAGGGTTAGGTGAATCAGTCACCGTCCGATCAGTGTGATTCGGCCGCTTGATCGAGACCTAACCCTTGGGACTTATTTAATGGACTTTGTTGGGCCTATAGGAACTTTTGGATCGGAAATCGAAGGTTATGGGCCCTGTGAGCCCAATTGATTTAGATAGTGGGCCATGTTGGCTCGGTTGAGGTCGATTAGCAAGTTATAATTGTGAGTGGACATTTGTTTTTAAATGTGCATTATTTTCCAAAGATTGAAAGGCTTGCATAAACATGATTTGATGGGGAATTGGGTTATCTTGGGTTATTGAGGTTATAAAATATTATGTCGCTTAGTCATCTCTTTAAAAAGAGTATAAACGGGGTTTTGTTGAAAAACATGGTTTAATTGGGTTATGGGATACTGGATGTTTGGATATTGGGTTTGAGAATGACATATATTGATGGTTGAGGTATATGAGATATTTGAATTATGAATTATGAGAAAAAGGAATCTATAAAATATTCAGGAGAGACTTGGGGAAGTACTCGAGTCGGGAATGGCTTGGGTAATCGGATTTGACATTAATAAAAATTTAATTGTTGGGTTTCCTTAGACAATATTATATCATCTTAATTGTGATTTTTGGTAAGAAGAACTATGTGTGGCTTGATCCCTTAGTAAAGGTACGTAGGCAACCCAGGTTAACCTAAGTACAACCGGAAAATAAACTGTTTGAGTTTTGCTTTGAATTGTTCTAAGTGCGTCATTGAATTCATTTAGTAGAAAATTCTCCTTGGATTTCTATTATGATATATAATATGGTCATTTGAGATTACAAAAGAATTTCAAATCAAGTACGTTATAGTAAATGGTGGCATTTGAGGCCGGAGGCCTATATGTAAATTGTGTGCTTTTAGCGTTGTGCATGCTGCCCGGCATTGTTTGGATGTCGGACTGGTAACAGGGTTTGACACAAATTCCAAGGAGGAGGTGGTGGTGGTGATGAAGGTGAAGGTGGTAGTTGTGGTAATGGTGGTGGTGGGGATGGCGATTGTGGAGGTAGAGGTTGAGTTGGTGGTGGCGCTGGCAACGTGATTTGGTGTTGGTTGTGGTGGTTGCGGTGGTTGTGGTGATTGTGGTGGTGAAGGAGGTGGTGGTTGTGGTGGTGGTGGTGGCAAAGGATGAGGAAGATGATGTAACATCCTGATCTAGATAATTATAAATTAAGTATTAAATAGGAATTACTTTTTTATCTTGAAGATAAGGGCAATTTGGTCACTTTTAGTTTGGGAAGAAATTTGGGGAATTGAGTTGCACTATTGTGTCGGGCTTATCGATACAAGTTCATAGACAGGCGGCACGCTCAATTCCGAGATATAACGGGGAGAAAAGGTATAAAAACAAAAAGGACATTTTGGACATTTGAAAAATTGATTTAAACATGTGAAAACCCGGTTTGGCCCCTCATCCCTCTCTCTCTCTCTCTCTCTCTCTCTCTCTCTCTCTCTCTCTCTCTCTCTCTCTCTCTCTCTCTCTCTCTCTCTCTCTCTCTCTCTCTCTCTCTCCACCCATTAGAAACGAAACAGAACCGGCCATTATTTGGCCTGTGATCTCTACCATCCAGCCAACTCAGGCCATGAGAATGGTCCCAAACGAACCGCCTCCACCTCCTCATCTCATCCCACCCCACATCTTGGCCGAAAAACGAGTGGAACGCCGACTGGATCGATGGGAGGATCGCCCAGAAACTGTCCTCTTCGTCGTCAACAACTCCAGCCAATTCAGGCTGCGCCACCATCTGGAGCACGTAGCTCTCCTCTCCCTTGATCTTTCTCCTAAGGTTTGCGACATCAATGTTCGCCGTAGTCTCCATATCGAGGTCGAGAAATTCCAACCAAAACCCTGTCTTCGATTGACCCTGTTCCAGCCACTTTTTGGTCATGGTCCAAGACCAAAAGTTGTCCATCTAGGTATGGTTGATGTGTAGGTATGGGTATGGGCCGGCGATTTGGGATTTTTCCGATCGCCGGAAATTTTTCTAGACACTCACCACTGCAGGTGGTGGGTGGCGGTGCGTGGGCCACATTGTGGAGGCTCATTGAGTTCCAAAATACTCCTTATGTTGTCCTGAGCATGCCGGTATACTCGGATTTAGGTTTGGATATCATTTGACTATCGAACGGATATTACGACTATTAGGCAATATTCGAGTTCGATAGGTTCGGACCGTCCGATCAATCTCATTTTCAAATATGTCCTTCTCCGTACCTCTAGGATTGTGTAGGAACTTGGGGATTGAGAATCGGAGTCCAGGATAATCCGAATCAATGAGTTTAGGGTTACATAAACCTCTTACTTTCCAATCATGCGATCGAGAGTGATCCGACCGCTCGATCAAGACCAAACCCTCATAACGTGTTAAGTATGCTTTGTTGGAACAATAGGAAGTTACGGAACAAAAATCAGAGGTCGTGGGCCCGGTTGACCAAAATGAGAAGTTTGACCAAACCATTAACCACTGGTCTTTTGAGACCGTCTCGTCCTTTGAGAAGTACTAGAATGGCCTTAGGACCTTTCTAAAGTCGTGTACACACATTAAGTTTCCGGGAACTAAGGTTTTGGATTTAAGTTCGTGGTTGAGGACGTTATTAATTAAATATCTTTATTCTCTCGAATAGGTACTCAGGTTCCAAATAGCCAGCAGGAGGGACCCTCACAGGGTCGTACTAGTTTGTTCTTTCTGTGAGTGGACTTTTGTTTTAACGATGCATTATTTTCCAAATGTTGAACTGCATGCATATATGAGATTTCTTTTGAACACTGGTTAAACAGATTTATGGGAATAAAAGGGATTTCTGATTGAGTACTGGTTTTACTTGGGCTATGGGAATATCTAATTTGATGTGGGTTTTATATAGTATTATTATGGTATTTCGGGTCTTGAATGTGAATAATAAAGGGTATTGATCTTGAATGTGGTTATGGTATATATTGTTGGTTAGGATATTGAGTGTCACCATAATATGTACCTTCCCTTGGTTACTGGTATTTTACTCACACGTGTGATGAAGGATGCCGGCATGCCGGGCCACACGTACGATGAAGGATGCCATCATGTGGTGGTGTTGATGGTTTCGATCCGGGCATCCTTGACCGGGTGTGCCGAAGGCCTTGATGGGTAGTCTGCGTGCTTAGGACTTGGTTTAGAGATTCAGCCGCATGTACGATGCTGGAATTCTGGCATGTGTGTTGAGGGCTATAGCCCCTGTTGGACGACTCATCCCTAGCCACATGTGTATTGAGGAGTCTGCCATGTGAGCTAGTCAAAATAGTCCACGTGTTGGATTGTTTTCCCCTAGCGCAGAATGATAGTGTGTATATATGTATATTGCATGATGGGTACAAGGGTGGGAGAATGTTAGTGTGTGTATATATATATAGTATATATATGTTGGCGTACGTGATTGCATAAAGACAGTGGGTGCGTGTGTTTATACTATATAAATGGGGTGTACGTGATTATAATGATTTCAATTCAAGTATGTATAATAAAGGTTTTTTCAATGCATGGTTTTGGCATCATTTTCACAAAACGGTGGGGTTAGTACGTTCAGTTAAAATATCTTCAAACTTTATTTTTGTCCACTCACGTTTTTGTTTGCGCCCCCCAGGCCGTGACTTAATGTGACCAGTGAACCTAAGCCAAGAAAATCATCTCAGCACAACAAACTTCTTTGTAGGATTTCCTTTTTATATTATGTTAAATACTTATGACTTTGTAAACTTATGAAATTATTAGTATGCTCTTATGACGCCTTTTAGGGTTGGATTTGAGGCCGAAGGCCATTTTTGTAAATTGTGTGCTATATATTGTGCGTTCTGAAGATTGGGAAATATTAAACTGTGTTTTATACTGGTGAAATAATTTGGGAATGCCCGTTTTTCAGGGGAGACTCTGCCAAAATTTCGGTAGAAGTCTTGACCCCTTTTTATTAAGTATGCGGGGAAAATTGTAAAATAGTTAGTAGGCTTGACATCAGTTGGATGTCGGACGGGAAGCAGGTTCGTCCCGAATTCTGAGAGGGAATTCGGGGTGGGTCCTGTCAGATGAGGAGGAGGAAGTGGTGGTGGTGGTGGTGGTGGAGGTTGTGAATGTAATAGTGGATATGGTGGAGTTGGATGTGGAAGTGGAGGTGGTGTCATTTTTTAAATGAATTATGGTATTTTGGGAATTAAAAAAATTCATTAAAGGCTCATCTCTACTTCTTTGAAAAGCAACTCAAAGCCTGCTTTTAAAAGCTGCTCTTAAAAGACCACTGCTTTTAAAATAATCGAGATATTTTATTTTTATCAAACACCTTAAACTATTTAACTTTAAAGTGAAGCATGTTTTTTGCGAAAAAAGCAATCCCAAACGGGGCTAAAGTCTCAAATTCCACCACTACTAACTTCATAATCTCCCTATTAGGAGTAGAAATCTAGAAATAAATATCCTGCTTTCTCAATATTTATCTATAGAGGACACAAGAAAATAATTCTAAGATAGATTCTCCTTTTTCGCTTCTAAAGTATATAATGAAAGACAGAAGATCAAATAAATTTAATTATAAACCCTAAGCATCTAATGAATCCAACAACAATTGAGACACAAAGGATCAAAGGAATTTAAAATCAAGAACTATAGTACCAAGCATAGATGAATGAAATTATATTCCTTTCTATGAATAATACATGATATGAAAGTTGAAAAGAGTTAAAATTCCATTAATCATGTAAAGCAAGAATCATAAACATTCAAAGCATTGTCAAGAGAACTAAAAAATAAAAACAGAAAATGAATCCATCAATGGAGTTTACTCCTCTACTAGGAGTTTAGATAGACAAAATTAAATTAGTAAATAGATTAAACATATAGGCAAGAAAACAGAAAAAGAAAGAGCTAAAATTTGGTGCCTTATGCTTCTTGTCTATGCGACTCCAGCCCCTCCCAAAACTTTGATGGTCGTTTATTTATATTTTTTTTTGTATGAATTATATAGGCTTCTATGTTGCTAGTTTCATCATGAAAACAAAACAAAACTGTTTTTCTCTTTTCGGCCAAGGTGGCCGACGGAAGGAACTTTTGGTCCTTCTTCTTTTGAGTTGAGTAGGCGTGCCACCACCAAGCCACAGAATGGCTTGGATGGAAAAAGTTGGATGGATTTGTTGTGCTTCTGACTTCTGATCAATTCACAGATCAGCCAAGTAAGGAACCTCCTATTTGCCTAGGTTCTTTCACTTCCTCGGGCTCGAGAATGATTAGGTTTCATATGGATGGTTTTGTGATTTTTAGGTTTTTAGTGAGAGTGGTGCAATTAAATTAAAATGAATTTAAACTAATAGCAAGAATTAAAGTACCAGAAAATGGATCAAAGCGATAAATAAATATAAAATAAAGCAATACGAAATAAGAACGATAAACTAAATTAAACTTAATGAAAATTCAATAACAATGAAAAGTAAAGCAATAAACTTGAATTTAAAAGACAAGCTAATGTAAATTGCAAGAAATTAAATTTACACTAGGAAAAGGAAGAACTTGCTACACTATGTGCTTGAAAAGTAAAATCTAAGTCTAGGGAAAGAAAAGTGCAAGACGAAAAATAGGTTTGTGTGTCTGATGTTGTGTGTCTTCTCCCTTCGTCTGGCAAAGTTTATATAGGGGCATATGTCAGCCCATAGGTTGGCCATTAAATGGCTGAGGTCAACTCCTTTGAAACTCCTTCCTTTTGAGGCTCCCTAAATTCGTGGGATTGCTTTGATTGGGATAATTTGTTTGCTTGATTTTCTCTTCTTTCATAACATTCCGTATTGTCATTACTCATCTTGATTTCTTCCCTTGTAAGGTCTCCGTCACGTGCATGCAATCCTTCGGAAATCTTGGGTTTGAATCCGTGGCATGGGATTGGACCTCCGAGACATCATCTTGACATCCGGTGGAACCTCGTGATTTGAATTCCTAGAATTCTAGAGTTGGCTGACAATCCACCAAGGTAGGTGGTTAGAGAACTCCAAATATTTGAATGTTGGGAATTCTAGATTTGGTTGAGAATCCGAGGAAGTTGGCATGGGAACTCCAAAATTCACTAAGAAAACTCTTATTTAATTGACACATTTATTTATTAATATATATATATATATATTAATAAATTTGAACAAGGCCATAACAGCGAGGAAAAACGAGCATGGGACTTGGCATCGGCGAGGAACCTCGATGAGTTATGGCCGCTTGGCTTTTCTCTTTTCCTCTTATGGCCATATCTTGCTGGCCGCTTGCTTTTTTTCTTTCCTTCAGCCGATGGCATCAGGCCTCAAGGTATCAGCCATATAATATTATACATAGTAAAATCCGGCCGCTTGCTTTAGTTACTACTTTTTTTGTGTAATTAATATATCTTTAATTGAACAAGGGCATATGGCCATATGGCCTCTCAAGAACTCCAGCTGCATGAGTTCTCTTCCTAATATACATATATTTATATATCTTAATGAAGGAAATGCACAAATGCCCTTGGCTGTGCTGTTTCAGACCACAAAGATCTCTATTTTGCTTGCTTGTTGTCCACACGGGGCCCTCAATTGCTCAAGCCATTTAAATGGCTTTTCCTTTGTTGTTTGATCCTTGATTGTTGGTGAGGCCATCCCAATGGTGAGGGCTCTAAAAGAGGTTGATAGAACTCCATTTAGAGCTCCGATAGAATCTTTGGGGCTCTAAAGGCATCACTCCCACAATAAGAGGCTCTATTTATAATATAATTTTATATACGTGATATTTTTTTATATAAAAAATCATTTTGATTTAATGTATATTATGATAGGTTAGGGTTTTTTTTCTTGAACATTTCAATAAAAAAAAATCAAAATTTAAACAAAATTTGAAAATCTTATATATTTATTATAAAAACTTGATTGTTCTCTTGATTAAAAAAAAGCCTAATTTGTAAAATAAAAATAAAAAATCTAAACCCACACCAAGACTCATGATGTTGGTCAAAAGATTCAAATTATAGCCGTTGGTTACTTTGTTGGCAACTTGGCATTGGTCCATTTTTCAAAAAGTTGAAGTAGTCTTGTTAAATGGCAAGACAAGTGAGCCAAACATCAAGGGCTTGCAGGTTTTTCCAAATATGGTCCCACTGAGTTTCTGGCAACCAAGGACACAAATTTGGCATTGGCTCCGGTTGGGCTCAAAGCAACATTAATTGCTAGTTTTATTATGAGCATTTTTCCTCACTATATTAATAATAGGTGTATGCTCACCACCATCTTATATCCCATAATTAATCTTAGTTAACTTTTAGGGATATAAGAATAAATTAAATAAAAATAAATAAAAAAGGCTCACATCACAGCACACTTCCTTTTTCCTCCTTTCCCTCTTCCTTTTTTTTTTTTCTTTCTTTCTTTCCTCCTCCGACCCTTCTCTCTCTCTTCCCGCACTCTCACTCTTAGGGCATTTCAGCAGAGCCGAAGGCTCGGCTGGGGGGCAAAAGCCCAAAATCGATTCCGGCAACAAAGGCTAGCCCGGGCAGGAGGTGGGGTCCACGAGCCTGGGCTGGCCCAAAGGCGGGGAGCCCGAGCGACAGCCGAAGGTCTTCTTGGCCGTCAGCGATGACGTCGTCGGCGCTTTCAAATTTTTACCGTTGGCGCGTGCAACGCGCGCCAACGTTAAAAATTTGCAGCAGCGCGTCAGCCCCCTCCAACGGTCATGTGCCACGTGGCGAGCTCTGGTCCTTCCGATTCCTTTTTCAGTGCAATCCAACGGCTGGAATTTTTCAAAGCAAAAATTATGAAAAAATTCGTAAAAATTTTAAAAAACCCCAAAAATACTGAATTTTTGTTCTATAAATACCAATCCCTACTCTTCACTTTTAACAACAAATCCTCATACATCTTCTCCTTCTCCAACTATTATTCACTTTGTACTCAATATTTTTTTCACTTTCTACTCTAAATTTTTTTCACTTTCAAATTTAATTTTTCTCTATCATTATGGCTTTTTCTCAAGAAACCGGAGGGCCATGGAGCATCATGGAAGATGTCTTGTTGTGTGAGTGTTGGGTCCAAATATCTCATGATCCCATATCGGGTAATGAGATGAAATTGATCAAATGTGGAAAAAATTCATCACGAATTTGTTGAAAAATCAGGTTCCACCTGCACGGAAATGGCATTGTCCAGTCGGTGGAAAATTCTCAACAAAGAGTTGGGAAATGGAGAGATGCCCTCACAAAAGCGATGGATAACCAAAGAAGTGGGGAAAATCTCAGCGATGAGGTAAATTATTTGTAATTTTCATTTTATTAATTTTAATGTCCTATTCATTTTAATTTAAATGTTTCTTGCAATTTGTATATTTTGTTAATATTTCTTGTATTTCCATATTTATTTAAAAGTTTCTTGCAATTTTTATATTATGTTAATATTTCTTGTATTTCCATATTTATTTAAATGTTTCTTGCAATTTTTATATTATGTTAATATTTCTTGTATTTCTAATATTTATTTAAATGTTTGTTGCATTCTCTATGTTTTGTTAATATTTCTTGGATTTTCATTAATATGTTTATCTTTTTTTGCATTACAAATAATTTTTTTAAGTTCCTTGCATATTCAATTTTTTTTATATATAGATTGTGCAAGCTCAAATGTAGTATGGTGCTACTGGACAAGGGAAAAAAACTTTCAACCATACCCAATGTTGGGAGGTGGTGAAGCATTGTAAGAGATTTAGCATTATTCCAACGGCTCCAACGGTGGTGTTAAACGAGACGCCACTCCATGATTCACAAGCTTCGGATTCGCCTATGGAATCCCCTATGAGTGAAGACTCACCCATTGAAAAGGAGCCGAGGCCTATTGGGAGGAAGGCGGCGAAGGCAAAGAGAGGAAATAATTGTACCAGTAATACCGCTAAATTTTTTGAGGAAATTGCAAGGCAAAGCGCCTTGAGAATTGAAATAGACAGGAAAGCCCAAGAAGATGATAGGGCAATGCATATAGAATATGCTAAAGAAAGGGAGTATGTACGCAAAGAAAGGGAGTATCAACGCAAAGAAAACCAAGACAAGAAAGATCGGGAAACCATGGCCATGGATACAAGCCATATGTCTCCTGAAACAAAACAATTTTGGAAGCTAGAACGAAAGGCTATTATGAGACGAAGACTTTTTCGTGATGATGGACCTAGCAACACGGATTGGTTAAATGAAGGAAACCCTTAATTTAGTTTGCTTGCCTTTTAATTTCATTGTATTTTAATGTTTTGTTTTAAAAATTAGTTGTAATTCATGTATTTTTTTTTTTATTAGTAGTATTGGTTTTCTTTGGGTTACCAAAGAAACTATTAAATAAAATTCCTTTTTATTCAAAACATTCCATACATAAAAAACTAACCACAACCAAAGCATTAAAAATATAAAAACATACAAACCACAACAAAAGCATTAAAAATATAAAAACATACAAACCACAACCAAAGCATAAAAAAACCAAACATAACTAAACATAAAACATAAACATTAAAATCTTAAAAACATCTTCACTTCACTTCATTCACCGTCATTGCCTTTCACCGCCCATAAATGCTCCATTAAGTCAACTTGACGGCGTTCATGAATATACGACGATTGCATCTCCGTATATCGATCAATCATACGGTTCATGAAACGACCATCTCTAACCAACGGTTCATGCTCCAATGGTTCTCCATTTGGCCCTATGGGTTTTTCATAAATTCTTGTCAAGGCCGTGTTCGTGGGATCCGGTTCGTACACCTCTTCACATCATAATCATACTCATCCTCCACAATCATGTTATGGAGGATGATGCATGTCATCATTATGCTCCTCAACACCTCCTCATCAAACATACGCGCCGCACCTCTAATGATCGCCCACCGAGCTTGGAGGATACCAAAGCACCTCTCCACATCTTTTCTGTAACTTTCTTGATGGGTAGCAAATAATTTTTGCTTCAGGTTCGGGATGCGAAAGTGATTTCACAAATGTTGTCCACCTCGGGTAGATGCCGTCGGCTAGATAATACCAGTTTGGTAGACGGTATTGTTGATTTCATAGGTGATTTTCGGTCCTTCTCCTTTCAAAACATCGTTGAACACCGGGGATTGACCTAGGACGTTCAAGTCATTTTGAGATCCGGCAACTCCGAAGAAGGCGTGCCAAACCCATGTATCGAATCCTCGCAACGGCTTCAAGGATGATACTTTTTTGCCCTTTTCTATTGCCGTAATCTCCTTGCCAGGCAGTTGGGCAATTTTTCCATTGCCAGTGCATGCAGTCAATGCTACCAATCATCCCTGGAAATCCTCTCCATTCGGCTTTATGTAGAAGTCGTTGCATGTCCTAGCGCGTAGGTCTGCGCAGGTAGTCTCTGGTGTACAGAGTTTCGACTGCAGCGCAAAATCTAACCAAACTCTCCAAAGCGGTGGACTTTCCCATCCGGGCAATCTCATCCACACGATCGTGAGATGAACCATACGCCAACATTCGTTTAGCATTTGTGAACTTTTGTTCGGGAAGCGAGTCCCAAAACACCAGCACAATTTCTCTTTTGAACAAAATATTCATCATAATTACAAATATCATGCATTATTTTATTAAATAAATGTTGTTGCATTCTATATCGCCCTCGAAAATGAACATCAGAGTACAGAGATGTTGGGATAAAATAATCTTCCATAAGATTCTTACCCCGAGAATGCCTATGTCTGTCAACATTCGGGCCACGGCCTTCATGAGAACCACGCATCGCTCGGCTTTCTTCATCCAGCAAAGCCACAGCCATGACAAGTTGCTGATCTAGTTCTCTTTGCGCTCTTTTGCTTGCGACTCGTCTACGCCTTCTTTCCCTTATTTCTCGTTCTTGCCTCTCCAAGACCTCCTCCATGTCGACATTGAGAATGGAATATGAAATCTAAAATCTAAAATCTGAGAAATGAAATGTTTGAGAAGATGTAGTGTGAGAGGTTTGTGAGCTGAGCCTTAGTTTTATAGAAAAATTTATGTCGATAGACATGACACGTGGCACAATTTTATAGGGTGAAAATCTTATCCGAAATTTGAAATTCACATGAAATTTATCTGAAATGTGAAATTCAAATGAAAAGTTGAAATTCAAATGAAATTTATCTTAAATTCGAAATTCAGATGACACGCGGCGCAATTTTATAGGGTGAAAATCTTATCCGAAATTTGAAATTCACATGAAATTTATCTGAAATTTGAAATTCAAATGAAAAGTTGAAATTGAAATGAAATTTATCTGAAATTTGAAATTCAAATGAAAAGTTGAAATTGAAATGAAATTTATCTGAAATTTGAAATTCAAATGAAATTTATATGAAATTTAAAATTTGAAATTTATCTCAAATTTGAAACAAAATTTATCCGAAATTTGAAACCAAAAATCTTATCTCAAAATCTTATCCGAATATTTTATCAAAAATCTCATTCGAAAATATTGTTCAAATTAATTGTTTAGGTAAACAAATTTGTGAAAAAAACAAAATTGAACGATCTTTGCCCTTTCTTAGCGGCAAGAATCTTTGAAACGCAACTTTTTTGCGAGGGCAGACACTATTCCCGTGAATAGTGTCAGCCTCTACACCCCTGCCATGGCAAGGGTTTGATTGCTGGAAGTGCCCTTAGTGCACGTAAACAACCACCATTTTTTCCCAGAAAAACAACCATTTTTTTTTCCAGTAAAACAACCACCACTTTTCTTGAGAGGGAGAGATACAGAGTGATTGCGTGTCTCTAAACCCAATTCGGAATTATTGTTATTATTGGTATTTTTAAGGGTAAACAATACCATCCCTTCAAACAACGAATGCATCTCATCTTCCTCCATATTTTGGCTGCCTCTAAGCCCAAAAATAAAACTGAAACTAAAATCTTCCAAATCCAATACACTACCAAATTATGAATCAATCAAAATCTGACAAAAGAAAATAAGGAATTGCTTACTCTTAGTCTCTCTCTTCAAAGCTCAAAGCTTGCCTCTTTGATTTTTGATTGGTATGGATGGTTGGTTACTAGTACTAGTGCGCTGCAGCCTGCAGAAGAAGAGATTCTAAGATGGATGAGGCAGGCACCATCAACCTAGCTAGGTTTCTTAAGATTTGTAAGCAGCGTAACTTTAATGAGAGAGAGAGGGTTCGGGGGAGGAGGAAAGAAAGAAAATAAAATATAAAATAAAAGGAAGAATGAAAGGAGGAAAAAAGGAGAGTGTGCTGTGATGTGGGCCCTTTTTTGATTTTTTAATTTATTTCAAATAAAAGTTAACTAAGTTTAATTATAAGACACGTGTCAACTTTTAAGGGTGGTGGTGAGTATAAACCTATTGTTAATGTGATGAGCAAAAATGCTCCCGCTCATTATAGCATGTTCTGCTAATCGCCTCTTTCATAAGATCCAAGACTTCTTTAGTGCTCGAATCGGTGTCGAAATGAATATCTTTAAATATAAAAAATTTTGATTGTTAATATAAATATTGTTTAAGTGAAAACATATTATAAAAACAAGATTGGTGTAGTGGTTTGTGACAAAGGCTTCCTCTTTAGAGGGTCAAGGTGAATAAATGGCGCCAGAAATGGGCGTCGGAGGCTGGTGGTGCGGCTGACCAAAGAAGGGGCAATTTGTTAAAATATAAAAGGAGTGGCATTGTGTGTAATTTTGAAGTTTTTAAATTATATTATTGTAAAATTACACCTTACCTTTTGGTCATTAACCTCAAGTACATTAAGTGAAATTAATTTCCTATCTATCACGCCTTACTTTTTATTACATTATCTAATAATATTTTATCTTTCGATCACTAATGGGCAAAACTAATACTAAAATGTTACGTCTTCTTAAAAAAGTAAATAAAAAAATAAAAACCTTCCAATACGCATAACACTATCTTACCCCAAAATAATTAACGTCTTAATTTTTAGTGTGGATGCTTGGACACAAAGTAAATTGCCCATGACTTACCTTTTTAAGTCCATTCTAAACTTTTCTTGTTATTGACCACTCTCGCACACTATATATAGGCCGGCCCTCTCAAAGGGAGCTCTTAAAAAATAGAAAATCATGTGCAGATATTGAATATATATGTGAGCGTGCAACTGGCTGGCCTTGACTATACACACCTCACAAAAGAAAATTCCTCATAAGTCAAAAGAAAAGCACAAGGTACAATTGCTTCAATTTTCTTTTTATATACAGACGATATTTTACTTTAATGTAATCTAAATTACGGGAAGGGAGATTCGATTAATTAATTTCGATTACAAGTTGACTCTGCCTTATGCTATATACATCTATTTATAATGTTTCTTTCTGTTAGTATGTATGGATGGATCAACTTTTTTTTTTCTTTTCTAATAACGCTGAAGTAAGTATACTATATTTCGTGTCAGATGTTGAAGCTAGGAAATTACCAAGAAGGTATAAGGGAAGGTCATCCTCCTGTTGGCAGTAAGAACAAGGGTAAGGAAATCAAGATCGAGAGGGGCATAGAGAAGATCCAGCAAACTAGAAGAAAAAACAAGATCAGTTGGAGGAGGAAGCAGTACAAAATTAAGATGGCCAATGATGATGAGGCGGGCCCATCTAGTCGTTATAATCCAGTATTAGGGTTCAAGCAACTTTTGCCACTTCACCAAGAAATTGATGAGCTTGTCCAAAAAGAAGTTTATGAATTTTTTTCTCATCTCCTAGGTCCATGCATGGATGACAAGTCATCAGTTACCAGTTTTTCAGAAGATTATCTCAGATTGAAGACTCCATGAATAGGTCGTTTAAGCTTTATTTAAATGTGTTAGGTCAAATTAATTATGGTATTATTTAGCCCCAGGCATGTAAGAATGTGCTCTTATAATAAAATGGTTTCTCATCATATTTATTAGTTTTGTCTTTTGGTTGAATGTTGTTTCATTTATAGAGGCTTGATTTTATTTTATTTTCTGTACGTACGTATCGCTGTCAATCCGAATGCACAACGCATGGTACCGGTTTTCTTTTAAACCTTTCGTTTGCATCTCTAGTTTTGACAGTTCGAATGAAAATTGATATTAACAGCATGAGTTACTATGCTTAACATACAAACAACGCTTATTAAAGGTTTAAATAGTATGGATTCACTATATATGTTTGACAATAAGCATATTTTTATTGCAAACATAATGGTGGAGTTCTTTCATCCTTGAAAAAATTGAACACATTTTGTGGAGATACTTTGATAGCCAGTCGTGGCTGCACTAAGAACCGCACCATTGGGTTTACTAGGATCCGTGCTCTTATGGATGGTGACTCACACTCAAACCTCTTTCATCCCAGAAAGGGTGGTCCATCGATGGCTGTTGGATGTGCCAATGCTTGCACAAAAGTTGTTGACCATCCTTTGAGCAAGTTTCATCATGCTTCTCTTGCCTTAAGGCAATGGAATTACTGATTGTTCAAGTGTTTTTAGGGAAACAAATACATAAGCACATCGTTTAGCACATGAGTTATAGGTAACAATTTTTATTTTTGTTCACCCTATGGTAAAGGTATATTACATACTCTTGTGGTAAAGGTATATTACATACTCTTGTAGATATATTATCCTATGGTGTGCGTATATTGTTCTATTGCCTATTAATATTGCATAGGTATATATATGTGTTTTTCATATTTTCGACAATGTATAATATTATTTTATGTACCTTTTTTTATAGGTACCATACAATTTTTATTTGTTTATTTTTGTATCTAACTTATAGGTAGTCTTCTAATTTATGTTCCTAACTTATAGGTAGTCTTTTAATTTGTGTTCTGGACTTATAGGTAACACGATTTATCACTAAGTTTTTTTCATTGCTAATAATAACACTATTTACATGTATGTAGGTTTTTACTTTTATTAATTAAATTGTATTTTATCCATAGCTTAGGTAAATATTATCAAGGAAAGAATTCAAAATATAAAATATGAAATTCAATTACGAGGAAATAAGACATTAAATGTAAATTTTCAATGTGTTTTCCTTATTTACCCCACTGGGTAAAATTGACACAACAAAAAAGTAATAAAAGTCAAAGAACCTACATCTAAAACAAAAAACGCGTGGACTAAACCCGATGACATCTAATCGTTTTGGACCTAGATCTAAGAACCCCTTTTCCTTTTCTATTCAAAGACAAATGTCATAAATGGCTAATTATTATCACATATATTACTATTACCTTATTCAAGGCATAAGGGGCAACATTGGAACAAAAAATGATTTTAAAAAAATAAAAATAAAAATATTACATTATAAAATATTAAAAAGGGAATGTAATCCTATGAGGATTAAACCCAATTTCTCAATAGAAATTTAGATCTATATCAACTTTTCTAAACACAAAAAGGCTATAGCTTCTTCTTTGTAGATGTGGTTTTGAGGAGGGTTCTTCACTTGTGAGGTATATACAGAGGATGGGAGTGGTTAAAACAAAGAAAGCAATTACGGAGGATGGGAGTGGACTTAAAGCAGGGTAAGTTTGGGGAAAGTCCACCATGAGTCAAAATGTGCACTCCAAATATACTAGTTTTTAATTATTCTGGGTAATTAATTTGCCTACTCGAAATATCAGAACCCCTATAAACTTTTTGGTGTTGGAAAACTTTAGTATATTACCTTGTGGTATAAGTGATCGAAAGATATGAACATCATGGATCTAATTTTGGGTAAGTTATCATTGTCTGTTACTGGAATGTAAATAGTCAATAAACTTTGCTTTTTTATTTATGTTTGGGAAATTATTTTTGGGTAAGTTAATATTGTATATTACTCGAATGTGAATCATGTGAATAAACTTTGCCTTTCTCTTCATTTTCGGGCAGTTGTTTTTGCGTAAGTTAATATTGTCTATTACCATGTGAATAATTTGGATAAACTTTTGCAAAGGACCCACTAGTGTAGTGGTTTGGAGTAATTGCTCTCCCAGGCAAGGTTCTGGGTTTGAGTCCTAGCATCCGTGTTGTGTGTGTGAGTTTAGTATATTATCGCCCCTTTCAATAGGAAATGTCCTCAAAAAAAAAAAAGATAAATTTTTTTTTTTAAAGACCTTTTCTATTGAGAGGGGTGATAACATACTAAATACACACACTACACGGATGCTAGGAAGTGGTCTCTAAATTAAGAAAATTAAGTTGAAGAAGAATAAGAAAGTGGTCTCTAAATTTTCTACAGAGTGATCACATATTTTATATTGGAATTTGCTACTTAGTTGTTTTTGCTGATATGGCTAATCAAACCAAGCACTCAAAAACCTTTGAAAAGATTGTAAGAGATGCTCTTAATTTTCACACAACGACCACTACTACAAAACTGCTCTAAAGGCACATTTCAAAGAGCACGTCATTTAGCAAAGGAGAAAGAGAAAGAGGAATTGGGGATGGTGTGTAGGTGATGGAGAGGAGAAAAACTTTCTTGGATCCTATCCCCCTCCAATTGCCTCGCGCCATGTGGATAATTTTGTTGAAAAAGAGAGAGAGAACACACGTGGCGCGAGGCTATTGGAGGGGGATGTCCCCTGTGCCAAGAGAGTTTTTCTCGATGGAGAGAGAATGTGGCGGTGGTTTTGGTTTATTTTTTATTTTTTAATGTCGCTTCCCTAATTTTTTTCAGCAATAAATACTTTGGCCACAAATTGTTGATGTCGGGGTACAAAGGTCAAATCACAAGCGGCAGTCGATGTTGTCAGAACAATGCCACATATGTGCCGAAAAGTATTAAGGAGGGTGTATTCAATTCAGATTTTAATAGATTGTTTTGAAGCTTAAAAGTCCAGTGGTATCCAATTAGGATTTTTAAGTAATCAATAAAAATCTGGTGGTATTCAATTAGGATTTTTAAATAATCAATCCAAGTCTGTTGGTATTCAATTAGGACTTTTAAAAGATAAGAAAAAGTACGGTGGTATTCAAAAACTTACCGATTTTGAGGTATTTCGTTAAATGATGTATTGTGTGAGACTTTTGAGTGGGTGATATAAATACCAAACCCCATAAAAAAATCCAACCCTCCTATGCCTGATTCTCACTCTTTGTCTTTGGGGAAGATGAACAAATGAAGATAAACAAGGAACTCATGTCTTTACAACGGCTTGGTTTAACCAGACTCGATCCTTCTGTATTTAGTGGATAGACTAAGATAGCTGTCTTTGTTTTCTTTGCTTTCTCTAGTCTATCTTTATTTTCTTTTTCTCCTGGCTGTTTTGTTGCAGGAGGTGTTTCCCACCTTTCTTTTGGCTTAATGTCTGTACTGTTTGTTTGCTTTCATCTTATGGATAATCTCTTTGCCAAAAAAAAAACTCAGATGGCTTACCTTCAGATATCTAAACAATAATTTCAGATACGTTGCTTTCAATAATTGTTCATATTATGCAATATGCGTGCGTTTTTCTCAATAGATTTTCTGCTCGTTTAGTTCCTTTGATTTATTTGTCTTTCTTTAGTCAATTTGTGGAATCAATTTGAGTGACAAGTGTTCTGTACTAGTATCATGTCATAGCTTGACCATTTTGACTTGTTTTCAGCCGTCCAGTTTCTTATTTGAATTGATTCAATTAACTTGTCTGTTGTAATATTTATAAATTCCATTAATTCAAGATTTTTCGTTGTTGTAGCTTGTTCCTATGTCAATTCTCAGTTCCAGACCAAGTTCTCTATCCAAAACTTAATAGCTGCATGGTTTTAGTTTAATGACAGTTATGTTTGAATTTTGGGACCGCTATGGTTTTAGCTCTAGAACAAGATGATTTGAAGAAAGCCATACATGACAGATAGTAATGATAACTTGAGCTAAGATTGGTGTAACTTCAACTTTCTGTTTCTTTAGTGGCTTGGCATCCTTTAACTAATGGATGGAAGATGGCTAACCTGAATCCAATCCACACTTCGGTGAAATCTACTTTGGAGAATACAAGAGAGTCCAACGTAAATTAAAATCATAAGTAAAATCTTGTAATTACAATCTATTAAAATCATAAGAAAAATCATGTCATTACAAATCATGCTGAAATCTGTTACATTAAAATCATATAATTACAATCTATTAAAATCTCAATTGCATACACCCCCCTAAGTTTTAAAGCACGAAAAAGAAAAATCGGGTTATTTGAGCAAAGGAAACCAACCATTTTAAAGTGATGCACATGACAATTAGCTTAGAGCACGAATAATTGTGACTTTTGCACTAAAGATGACAAATAACAATTTGAGCTATTTAGTTATATACTCATTCTTAGCACTACTTATATAGATAAATCTTACATTATTTAATTTCTATAAACAAACCCAAAAAATGACATTTGTCCCTATTGAATTGAATTTTGATTATTAAATTACTTCGATATCATGTTGAGTGTTTTGATTTTTTTTAATGAAGTTTTGGGGTTGGGCTTGTTTTAAGAAATTGATGGTAGTTTTGTAATTTATAGGAAGTTCGAAGCCTTTTTATTATATTGTAAATGGGTTTTGGTGTATTTCTAAATTCCATTTAATGTATGATTTTTTTATAATTTGAACTCTTATATTTGGTATAATAGTGAATCTCCCTCACAATTATGCTCAAAGCCGGATAGTAGTGGACTAAGAGCAAACCTGGCTATACTTGAGCTCAATATTGAATTGACAAGAATCGTAACGTTGACCATTTTGATATCTCATTACGTAGAAGTAGTATGTTTGTGTATATATTCGTTTTGCATGACAGTACGTACTTACGATATACTTAAATTAATTGATGAGTCATCTATCGTTTCACCCAAAGAGAAAAGTATCTACATAATCACAAAAAATTAGACTTACTATGCTAGTTTGATTTCAACTATGATTGATAATGCTTTAACTTTAATTCATCTTCGCTCAAAAGGATAATAACAAATTAATCTAGTTCATATTTCTATGATAATCTAACTGGTTCTTCTATATGCCTATATATACTCCGACAAGCGTCACAATCATCTCACTTGAAATCATTCATTCACTCACTCATATCTTTCATTTGAGATTCTAAGATTTAATTTGCAAAGATGGTGAAGAGTGGATAGAAATTACTATATCACTACTTTATCACCTATTTATCACCACTTTATCACCTTTGTGGACGGTTGTTGATGGTTTTACCCTTACATTTGACGGCAACTTTGACGAAATATAACGGTAGGATCATTTGAACGAATAATATAAAGTTGATGGACTATTTGAACGAATAATTTAATTGAGAGACCAAAATGTAAATCGAGTACAAATTTGAGGACCAAATGAGTAATTAACCCTTTGAAATTAATTCATCCAACATAAACGGAAAACTAAAGCAGAATCAAGAACTTGGCTCTCATTCATCAAACTTCACGAATGTCGTCTCTTTTGTTGATCTGTGAACTGAAATTAATGTTGCATGCAGGGGTATTTCTTAAAAACTAAAGCGGCTACATCTGTTGAAATGTAAATTGCCTAGCTAATTTCTGATTAGTTGGTAATTTACTTAATATGTTTCTTACTTAGTTTCATTAAGTCATGTGTTAGTTGAGTGCCATGTGCTCTTATGCCAAGTGTAAGGCTTAGATAAGCTCGCTATTGGTTTCGGCTCATAAGCTTTGTATTGCCATGTGTCATATTCACATTGGCCTAACTTTCCAATGGTTAGATTGTGTGATGTAAGTATTGCTCTTGATAAGAAATGAAAAAGGCGTGCTGCATGATTGATTGGCGAGATTATTCCATTTTCATTTTTGGTTTTTTCGTCCAAGCTTCTCTCTACTATTCTCTTCTCTACTCCCATCAATCCAAAGTTCAACATGGTATCGAGCCAGGTTGGATGCGGATAGTGGGCGTCAACCTTGTGTGGTGAGATTTGAAATCCAACGTGAAATTTCATACTCGGTTCATCGATTCAGATCTCATATGGTGGGTCAAGTGGAGGTGATCTTGAGCTCCAATATTCAATGGTGATAACTATGAATTTTGGAAGATTCGAATGAGGACCATTTTCAAATCTCACGGAACTGGGATTTAGTGGAAAATGGAATTGACATTTCAGTCGAAAGGGAAGAAAATTGTGGAAGAAGGGTCATCGGCATCGAGAGAAAGAAGCTCTGTGATGAAGGATGCTAAAGCTCTTGGTATCATCCAAGGAGCTGTCTCCGATGATATTTTTCCTAGAATCTCGAATGAAGAAACCGCAAAGGGAGCTTGGAATATACTTCACCGGGAGTTTCATGGTGACAAGCAGTCGAGATCTATCAAGCGCAAGGTGCGACGTGATTTTGAATACACAAGGATGAGGGATGATGAGACCTTGTCTGTGTACCTCACTCGCCTACTTGAGTGGTGAATCAGATGAAGGGCTATGGGGAAGATCTATCAAAAGGGAGGTTAGTTCAAAAACTACTCATAAGCATGACCAAGGAGTTTGATCCTGTTTGCTATGTAATTGAACAAACCAAGGATATTGAGGCTGTTGAGGTACAAGAAGTAATTGCTTCATTGAGGGGATTTGCTCAACGTCTAGATAGACACTCCGAAAGCACCAGAGAAAGCCTTCAGCAGTATGAGCATAAACCAAAAGGGGTCTCAATTTAATTCTGGTTCTTGTAATAACAAATCGAAGAAGAATTGGAAATCAAAGGACAGGAAATGGGATTCTAAGTTCCAAAATAATGCTAATCAAGGTGGAAAGCATAGTCAAGGAGACAAAGCTGAACAAGCTAAGGGAAAATGTAAGCATTGTGATAAACTACACTATGGTGAGTGTTGGTTTAAAGGAAAACCGAAGTGCCATGGATGCAATCGCTTTGGCCATTTCATCAAATATTGTCATCAAGCAAACAAGGGAGAGAAACTTGCTAATATTGCAAATCGAGTATGAGAACCTGCAACTATGTTTTATGCTTGCCATTACGCTACTGTGGAAGAAGTGTGAATGTTTGGTATGTTGACGGTGCATGTAGTAACCATATGACTGCACATGAATCTCGCTTATTGATATTGATAGAAGTGTGAATTGTAGAGTTAAAATGGAGTCTTGGTGATCTAATCTGATCAATAGGCAAAGGTACCTTGGCTATAGATGTGCGGTGTTACTAGGTACATTAAAGAAGTCATGATTGTGCCTGGTTTGGATGAAAATTTGTTAAGTGTTGGACAGATGATAGAGCATGGACATTGGCTTGTTTTTGGTGACAATATGGTTAATATTTATGAAGATAGGCGGATGCAGGATTTGGTTGCAAGTGTACCAATGAAGGGAAATAGATGTTTTCCTTTAAACCTAGAGTATGTTAATCTCTCCATGGCTAATAAAGTAACAATTGAAGAATCATCTTGGTTGTGGCACAGAAGGTTTGGACATCTAAACTACCCTAGTTTGATGCTCCTGCAAGAGAAGGAAATGGCACAAGGTTTGCCTAGATTACAAGCTACTAAGCATGTATGCTCTGGTTGTGCTCTTGAAAAAGGGCACAGAGAACCATTTGATAAGGAGAAGGTTTGGAGAGCTTCACAACCCTTAGAACTGATACATTCGATATACGTGGTCCAATGCAGACTACAACACTGCAGGCAACAGATTTTTTCTCACATTCATAGATGATCACACTAGAATGTGTTGGGTTTTCTTTCTGCAGTATAAGTCACGGTGTTTAGTATTTTCAAGAGGTTCAAGTCCATGGTAGAACTTCAAAGTGGCTATCAAATCGGAAACTCGAAGTGACGGGGGTGGAGAGTATACCTCACAGTTTTCAAGTTTTTGTGATGATATGGGATTGGAAAGGCAATTAACTATTGCCTACTCTCCGCATAACAAAATGGTGTTGTAGAGAGAAGGAATCGAACAATAATTGAAATGGCAAGAACAATGTTGTTTGAGAAGAAGGTTCCTCTGAAATTTTGGGCGGAAGCTGTGAATACGTTGTATCTGCAGAATCGAAGTCCAACAAGTGCTCTTGACGGCACAACTCCATTTGAGAAGTTTAGTGGAAGGAAACCAGGTGTCAAACACTTGAGAATTTTTGGTTCTCTTTGCTACATTCACATCCCTTCACAGAAAAGACACAAGCTAGAGGAAACTGGAGAGAATGGAGTATTTGTAGGATATGGAGTTTGTGAAAAGGGATATAGAGTACTCAATTTGAGAACTCAAAAGGTTGAATTGTCTAGGAGTGTTATTTTTGATGAGAAGGCAATGTGGTATTGGGAATCAAATGAGGAAGTGCAAGTGGAAGTTACAATTCCTAGGGATGATGAAAGAAGCTCAATGACGGATGGGATAGATTCAGATGCATGTGACTCACCTCAGCTGTGACATCTCCCTGAGATCACAAGTGTCAGAGATCTGCAATTATCCATTGAGTCTGCTCCTCTTGACTCATCAGATTCCACCTCTCTGATTATGATCACACTCCAAAGAAATGGAAAAGTTTAACTGATGTGTATGCTCAATGCAAAATGAGCATAATTGAACCAGAAAATTATAGTGAAGCGAGTCAAGGATGAAGCATGGAACAAAGCTATGGTGAAGAAATTTTGATGATAGAAAAGAATTCCACTTGGGAATTGGTTAACAGGCCAAGCAACAAACCCATTGTGGGGGTAAAGTGGATATATAAAACAAAACTGAATCTTGATGGCTCTATTCAAAAACACAAGGCAAGACTTGTAGCCAAAGGTTATACACGAAACCAGGAGTTGATTTCAATGAAACCTTTGCTCCGGTAGCAAGGTTGGATACCATTAGGACTCTCATTGCTCTAGCTGCTCGGAAAGGTTGGAAACTATGGCAACTAGATGTCAAATCTGCTTTCCTAAATGGCATCCTTGAAGAAGAAGTCTATGTAGATCAACCTTGATGGTTTTGTGGTTAAAGGGGCTGAAGACAAGGTGTATAGGCTTAAAAAGGCTCTTTATGGTCTAAAACAAGCACCAAGGGCTTGAGTACGGTGAGATTGATACCTATCTCATTCACTTTGTGGCTTTCATAGAAGCTCAAGTGAAGCAACTTTATATGTGAGGAAGAAAGAAGGTGTTGGAACCTTAATTGTATCAATCTATGTTGATGACATAGTCTACACAGTAGTAGTGCAGATATGATGAAGGATTTCAAAACAGAAATGATGTGCAAATACGAAATGTCGATTTAGGCTTACTCCATCACTTTCTTGGGTAGGGGTAACTCAAACTGAAGGGAGCATCTTCATTCATCAAAAGAAGTATGCTCTCACTCTCTTGGATAAGTTTGGACTCAAAGACTGCAAGTCTGTAAGTACTCCATTGGTTGCTACCGATAAGCCGCAAAGAGATGATGGAAGTGAGGCTGCGGATGAAAGCTTATACGAAGGATTGTTGGAAGTCTCCTATATCTAATCGCAACCAGACCGGACATTATGTTTCCTGCTAGTGCGCTTGCAAGATACATGCACAATCCTTCTAAGAAACATTATGGGGCTGCTAAAAGGGTTCTAAGATATATTCAAGGAACCATTGATTTTGGAATTGAGTATGTATTTGGAAAATCAACTTTGCTAATTGGCTATTGTGATGGTGGAGTGGATCGAGGAAGATATGAAAAGCACTTCAGGTTATGCTTTTTCATTTGGAAGTGGAGCTTTCTCATGGGCTTGATTAAACAGCATAGTGTGGCTCTCTCAACAGAGAGAGGCTGAGTATGTGAGTGCAGCGAAGCAACATCTCAAGCTATTTGGCTTAGATTTGTTCTTGAAGACTTTGGAGAAGAACAAGCTGCTGCAACCACTCTATTCTGTGACAATACTTCAGCTATAGCCATGTCTAAAAATCCTGTATTTCACCAGAGAAGCAAACATATTCGTAGGAAGTTTCACTTCATTAGAGATGCAATCCAAGAAGGTGAAATTGACTTGGTCTATTGCAAAGGTGAAGAACAAATTGCTGATATTTTCACCAAGGCTCTTTCAAAGGACAGATTCTGCTACTTGAGGAGTATGCTTGGTATGAAATCAGCTAGCACTTTAGAAGGGAGTGTTGAAATGTAAATTGCCTAGCTAATTTCTGATTAGTTGGTAATTTACTTAATATGTTTCTTACTTAGTTTCATTAAGTCATGTGTTAGTTGAGTGCCATGTGCTCTTATGCCAAGTGTAAGGCTTAGATAAGCTCTGCTATTGGTTTCGGCTCATAAGCTTTGTATTGCCATGTGTCATATTCACATTGGCCTAACTTTCCAACGGTTAGATTGTGTGATGTAAGTATTGCTCTTGATAAGAAATGAAAAAGGCGTGCTGCAACAGATTCAGTTGGCAGAGATTATTCCATTTTCATTTTTGGTTTTTTCGTCCAAGCTTCTCTCTACTATTCTCTTCTCTACTCCCATCAATCCAAAGTTCAACAACATCCTCATCCTCCATGACATGCATATGAGCATATAGGGTGGCAGTAGATGTAAATTAATTACATTCCACTTGTTTCCTTTACTGAAGAATACAGCGTATGTAGAGGGTGGAAAAGATTAACATTTCTCCCCAAAATTTGTTTAAAGTAATGACCATTGAGATTTCTGGTCCTGCAAGATAGGGAAGCCTCACAAGACTGCAACAAATAAAAACATTCGCCACGTGGAAAAAAAAGATTAATTTGACAACGGCTAAGATATTTCTTATCTAATGCTTGAAAACTTGTGTCATAATTTGTGTAAAAAAGATGGTGCCATCGATCGGCCCCCTACCTCTGCTACATGATGAACAAGCTGAAGAAGAAACTGAACTTTTAGATTGACTTCTGTGTGAGTTTTACACGTATATTCCCAACCCTAACTCTTTCAGATTTGTTTCCACCATCCATGATGGCCTGTTTGAGGACCAATAAAATATTAAGAAATAAATGGAATAGTAGAAAACCAATAATATTATGTATCTATATAAAAGAGAAGGGACCAGAAATTTTACTTGTTCATTACAAAATTGAATGTTCCTTGTGCAGCACGTTCGAGAAGGAGTACTCTTGCCTCAATTGCAATGCCTTCAGTCTATACAGAGAGAATTTGATAAGAGGCTTATTGCATCAATGGGCAGCTTTTAGGTTTCTAAACTACGTACTCAGCCCTTGTACATACCTCCTCTGGAAACCAAACCCCAGGCTTTGTGCTTCCCTCAAGAATTGCCAGAACAAATGCAGCTGTTGCATTTCCAACTGATCTGCAACACAAATTCTATTTCAGTCACATCTCATTCAAATCCTCCAGTACGTACTTTCACATACATATGTCCACACCACAAATATTCAATATCAACCTTGTAACATTTTACACACATTTTAAAAAAGGGAATCAGGGTGTCCGTGATTGATTTTGGAAGGAAAAATAAACAAATAGACCTCTGGATAACTTAAAACTTACACAGAGAGTCTCTTGTGACTGAATATGCCAACTGTATTGCGCCCGTCAGAGCACTCCAAATCAACCTGCCGCCCCCACCAAAAAGACAAGAATGAAGGGAAGTGAATTGCGATGACAAAGACGGTGTGAATTATTATTCTTTCCCTCATGTACTAGTAAAGAAGTTGAACATAGAAGTTGAAAGAACTGAAGACTTGATTCAGTGTTTATATCCTCACCCTCATTGATACACGCTCTCCAGCAATACTATCAACTCGTCGGACTATGGGGTCAAACAGGTCAACCATCTGTTGGACTTTGCTTCTGTCTCTCAACAGCTCCTGAAAAGTTTATTCTAAATTACTTAGGCTTATTATACGAGCTAACAGTTAGTTACTCAAAATTAATGTGGGGTCATTTGGTGAGAATTTGTTTCTTAATCCTCACTATCATATCCCTTTGAAATGCAGAACATTGTCAATAGTCAATCAAATCTCACCTCATTTCTTATAATAAGAGTGAAAATCTAAATGCTAAGGCTAGAATTACAATTCTAGATTATCAGAGGGGATGCATGAAATTCTAAATGTCATAGCGTACTGCTGGAAGAAGACTGGTCATGGCTGCCATTCCCCAATTCCAAAAGAAGGGTGAAGTTCCAAATCGAGCACTGACAGTAGGTACTTCTAGGACCTCATGAGTACTGCTTACCTCCGGCAAATTCCTGAAAATAAGATTAGGTTTAGTACAACTTCTTGTATTATTGGAGCCAAAGCAGTTTCATACTTTATTAACTGAGCCTGAGAGGATAGACAGAAACCAACTGGTTCATCTAAATAGAAATCATTAAGCTTCAAAGAAGGAAAATTAGTCCTGATCGGACTTTTGGGAGTTGATTAAAGGATGCAAAAGCATCTCGAGGACAAACTACTACGCAATCTAAGAGTTATTCTGCAATCTATCAAGTACTGCATGGCCAATAACCCCTTATGGTACATAAAACTTATATTTTTTTCCACTTCTTACAAGGACCAGAAAATAAAATTGAAACAAAACTTTAGATGAAACTTCTTCGATCTTGTTAATTATCTTTAGTGCAATTCCAGTATAGGGTATTTTGTCGATTCCAGTATATTATCATCCATTTTAGTGCATCTATACTGAAGGGGAAGTGCAAAAGATGGTGACTGAAATATTACAATGTCAACAAGAAAGAATATAACTAGAAGAAAAATAAATGGTTTCAAAATTACCGAACAAATTGTAGAAAAATTAATAATAATTAGCTGTGCCATTGGCATACAATTTGTCTTCCAGATCTATCAACTGAACAGATAAGGATTGGCTTCCAGAAGCTGGTGCAGCTAAAAGGTTTTCACATCTATCAACTGAACAGAACAGAATTGTAAACTTATACGCTAATTTCCATAAGAGTACCTTTCTTTTGAAAAGAGAAACATATTATCTTATCATGCTAAACCATAAGAAAATTATAATTTTCAAATGGAGTTTTCTTGCACTTCTGGAAAGTGCAGATCAGAGAATTGTATACAACTGCATGAGACTTGTTCGCAACTTGGCATCATCTACATAATGGTCAATTGGTTATAGCGTTAATGGTATTACAGGTTTGATTTGTATATAATTTATTGATCATTTGACTTGGTGACTTCAAACTCATGCATAAAATTGTAGCTTCTTTAACGGAAATATCTTTCTTACACAACTTACAACAGATAAACATCTTTCTTTCCAATTCCTTTTCCAAAGTCAATCGACAGCATTCCACTATATGGCTTTAGTTTGATCTTTTCTCCTGGTTGAGTAGGTGTTAGGCATGATATACAGAATTCAGGAGTCATGAAGCACATATAGAAAAGGAAAAGAAGAAATTGTACAACAGAGTTGAAACTAACCTTTATTAAATGCAACAACCTCCTCTCCGAGAAGCAAAAAACTAGTGGCTAAGATAGTTGGACCAGCCCCGCCAGTTCCTGCTGTGTAGTAGTAGAATCTGATAAGAGAATATTTGCACCTATTTGTTAGGCATAGAACTCATGAACATAGAGAAAAAGCACAAATATTCCATGTTATATGTGACTATGCATAAGATTAAATAGGTTATTTAATCAAGAAGAATTTGGAAATATCCCAAACAACCAATTTCAAGTTTGCTCAAATTTGAATAAAAATAAAAAGACATGGAAGGCGACTTGGGGAAGATGTTGACCACAGAGCTTGATAAGTGTGGCCAAAAACGGTTTATTTCGAATTAATATGAAAGAAATTGTTAGTAGAAGACACCATTCCAACGACAAAGAATCTCAACTAGAAGAAAAGTCCAATTTGTTGCCAACTGATTGGAGATATACTGTAAATGTAAGTTTAAAACAATAAAATTTAAACAATTCTTGGACTTAAAATAGGTAATGAGAATTGCTACCTTAGCCTTTCTGGTTTGCCTTTGCTTTCACTTTTTGCAGCACGAAGTAGTTCTGCAGCCATCACTGTCATTATAACAGTAGGAGTCAGTATCTAGCAGACAAGGAATAGTGGATATGACCGCTTTTCACTTTCACACAAGAATACCATCTGACGGCACCTCTAATTTATGAGTACTCCTATGGTCTTCCATTGGCATGTTTACAAAACATTTGCTATGTTAACAGTGGAATAAAACCTTACTAGGCATCATGCATCCTTGTCCTTGAGATAATCCAAACCTCACATAGACAAACTCAAAAGTTAGGTTCTTACATTATGGGGTTTAGTTGTTAAATTATACATGTAAGGTACAACTCATCTGAATTCAAAAAACCCTAGCTACTTGGAGTATCTCAGCCCAGGCCTTTTAGGTCTATCTAGAGCCAAAGAGTAACAAATCTCAGCTACGGGCCCAGCCCAAATAAAAAGGAGCTTGGTACTTAAGATTACTATTCACTTGCATTTTACTTCAAAGAAATATATCTTTGAAATATTATCTGGGACAAACAATTCCTTTTGTTTGATTTTAAACACAGTTCAAATATATGCACAAGCAGATGTACCAAACTATGTGGATTACATAACAAAATGAGCTGATGATACACCATTGCTCACTCCCGGATAAATTCCACCAGTTGTTATAGCTGGAACATTTGCAGCTACCGCTCTATTGTTGAAAGATTTTGCCCGCAGTGAGTAGGCTGTATCGTCACAAACATCAACATAGGCTATCTGTGTAGAGAAGAAACACATTACCAAAGTCAAACACACAATTTTTCTTTTCTGTGGTGGGAACAATTTGCGACCATAATAGTAACATTCCCCACCTTTGTCTGCAAGGCAGCTTCCAATACCGTACACTTCTCTGCTTGTTGGAATGGCCCTGCAGCATGAACTACGAGATCCACATCTGCAGAGAGAAGTAGCTTAAAAAGAAATTTGATAATCTGCAGAGAGTATTCTCTGCTTGTTATCTATCTAAGACCACAAAATACTACATGGACATAAATTACGATCCCTTTTTATATATATGCAGTGTTCTCCAAAATGTGAAAGCATTGTAATAAATACAAAAGATATTGTAACAGAAATATATGAAATCCCAGACGCAAGGACATAGTTGTTCAGTATTACAGAAACATTGGTTAAGTGAAAAGCATAGAATAGAGTATGGAGAACTCTTGAGATAAATGATGTTTCTCTTTGTCCCAACATTTCTTTTGGTCATTGTCCAAACATTCAAGCTCAATGCTTTACATAGTTCTCAAACCAAAAAACAGAACAACACAACAAAAGAAAAGAAAAAAATAGTTACATAGGTCAAGCGTGAACAGGTAAGAAATTACATATTGTTCCCGTTTATTCCTTTTTCTTTAACCTAGGTGCAGAGAGAGGTGCTCGTGAATCCATGGACTACAGAAGGCTACCCAAAAATTTGCAACTGAAATCGGATTCAGTTATTCTTATATTATAAAGGAATAAATTTCATTAGTAGAGGTCATACCAGGAGTACAAAGCAGACAATAAAATTCTAAAGACATATAAGAGTAACTCAAAATGAGAATGTATACACCTTTCTTATGCTTAATAATCCCTAAATCATAGGTAAAGAATCAGCCAAGTACAATACTGATACTTATTTGTTGAAGCCATTCAATACCCCCAGTATGGGCAGCCAACTGAAATTAAATTCATGGTACCAAGGAAAAAGAACTTAGAAGAATCATTTACCTTTCAGAGCTGCTTCCAATGATTTTTCATTGTCAATATTTACTTCAGAGAACTCTGAGTTCCTCCCAAGTGTAGCCACCATATTAGCTCCTTTTTCCCTGTGATGGAATCATAATTCCAGAAATGTAGCATCTCAAATTGCCAGCATTCAAAATCAGATATGGCCAACGACATGTAAAAAACAAACACATTTTCAAGAGCATATTTTACCAGAAAATTAATATTGTTTAACTTTGTCTCATCTAGCAATTGATAACTTATATTTACAGCTTGTGGACCACTAGAATGAGACATGCTCGGGTTCTCGACACTTGACTAAAAGTTGTTAGTCCAACCGGTCTAGATGAGGCAATGTGGAACAGACAAAGAAGCCCTTTTGTTCTTTGAGAAATTCTTAACGTTGCGCAGTGGATTTTTGCGAGGTGAGGTGGATGGCAGATAACAATGGCCATTCTCAGAGAACTTTCTTGAAATAGAAGCAAGTTGTGGATACTTCCCTTGTCAAGTTATCTAATCTTTACAAAGAATATCAATCCAATATGAACTTCTTCCAAGGTGTTCTTGCTATTAATATTATCCTTGTCCCCTATATGCCATTGTTTTTTTTTTTTCTAGTTATATCAAAAACCATTAATTGTTACAACTACATAACTGAATCCTACCATCATTGCCATTATATTTGTTTTCTCAACAATGCAAAGCTAATATTTGTTTTCTTGATGAGAAAATGAGGGAAAATAAGTTACAAGTTCCCATCAAAACGTTTTATTACAAATTTCTACCTGGGATTGGAACAAATTTCAAGTAGTCGCCTAGGATTTTAACCATTAGTTATTTCAAAGTTCTCGTTTTTATTTTCTCCTCCATATTTTTCTCGAAAACCAAACAAATATGAGACTGTATGAGAGAGAAATGGGTTCTTTGTTGGGCATAATGGTAAATTTGATTACCTGTTTCGACCACCAACGAGAATTTGGAGGCCGGGGCAGAGCTTGGAGAGGGCAATGGCAGTGGACCCTCCGACCCGACCCGTTCCGCCCAGAACCAGCACCCGTGAGTTTCGGGTCTTCTCAGGGAGCTGAACCCTGCTCCCTATTTGGGCCTCTGCAGAAGTATTACTAGAAGAAGAAGTGACCGCAGCAGAGGCATTACAAAGGCTCACTCTGCTCTTCAAATGCATATGCACTGAAGAAGCTCCCGCCATTATTCTCTTTCGAAGTCTACACGCAACAACTCCCAACAAAACCCCCTCCCTCACTCTGGCCTATCCTATCAGTTTTTTTCGTTGGTGATGACGTGGTACTTGGTGTGCCTAATAATGATAAAGTCTTAATGGTAATTTTTTAATTGATATTTAAGTTGTTTTGTCCTTTTTTTTTTAGAATTTTTTATATTGAGAGCGGCAATAGTATACTAAACTCACACACTACACGGATGCTAAAACTCGAATCCATGACTTTGTCTTAAAGAGTAAATACTTCAAACCACTACACTAGTGGATCCTTTTTGCAGTAGTTTTGTCCATTTTATTTTATTGGATTAGATCTTTGATTCGACTCATGTGAATTCGAAATTTTTTTTTTGTGCACTATTGTAGTGGTGTGATTTTTTCGTATGTAGATTATCTCGTTGTAAATCCTGAGTGGTAAACATCTTTATGTTGCAAATGTGGGCTATGTCAGTTGTCCAATACAGTAAACCCGCCGATTTGTACCAAACTTTGAATCCTCCTCGTGTAGATTAGATTAATTTAGACTATCCCTTGTATAATTTTTTTTAACATCTTTTTTTTTTTTGCCCAAACTTTGTTTTGAAGATTTTTGTCTATGTATTGAAGGGAAGTTGTATCGGGTGCTTACTTATGTTGGCTTCCTTGTAGTAGCATGACTTTTCCTTGTAGTAGCATGACTTTGTTATCAGTTGTAAATACTGCTATGTAAACATCCTATTGTTTACCAAAAACACAAATGTTGAAGTGTTCTATTCTATGAAATGTGTATAAGGAAAATTTACATATTCCGAGTATATACGCATCATTCTTCATATCTCTCTCATCATGTGAATGGTGTGTACACACTTGTTTCAGCCACGTTTTTCTCATATAAAAGACCCATGGGCTTCGGCTCTGGTGCTACAGGGCTTTACATTTGACGGCAACATTGATGGTATGACCAATGAACTGAATAATATAGAGTTGATGGACCATTTGAACGAATAATTTAGTTGAGACCAAAATGTAAATCGGGTATAAATTTGAGGATCGTTTGAATAAATAACCCTAGCTTAAAATTGTAAAAGTTTAGAATTAATGAACAAAGATCTAAAAATATTTAACTGATGCGACAACTCACCCAATACAAGTCAAACTTACCTTTGTAGAGGCTACATGTGTACTTTTAATTCCACTATGTTTATAAAAATAAATAAATCAAAAGAAACCAATCAAATTTTTTTTTTTTACACAAACGACAATACTACTCTAAATTAATCTATTTTAAGAAAAGTGGAATACGAATTTGAGTGAAAAAGACGGACTCATTTCCCTGATTAACAGCCCCAACCCACCTTTGCACACAAATTCAAATTGGTGGATGCGAAAAAAGAAAGAAAAAAAAGGGTAGGACGTTCATCCAACGACAAAATGGAGATAAAATGAGACGGGTCCAAAAAGTAGGCTACCGAATTTTGTGTTCAAAAGGGGAGGAGAAGAAAAGCGAGAGAAGGAAAGCAAAGCAAAAGTTGAAAACCCAATGGCTGTCTATTTATGTAAAATGAGAAAAGGGTTTGGGTTTAGGGTTGGTGGAAGACGCAAATGCAGAGGTCACAATTCTATTAAAGTCACGAGTGGAATAGAATCAGGTGGATTCACCTCTCAACTTGTTCGAGTCTTTTGGATGGGGCCCCATAATATATTTCATCTTTCTGGCACCACTCATAGAGATGGAACTGAAAGCGACGTCGCATTGCATGCTAAAATACAGCTCCTCCTCCTACCACACTGCGTGTGTGTATATGAATGGAAGGAAGAAAAGGAAGAAGCTTTTTCTTTTTAGGACAAAGGTAGAGGAAGAAACTTGTCCAAGTGAAGTGATGAAAACCAAAATGATGGAAACAACTGGAATTTTAAAAAGCCCATTGGGACATTACTAACTCCATAGATACCCATATATTAAATTTGCACTTTTGGTCGGTTGGTTGTTCATCGACCTTTTAGTACCTCTTACCTCGAATTCCTTATCCTTTTTTTCCCTTTTCCCTTGAAATAAAAGAAAGAAAGATGCTGCATTAGGTGGTTTAGTCCAGTCGGCGATATGAGGGAGTCCGGCCCTTTTGCACTAATTAGATTAATTTAAAATAATTTAGACTATCACTTGTATTTAAAAAGAAAAAAAAAGAGTTTATAATTCACTTCTTATTTTCTTTGGTACGTCTCTAAATTGCATAAGAACTAATTAAATTGGATCCATATAAACTTGTTGAAATCCCATGATATTGCGTTCAATATTAAGACGAACTATTAGAATTGGCCCTATATAAGATATATATATACACAAATATAAATTACAATTGAGAAGGAATGGCACTTTTGTCTAATAGGATTTTTAGGTATTAGGTAGCGGCGGAGCCACAAATGAGCAAGGAGGTGCAATGCACCTCCTCCTTAGGGATGGCAATGGGTCGAATCGGGGGTGGGTATGTCATTCCCATCCCCATCCCCGTTAAGCTTTTTTTCCCATCTTCGCCTTCATACCCACAATATTCATATCGGGGATTCCCCATCCCCACCATCGTTGGGGAATGGGTTTCCCGACCCGCCCCATTATTGAAGAAAAACCAATATATAACTACTTTGTTGAAGAAAAAAAGTACTAAGGCAAGATAATGAATATATATATATATATATATAATTTATACTTATAAGACAATATAAGAATGTTTATATATGTACTTTGGAAGTTAACTAAATAAATAAGTAGTGTGACTTCAGATTTGTATAAATTATATAAGTATATAATAAAATATAAAACTTAGTCGGTACAATTATTTTAATAGCATATTTATATATATATATATATATATATTCTAAATGGGGAGGGTTCGGGTTGGGGATTAAAATACCATCCCCGCCCTCCCGAACACCATACCCAAAAATTCCATGTACCCATTCTCATACCCGTTTTTTGTCCTTCATACCCAAACCATTAGGGTCAAATTCCCGCGAATACCCTTACCGGCGGGGAAAATTGACATCCCTACCCTTCCTAGAAAAAGCCATGTGCCAGTATTTGGCCCTTTGCTAGTGCCTCAAAGAGTGTGTTCTTTAGTTTCATGCGCAGTTGCGTGCTTTTTTTTTTAAGTTCTAGCCCAAATGACGTTGATCCATAGTACGCTTATGTTTTTTTCTTCTTAATTCCCGAACACCATACCCAAAAATTCCCTGTACCCATTCTCATACCCGTTTTTGTCCTTCATACCCAACCCATTAGGGTCGAATTCCGCGAATACCCTTACCGGCGGGAAAATTGACATCCCTACCCCTCCTAGAAAAAGCCATGTGCCGATTTGGCCCTTTGCTAGTGCCTCAAAGAGTGTGTTCTTTAGTTTCATGCGCAGTTGCGTGCTTTTTTTTTTTAAGTTCTAGCCCAAATGACGTTGATCCATAGTACGCTTATGTTTTTTTTCTTCTTAAGTCCTGGCCAAAATGACGTCGTTTTGGACGAGGCCAAAAAAAACACTCGAGGCATAAGAGAGTGAGTCAAGGTCTAGTTTATTGTTTTCTTCTTCAACAACAACCAGTGTATAATATGTTAAATTATTATTATTATTATTTTATGATTTGGCTTTCTCTTTATTCGTATGATCAATAACAAACTTGAGGAGGAAGAGGTTGTGCGATGTACGACTCGAGGTATGATAAATTATAATTTGTTAATTTGATATACATTTTGATTAGATTAATTGATATTGATTTTTATTAAATTAATTGATGATTTGATATGAATTTTGATAGACTAATGTAATTGGCATGAATTTTGTTCATATTAATTGATATATTATATCCCCTGAAAATTCATCGATTCGAAACTGGTATTAGGATGATGAGGTTAGTCTGCAAACTTGGATCATTTTGATTTGGGTTGCAGCATTTTACATGGGATTATAACGTATAAGTTTGTTTGGGTTACAAATAATTTAGAGTTACTACTATGCAGCATTTAGAGGGATAAATACCAGGACACAGCATTAAATGTTGGGTTACTATTATACAGGAAAACAAGTTTCTAACCAAAAAATTCAGAATTACTTCATGATCCTTGTCGTCTTTAATTTAATGGTGATGACTCTATGCATGTGGTCAGTGGCGGATCCATGAATTTTCATTCCGGGGGTCAATATGTAAAAGGTTCAAAAAATTTCTATACAAAATAGACCCATCGAAATGAAATGATAATACTCTAATTCATAGTTAATAGATAAAACCATAAAAAATACTCATGTTCATTATCAAAGAGAACTGCATCAATTTCAAAAAATAAACACACATTGCAATACACCAGAAATATCTCTAAGAATGTGATAATAAACCAAAAAATTAGCGCAATCATCTTCGCCTCCCATGGCGTCTCGTCCTATTTGACATAAGAACTAACATATATTAGCACAATCCTGCTCATTTGTGGGCATTTACGTCATTTTTGAGGTTCGTTATCGTTTTGATTTTGGGTTTTATCTGCATTTCTTTTGGGTTCTAACTCTCAAACTTTGGACCCTTATGAGTACTGTCTTAGGGGGAGCTTATTCAGGCAAATATTTCTTCAATACGTAAGAGTTAGGTTATTCTTGTAAAACTCTTTGTGCTAAGGATTTTTACCTAAATTGACCTTAGGTCTCTTTATGCATTCATATCATACATGAAAAATTGTTTTGTGTAAAAATATTGGCTAAGTATGAAAAATGGTTTTTCGGAATAATCATTGCCTCAAGATAATTTTGGCGGTTTTTATTCCTTACACATCAAATAAGAAAACTTGATTTTATGAGATTTTTGTATGAAGTATATATTGACTTAATGAGCCATCATTTTTAGCCTAAATCGTATTTTGCACTAAAACCGATTTTTCATATTTTGATTTGGTAGGAATTTGATTTCTAGTATTTTTATTTGAATCCAAATGGGGGTACTTCCTTATTTACATTGTAAACTTAAGTAAATGGAGTAATATAAAAATAAATTAAAGTAAAAGGACAAGACATTTACTTAAATGTTGAAAGTGGAAATAAGGTAATCTGCCTGTTGTGCTGGTGTGCTACGCCCTCTAGAGCATTCTATCAAGCAGTTTGTGGGCAATTTCCAAGGGTCAACATCTTCTCCTCCAATGGTAGATTCCGGGCTTGCAGGGGTCAATTGACGTGGATCCGCCCCTGTATGTGGTAATGTTCTTTTGGCAAATTTACGAACAAAATGAAAGAGTTTCTTTTGGGCAAAACACTTTTGCTAACAAAAACAAAAACAAAATTCTAGTTTCATTTTAGTAACAAAAAAAAAGCAAAAAACAATTGGAGAAAGATAAATGTGTCTAATCAAGACATGTCACATTGGTTCGTCACTAGTTTATGTCACTGCTTGCCCATATTATTCTCTTTGATTCGAGAGAAATTCTCAAGTAACATGGATAACACTGTTTTGCTTATTTCTGACAAATAATATAATGACACGTAAAATAACTTTTCAAAATATCATTGTGTTATTGGTCAGAGATAACAAAACAGTTGTTATCCCCATTACATATAAGTTTTTTTTCTCCAATTGGCCATAGGCAAGTCAGCATAGATGCTCCAACTGATCTAATAAGCTACCCAAATCTTTCTAAATATCCATGAAAATCGCACTTCAAAGCTTTTGTTAGTGCATTATTACACCTCATTTTCATGTTGTTTTCATCATGATTATGACAAAGCTCTAAATCATTACCTTGGAGTTATTTCATCCTTTTTAAAAATAATAATAATCATAATATTTCATCCATTTAGGTACACTTCTATACTGCGGATAAATTGTCCAATACCCCATGAACAATCATGATAGTTGGATTTGACCAAAAAAATAAATCATGATAGTTGGATTTAACACCTCATTTTATTTTCTTAAGCCAATTTATCCCTCAGACTCAATTCATACTCCAATTTAAAATGGGAATTGATTTTTCCACTCCCATTTTCTCTACTTACACTTCTTTGTTTTTTTAATATTTTTTAATCAAGTTTGTTCTTTTTTGTTATTTTCCTTAATTTCTTTTTACTTCACTTTTGTATTATTTCTTTTTCCTTATACTTAATTTTCCAACTTGCACTCCATTTTCAGTATTTTTTTCTTTAATCGAGTAATAAATAATTAACACTTTATATTTTTCTAGGCAAAATTATATGGTGCACATGTTGCAAAAACTCATGCCCCATGAATAAACCTTGTAGCCATAGTTTTTTTTTTTTTTTTAAGGAAACAAATTTTAATGCAAAATACAATAAAATACAGAGATGGCCAAGGTGGCCACAAAGAAACATAAAACAAATTGAAAAGTTTGTTACATAATCTTTTCCGTTTGGATGAAGGAATTGAAAATTACATAGAATTCTTAAATTATGGAATTTCAATTTCCATCTATTAAATTTCTGGCAATTAATAATTTCAGTATTTGGATTTATATATGTCGAATTTTGTAAATGACATAAATTACAGTGAAAAATGAATTCATGCTCAATAGGAATTGCGAAATGATGTCTATTGTGGCATAAATTAAACTCGGGAATCTTGATCCCCAATTTCCACGATTTTTTCCTCGCGTCATTTAATAAGTTCCATGCTTAAGTTTCCAAACAATAATGAGTTTGTTTGTCTTCCCTCAAAAACCCTAGCCCCCTCTCTCCCAAAAAACACTCTGGAGTTGTTTTCACTTTGAGGGGTTGAGGAAATCAATGTTCTTCCTCTGCTCCACTCCTCTCTTCCTCCCCTCTCTCCTTCTCCCTTTCGCCCTTCTCCTCTCTTCCATTTTCAGAGGCAAAATGTTTCCCCTATTTGTCTTCATTTCGTTATGATTTTCCTCCACTCATCACAGGAGGATGTGTCTCGCCGTCGGATCTCCTCCTGCGTTTTGGTGTCGGATCTCTACCACCATTCTTTTTGCGGTTTCTTCAAGTTTGGAATAAGTCGCAGAGACTCTTTGGGTTTTCAGTGTAGTTTTTCACCTCTTCTTTGTGAGAGCTTTCTACCTTTATTCTATGAGAGTTTTATTTGTATTGTTATGGCTTTCAAGTTCTATCTCTTTTTTGTTGCTCTGAGTTTGCACTCTCAGTTGGGATGCCTATGCCAGAGTTTCTTCGATCATGCATGATCATTAGGGGAGGAGCCACATATTGTCTTTATTTTGATGTTAGGTTGCTCTGTTATTGTAATGGTCGTTTGTGACTAGTAGCTTTTTGGTTGAACTATGAATGCAATAACAAAACTTCTATAATAAAAAATTGACAAACAATAAAAATATCAATTTCTCCTCTTCAATTCCCGACTTTTAACTAAATTTCGAATTATTTTCCTCCATCCTACCAGACAATTAGTGAAGAAAAACAAAATAGAGAGAGAGAGAGATCAAAGTTTGTTGAAGAAATAACCTTTCCACTTTCCCCTCTTGATTTAAATTTTTTATTTCATTAAATTGATTTTTATTTCTAAATCAGCAAAAACAGAAATGATTTGATCATTTCATTATGTATATGAATATTTCAACACTTAGGAATGAACGTGTTCATCTTTTTATTGTAGCATAATTAGATGACTAAATAATTTCCGATTTGGTTAATATTTTTTGTAAGAATGATCTTTGCATTGAAACCTAGTAAATAGGTCGTTCATATCTTCATATGGAAATGAGAATTGGGCCCATATGTGATCTGTTAGAGCAACTCCACCCATTTACCCTTTGCCATGGCAAGGGGGGAGGGGGAGGGAGCTAGGGCAGCTACTATTCACGTGAATAGTGGCTGCCCTTACAAAAGGCAAGGTTCGTTTCCACCCGTTGCCATGGCAAAGGGCAACTACTATTCATTTTTTGTTTTTATTTTATTTTTTACATGGGATTAATTTTAGTTGTATATATGAAATTAATAATAATAAAATTGATAGGTATGTATTAAAAAATATTTACGAATTTTTGGATTTTTTCATATTTTTTTTTCAGATTTTTAAATATTTTTATGTCGGTGACGTCGAAAATACCGATGACGTCACCCCGCTGGCAACATCCAAGGCAATTGGAGCCCGAGGCTCTTTGGGACCTCTACCTGCCCAGGCAACCAAGAGCCTGGAAACAAGATTTTGGGCTCAGGCCCATGGGTCCCGCCTCCTCCCTGCCTGGGCAGCAACCGATGGAGTTGCTCTTATGGTTTATATGAAAATATTTTTCTCCCTCTATATGTGTCTTTTCATGGCGCAGTTTGAAACATTGATAAAAGGATCGATAAGTGACAAATATGTCACGGTTAGCCTAACCACAATGAACCAACTATGTCTACTAGTGGTGTAGTGGCCACAGTTACTAGATATATGTAATAACTGACACAAAAGTCACGATTTATTTGTGACTGATAAATAATTAAACACAACAATTGTAGCCAAACGGGCTTGTGTGGGTATTTAATATTCATTATTTTCGTACAATCACATTTCATCCATCTCTAATGCACGATAAATACTTCCATGAAATAGGAATAACACTATTTTTTATCCCCGACTAATAACACAATAACACGTGTAATAACATTGTCACGTGATATAGATTATTGGTTAGGAATAGAAAAACAGTACTATCTCCATTGCAACTAAATTCTTCTCCCAATTAGGGGTGGGCACGGTCCGGTTTCCACCTCAAACCAGAACCGGCATTATTTCACTGGTATGGTTCAGTTTGATTTTAGTAAAAAAATTATGAAACCCGCCAGTCCGGTTTGAACTGATTCTAATCCAATTTAAATCGATTCCAATTCGGTTTGAACTTATTCGGTCTGATTTCTGGTTTTTCCATATTTGGACAGGATTATTATTATTATTATTATTTCAAATTATTTTTTATACAAATTCCAACTAAAATTTTATTTTTGGGGCTTTAAAATTAACAAATGATACAATTTCATGAAAAGATAGATATTGAGCCTAGAAAATAGAGATGTTTTGAAGTTGGGCTTGGGGAAATATTAGTTATTAAATTAAAAATGTAGCATTGGATTTAAATAATTTTGTATAAATAATAAATAAATAAATACACAACCGGTCCGGTCCAATATGGTTCGGTGCCAATTTTGTTGACTTTTTTAGTCAACTGATTTTTTTCTGATTTTTTCTATCCAATTTTGCTCGGTGTTTTGATTTTCCGGTCCCGATGCCCACCTTTACTCCCAATGCATGGTTAGGCACACTCATTGTGGCTTGTTTTATGCACACCATAAAGTAAACTTTTTGCCCAGACACCCTAGTATCGGTGGGATAACGTGCATAATAAGAAAAAGGCATGCTTAGATTTTTTAGATTATATTTACTTAAGGAGAGGCAAGGTTGCCATGACTATTGTGGTCACAAGGAGCCAAAGTTGGCGTGGCCTTTGGGACCCTAGAATAGTAAATTCAAAAGTTCCATAATATTGTTACACTTATTTGACAAGAAAATATTTAAAATCCTTAACTTAAAAGAAATAAACTATATTGGGAAAATAATATCCAAATAAATAAGAAACTAAATATAAAATTTGCCAAAAAAAGCTTTTAAGTTTCTCAAACAACCCGAAATTTCTAACGATATGGCTTGCTTTTTTTTAAAGCCATAATTGATGCTTAAGTATGATTTTCCACATTTGAACCCATTGTTCATGATTTTGAATAATTTATTTTTCTAAATTTTCTCCACAAGAATTGACCCCATCTTGTCATACATCAATTTGCATAAATAAAAATATTAAATTAGAAAAATCAATGAAGTTTTAGGTTAAGATGTTTGGATTATGGTGTTTTGTACATAATAAATCATCGAATAAGCGAGCAATTCATGGATGAGGTGTTGGTAGACAAGTGATATTGGGGAAGTCAATTGGACATAAGGACATCGAGTCGAGAGGTGAACATTTTTAACCACACAAGAGCTAGAAGTCCATTGCTCAAAACATGAGTTTTTTCAACTTATCATTGAGTGAAGAAGTAAAGAATGAAACTTCTAGGAAATAGATGGGAAACTTCTAGGAAATAGATGGGGAAACTTCTAGGAAATAGATGGGGAATCATAGGGATATTAAGGGCCAGTTTGGCATTGATGTGCTGTGAAAATAATCGCTGTCATATTTATTGTGAGAGAAAGCAGTTTGACGTTTGGTAAACTTTTTGTTAAAAGTGATGTTTGTACAATAATCAGTTTCTGAGTGTTTGGTAAATTTTTTTGGGAAAGGGCTGTGAGCTGTGTATAATGACTAAAAATGGCATTATGTTGAAATGACTTTTCTTTTCAAGTGTTTGGTAAAAGGAAAAGAACTTTCACTTTCACTTATATATTTCTTGGTATTAAATATATTTCCATCACACCCAAAAAATTATTTTAATTATAAAATAAATAAAGCATTCCATTAAAAATAAATATATTGTAAATAATATGGTCATAAAAAAATTAAGCTAGTCATAAACAAGCAATCATATACATTTCTAAGTAGATGAACTCATTAAACTTGCGGCTATATGATTTCTCAATGCCTTCATTTCTTGTGTTACAGGACCATCTTTGTGTTGTGTATCAAAATCTCTCTCAATCTTTTCACTTTGAATACCATTTAGGTCATCTTCACTTTCATCAAATTGACAATCATGTTTGGCATGTCTTCTTATATATAGTTATGAGGTGTCATGGTTGCAATAATTATTTTTACTTGTTTTGCAAAAGGATAACTAGGCATGGCTCGTAAAATACTCCATCTCTTTTTCCATACTCCAAAAGTGTGTTCAATAACACTTCTAAGGGAAGAGTGTGCATGATTGAATACCTCTTTATGACCCATCAGTTGAACACCCATACGAAAATCAGGAAGATGATATCTTTCACCTTTATATGGTCCTAAGTAGCCTCTCATTTGTGGGTATCCCGCATCTACTAGATAATACTTTCCTAAAAGAAATTTAATTGATTATTCACAATATAAAAATTTAAATATAAATTATATGCATTTTTTTCTTTAGATAGAAATAGTACCATTTGGAGGTTTAGGAAAATTCAAACTTTGATCACGTAAAGCCGATCGAAATATCCTTGTGTCATGGGCCATGCCTTCCCATTCGGCACATGCAAATATAAATTGCATGTCAACCATCACATTGTGGGTAGGTATCCCCTTTCTACCAATATTTGATTAGAAGAAGATACTATGGCTTGCACATGAACACCATCTATAGCACTAATACAATCCTACAAGTGATAAAAATACAAACATATTATTAATTATAACATAATAAAACATAGACAAATATTTAAGAGTAGTGGATGCAATAGTTACCTTGAAATGAGGCATATATCTAGAATCCTGTAGGATTTCCTTTGGAGTGTGTTGATACCAAGTTGACCTCACCTCCCCCACTTAATCAAATCCCACCAATAAGGGGGTAACCCATGCTAGTCATAGATCACAAGGAGTAGGGAGCCATAGCTCTCTCATGCTTTCCCCATGCCCAAGACCCCAAATCAAGGATAGCCATGCAAAAGTCCCAAATTAAGGAGAGCCATGCATTCTCTACCACTACTTGGACTACAAAAGGAAGCTCACCACGTCCAAGCATGGGGATCGGCTGTCATGGCTAGGAAGCTCTCTCAAGCTCTCTTTTTCTCTTCCAAAGGCTCTCAAGCCTCTCTCTTTCATGTACAATGTAAACCATACTCAAATAAAAATACAAAGCTATAAAATAGTCGATGTGGCCCCATTTTGCGTGAACCACTCAAACACTTGTGTTACATGTGTGATTATGTCTTAATCCGTTAGGTATGAAGATAACCGGTTAACATTTGGCACTATCTATGAGAACTAATACAAAATCTAGGTTATCATTGCTCTCCTCCGCGGTGAAACTCATTACTCCACCGTGAAGCTCATCTCCACCAAGAACAACCATCCTCATGGTCTCAATGCTCTCAACCAATCGAGACAAGCAGAAAATGTCATATTCTCCACACTACAAAATCCCCTCAAGACACCCATGTGTCTTCTCCACTTCCCTCTCTGTCATCTTTCATAGAGACCAAACAAGAAGCAAAAAGAAACTCGGCTTGCCCACTGAACATTGCCGCCCAAGAGCCAACGACGTCCAAAGGGTAGTTTCTGACATCTTCTCACTGATTCATGTCGTTCTCACCTCTCTCCGATGAGACTCATATCTGCCAAGAAGTTTCAAACTATCGTCCGCGCTGACCATGTCCTATGGTTGCCGACCAGACCTCATTGCCATTATCGTTGATCGTGTCTCATGGCTGCCGACCAGACCTCCTTGCCATTGCCGTCGATCAGGCCCCATGGCTGCCGACTAGACCTCCTTGCCATTGTCACCAATCAGGTCTCATGGCTGCCGACCAGACCTCCTTACCATTGTCGCCGATCATGTCTCATTGCCACTGACTAGACCTATTTAGCCTCGGTACACAAGGCACCCATGACATCTTCTCTCTCAAAGAGACCAAAAATCTCATTTTGCTTGGACAAAGAGCAGCAATCTAAAACTCTCATCCATATCGGCTCAGCTCCACCAACTGCCTAATGCGATGACCAAATGGGCTCGGCTACATCGACCAATCATATTCACCTTGACCACTCCTTAGTTCCGTCCGATCGGGTCCCATCACTGCTGTTGATGGACATTATGGCTGAGCATCAAACCATCGTTTCCGACAGAGCAAATCACTATAATCGATGGCGACCACTGCTGTAGTCAAAGTTAATTTGTGACACTGCTGGAGTTGGGGGCTCATATCTACAAATACAAGCACCCAGCGAGAATGCCATCCTCATTGTCTAAACATGCTCAGTTCCATGTGCATGTATGATACCACCCAAAAAGATAAAAGATCTCTTCTCCCCTTTTAAATATAGTTAATCTCGTGAAAAGATTAAAAAATAATGATATGTGCTAAGGGCAACCACGTCAAAGCACATGATGCATAATAGTACAAGTATATATATTGTATTAATAAACATATATATATATATATATATATATATATGCATGCATGTGCTAACTTCATTTTATATTAACTACTATTGTCGGCACACGGATTCAATGACTTATGACTACAAATATATGATCGGCTTGGATGAAAACTATCTCAATGCCACAAGTAAGGGATTACACATACCCATTATTATCTAGTTACCAAGTATTGTGTGCATTATCATCGCACCATCATGTCATAACATACATCTCCATTACATCACTGTCATTGCATGGCATACACCGCCACCAGGACATGACATACAACTCCATTTCATCGCCATCATTACATGGCATACATCACCACCATGACATGACATACATCACCATTGTGACATGGCATACATCGTCATCAAGGCAATACATACAACACCATCATCACAACATCATGTGATTTCTGCTCGGCTCGGCCACACTATCTCCAATGTGTCTCACCATGCTTAAAGAGAAGGAAAATTATCTCCACATATGTGCTCGGCTCAGCCTTACAATCTCCATATATGTGCTCGACTCGGCCTTACTATCTCCATATATGTGCTCCATATTGTGCTCGGCTCTGCCTTACTATCTTAATATATGTGCTTCATATTGTCCTCGACTCGGCCTTACAATCTCTATATATATGCTCGACTCGACCTTACTATCTCCATATATGTGCTCCATATTGTGCTCGGCTTGGACTTACAATATCAATATATGTGCTCAGCTCGACCTTGCTATCTTCATATCATGCTCGGCTCAGCCACACCTTTTCCATAGATGTGTGCTCGGCTCGGCCAAACACTGGTCTTACTTCAAAGTCCCTAGCCAAGAAGCTATTCTCGAGTGTGAACTTGGGGGCTTCTTTGTTGATACCAAGTTGACCTCACCTCCCCACTTAATCAAATCCCACCAATAAGGGGATAACCCATTCTTGTCATAGATCACAAGGAGTAGGGAGCCATAACTCTCTCATGCTTTCCCCATGCCCAAGACCCCAAATCAAGGATAACCATGCAAAATTCCCAAACCAAGGAAAGCCATGCATTTTCTACCACTACTTGGACTACAAAAGGAAGCTCACCACCTCCAAGCAAGGGGATTGGCTGCCATGGCTAGGAAGCTCTCAAAATATCTCCAAAGCTCACTCAAGCTCTCTCTTTTATGTACAATGTAAACCATACTCAAATACAAATACAAAGCTATAAACTATAGTGGATGTAGCCCCATTTTGGGTGAACCACTCAAACACTTGTGTTACGTGTGTGATTATATCTTAATCTATTAGGTATGAAGATAACCCGTTAGCAGTGTGTTGTTAAACGCATTTTTCACTAGTTTAATTACATCCAGAGCCAAATGACATACAACATCAAGTAAGATACTAAAATATCTTCTCACAGTCTCACCAGAATGTTGAAAGCGCTCATGTGCTTGCCTATTTGCACAACCATGTCCTAAGATGTTCAAAAACATCCCTAACATCTCAGCAGCACTCATTATTCTTGAAACCTTTAATCCATAATTGTTTTGCAATTCATCACACAATCTTATAAATACATCTTTGTCCATCCTAAACATATTATGGCAACGACTTTCATTTCCTTATAACACTCCCATCAACCAAATGTTTCATGTATGATGGTCATTCATACACGGGGTCTTATGAATATATTTCACGTAATAAAGTTCAATAAGACGGGCAGTGACGCATATAATTTGGTTGATCTCATCCTCATCTTCTGGAGTGGACATGTTCTAAAATAGCACGCAAATGTGTTTATTTCCTTTGAATATCATTTTTACTATGCATGCATGTTTATATAACATAAAATATAATTACAAGAATTAAAATATCACTCACAAATTCAAATAAATGATCATCCAACATTAATTCAAATATCACTCACAACTTCAAATAAATGAACAACACAACAACAAAACATAAATTAAAGTCATCAAACTAGCAAATTGTAGTCTTCAGCTAACTCATGATTAAGAAATTGAAGCTTGAGGTCAGCATCTTCCATGACAACAAACATCTCTCTCTTCTCTTGAGCACAAAATAATTTAGTTGCAAACCACCACAACTTGCTACCACACTATGCCCCAGGTAAAGATGCAACATATTTCATCACTTCAGCAATACTAGTTCCTTGTGAAACTGTATTAGACATTGATGTTCCAATACTCCTACTCTCAACCACCTCAACAAGATGTTCAATTTGCAGTAATAATTTTGCAGCACCTCCCAATTTTGCCCCCTTCTTTACCTTTCTTCTCATTATTATCTTTGAATTTCAAGTGATTGAATAGTTCTCTTTTTTGGCACATTGTTTGTAGTGTGAGTGGTTTCAATTGGCACAGACTCATTCGAAACACCGTTAACTTCTAGTGGATTGACATCTTCATCACTTTCAACTGGAAGTACACTAGATGAAGGTGCCCAAGAATGCTTATCTGGGCCTGTGACGTTAAAAACCATCCTATCTAACTTCTTCTCATCTCAGGACTAATACCCTCAAATTGGAATCTTGCATATTTGGGTTCTCCCCTGCATTATGACATATACAAATATTATAATGAATTCTTAAACATAGTTATAAAAAAAACATGGATATCAATACTATATTAAAACAGAACAAAAATTTCAAATACCTAAATTTTATCTTGCCACCATTCCGCAGATGCATCAACGGTATTCTTAGCGACATTCCACCCAAGACCAATTTCCTTCCCTTTTAGATCTTTCCATAATTTCCATTCTTTTTTTTAGTAAATCCCACTTGTTTTTCAATTGTAATTTCTCATATCGTCTTCCTATCTCTTTACTAATATTTGTAACCAGCCTTACCCATCCAACTTTATTAAAGTGAATACATTTGTGAGGCATTTCATGGCAATGTATGATGCCATGAAAGAAGAATTAGCACCACATACAGTGTGTCTCACAACGGACATTTGGGCAAGTGTTCAAAACATAAACTACATGGTGATCATGGCACACTTCATAGATGGTGATTGGAACTTGCACAAAAGAGTCTTGAACTTTTGTGTCATTTTCAATCGCAAGGGGAACTCAATTGGTAAACTCCTTGAGTCATGTTTGCTTGATTGGGATATGACGAGGATACTAACCATCACAGTTGATAATGCTTCCTCAAACACAAAGGCAATAGATTACTTTAAGTCAAAAATGGGTCATTGGAGAAATGGTAGTATTGTATTAGAGGGAAAGTACATGCACATTAGGTGTTGTGCTCATATTTTGAATTTGATAGTTCATGATGGGTTGAAAAAATTGGAGAAAAGCATAGTGTGTATAAGAAATATGGTGAAGTATGTAAGATCCTCTCCACAAAGGTTAGAGGACTTTAAGAGTTGTGTTAAGAAGGAGAAAATTGAATGCAAAGGGCTGTGGTATTAGATGTGCCGACTAGGTAAAATTCCACATATATAATGTTGGAAGCCGCTTTGAAGTTTGAAAAACCCTTTTGGAGAATGGGAGAAGATGATGATGGTACATATATTTATGGGTTTGGTGAAGATAAACTGGTTCTTGAAGATGGAGTGGTTGTATCTCATTATTCTAAAAAGAGGGAAGGCCACCAACTAGTGAAGATTGAAACAATGCTCTTATTTTTGTGAATTTTTTAAAGGTATTTTATGAGATGACATTGAAGATGAGTGTCACTTTGCATCCCGCTTCCCACACCACTTTTCATGACTTGATTGCAATGGAAGAAGAAATTGGGGATTTGTTGATGGGAGATGAGGAAATATTAGGTGAAACCCAAACCTTCAAGGTTTTAATGGACATGGCACTTAACATGAAGATGAAATTTAATAAGTATTGGGGTGGCCTTGATAAAGTGAACAAACTTTTAATGGTAGTGCTTGTTCTTGATCCTCGTTACAAGTTTGGGAACTTGGAGTTTATCTTGAAGAGTCGGTTTGAAAATCCGAAAGATGTGGTTAAGAAGAAGAATGAGATCAAAGAGCTTTTAAGGAAGCTTTATGGGGAGTATGCCATGCCACCACCACCACCACCACCATCCACTCAAAGTAGTCATCTTTGTTCTAGTGATACTAGTACTACTAATACCATGAATACAACTAGTAGCCTGAGCCAAGGGGGAAAGAAACAAAGCCAAATGAATGAAAATTGGAGAAAAGAGACTCGAGCAAATGATGTCATGATATTGGAGCATGATATTGATAGGTACACCACCGACCCTATTGAAGATGTGGTTGACGAATTTGATGTTTTGAAGTGGTGGAAATTGAATGGGGTTAAGTATCCAGGTTTGGCACTTGTTGCAAAGGATGTGCTTGCCATCCCGGTATCAACGGTAGCTTCGGAATCATCCTTTAGCACGGATGGTCGGGTAGTTAATTCATTTCATGCCTCTTTGACTCCTAGGATTGTGGAGGCATTAATTTGTTCTCAAAATTGGTTAAGGTCGGATGACATATCCTCTTTACAATATGAGCCAACAATTCAATGGATTGAGTTTTATGAATCGATTGAATTAGGTATTTCTTTGTAATTTTATGTGCTTTATTGATGTATTATATAGTTTGCATGTTTGACTAATGTTTTCATTGGTTTGTGTTTTTGTTTTATAGATATTATGAGTTCGTCCACACCTCCCAAGTCTGCCCCCACTACTTTTTAGTGTTAGGAGGGACTTAATGGAGCTTTGTGTGAGTTTCATACTAAACCTCATTCAGTAAATGCATCTACACACATACATGATACACGTTTGAATATCTTGTTGGACTTAATGTCTGTGGTGAGTTTGAATTAGTTGTTTATTTGTAGGAAGCTCATCATTCCTTCTAGTAATGATTGTTACCTTGTGGAGCCTCGGCTGCATGCTTTTGTGGCTGCATGCTTGTATTTTGTTTATATTTTGCCATAGTTGGATTGCAATTTATCTTGGAGCTTTTGAATTTGGATTGTAAACCCTGTTGTGTTAAACTTTGTGCTTTTGTGGATCGTATTTTTTGCTCTTGGGTGCTTGCTGTTGTCTTTAAGATTAGTGTTGGATTGAGTTTGATATGTTAAAAGCTTGTTGGAAGTTGTAATTTGGAATTGAGCCTATTTGATAATGAAGGAAGACTGAAAAGTTGTGTTAGGTACGAATTGGGTTTAGGCCAATTCTAAAATAAAAGTTTGGGCTCATGCATGTAATTGAATAAAAGTTTGGGCTCATGCCCAAACTAGGAACCCCAAGAACCGAACTGAAACCGGGTAGGTTCGAGTTTGTTTGATCTTGCCTATAAATTTGCGTTAAAACTGTACTTGACCAAATTGATCTTCATTTTCGGTTCAGGTTCCTGTTTCATGACAAAATCGGCCCGAATCGGACCGTGCCTAGTGCTAGGACGTAGAAGGGAGCACATGTGAGTGTGTGTGTGTGTGTGTGTGTGAGAGAGAGAGAGAGAGAGAGAGAGAGAGAGAGAGAGAGAGAGAGAGAGAGAGAGAGAGAGAGAGAGAGAGAGAGAGAGAGAGTGAGTGAGTGAGTGAGTGAGTGAGTGAGTGAGTGAGTGAGTGAGTGAGAGAGAAGAGGTGGTGGGTGGTGATGTTAAAAGTATGCCTTGAAAGCCAATCATTAGATGAAACCTTTCATGGAAACTTCGTTTAAACAAACTATTTAGTTTAACACAAAAGGGCAAATATGTCAACATTACAATTGACCTATTTGACAAGTCCATGGATTTATGGGATAAGGAAAGTGATCTAATGAGGTTAGATGCAAATGGACCTTTCCCTATAACTCAAACCAAAAATGTTCCCGATCATAGGATCGTTCAACTAGGCATTGACGAACTGCAAAGATTGGTGAACACTCTATCTGCTCAACCAGGAGGATGACTAGTCTCGAGTCATTCGTGTGTGGACACTGAGATAAGTGTGTAGGTGCTTGCTAGGGAATGAGTTCACTGAAGCGGTCAAACTAAGGAATCTTGTATGGAAGTTCTACTTGCATGTCAAACAAGATTTCTTTGTTTGCAATAACGCAAGGTTAATCCCTAGACGTGGGGCACCATGGTTGCCTTATGGATGAATAGTTGGTATTTGATTGTATTATAAGGTTGAGCTCATCCTTGGGCTCGATTCAAGGTAATGACTGGATCATTGATGAGTCCATAGAGGAAAGTGAGTGTATGACAAGGGATCTCAACTTCCAGTAAAAGGAAGAGAATGTTCTAAGATATGATTCAGGAATGTTTGGTTGGAATCGGAGCACAATTGAGAAAGAGTCTTCCAATTGAGCTCATATTGAATCATATAGCCAATAGAGATCACGTTAGAGATTTGACATGAATTATGTATCCTATTAACGAGATCAAGCACATTGTAAAATAGAGAAGGATCGAATTGCATTGTAATTCAACTAAATGGGCTCTCCTAATATATTATATATTAGCTTGGGTAACTGTGATATGCTGCTAGACGTCACTCACAGTTTGTGGAAGCCCTGAAAATATTCCATAATTCAATCCTCATAAAGGAAGAATTAAAAATGGAAGTTTTTAATTCACAATAGATAAAAGAAAGAGTTCATGATCGCTCATGGCCTCACTAATTAAAACCTAATGGATCACACACCCATAAGCTTACGATTTGGATAATAATGGAAGATGACAAAATCAACGGTTAAGTCAATGAATTAATTTGATTAATTGATTAAGAGAAAATTAATTAAAGAGTTAATTAATTACGTTGAAATATAATGGACCTAAGAATAGTTTAAGAAACTAAAGGCTCATGAGATTTTAGCAAAGGGATCTTGAGAAGAGTCAAGTGGGACAATTTGGACTAAGATGCCCAAGAGAAAACTCACCCCCCTTATGCCGTCCAAATGGAGAGAGAGGGAGAACCTTAAGGTTCTCCCATGTATTCTATATATTCACCACTTAGCTCATCTTTCTCCCTAGGGCTTTAAGTCTTGCAAAGGTGAGGAGAAACAATCAAATCTCTCTTCCTTAGGCAACCTAAAATCGGTCCCAAGAGAAGTGTTGCTAGCACCACATACTTCTCTTGTGTGTCATCATCATTCTAAAGAGAAAGCTTGGTGTGGAGACTTTGGAGGTCACTACTTTGTGGCTTGGAGAAGAAGTAGAAAGTGGATCCTACCACCATCACTTGGCGGAATACTTGGGTTGGACTCAAGTTGCGCTCCAATGGTGAGTTTCTATCTATCTTCCTCTCTTTAATTTTAAATATGGTAGTTTGCAATGTACATCAAATCTTTGAACCTTAAGATCCTTTAAAAGGTTTTGTTTTTAGGCTATGGGATTTTGTTTAAAGTTTTCCGTTGCCTATCAAATGAATTTTTCATAATCAAGATGTTTAAATAAACATTGTTTTTGAGAAAAACACAATATATCCTTCAGGTGGCGGCTAGAAGATGAAAAACAATGGAACCCTAACTAAACTGATGAAATAAATAATAGAACCCTAAAATGTTTCATTTCATATATTTTATTATTTTATTTCGGTGGTGTTGTTGGAACTAACAAATAAACATAGTGTATATGAATTTCTCAACTGAAGTTATTACTACATTTTATGTACCGAAACCGAAAACTCTAAAAATAAGCATGAACTGATCGGTCCGATTCGGTCTATTTCTTGCTTTGAATCGATTTTTGGTTTCTCATTGAGGAACTCCTTCACACCAGTGCATAAAAGTAGAATATTGAAGTCCTTAATCAATACAAGGCATTGATTCGATCATGAAATATTTTCTATATTTTTATTAATGTCGGTTCAGTTCGGTTGGACCGATGATTTGTAAAACCCAAATCGGGAGCCGAAAAGGTTAAGGGCGATTCAGTTCGATTTATATGTCGAAAACTGAAAATTTTAAAAATAAACCTGAACCAACCGATTCGGTTCGATTCAGTCTGTTTCCTGGTTTGGATTGATTTTCAGTTTCCCATTGAGAAACTCCTTCGCACCTGTGTATAAGAGTAGAATATTGAAGTCCTTAATCAATACAAGGCATTGAAAAGAACTAATTTAAGTTATTTCCGTACTTGGAGCACAATGACTTGATTAGAAGTTAAGATTATTAATCACAAATCATTAAAAAAATCATATAATATATTAATTAATCTCTTTCTATCGGGTTTAGCCAAGTTTCAATAGTGGCACACTTATCAAACAAAACAGTTGGATCACTCTGAGGCATGTTGCTTGGACCCTAAGTAAATTCTACTTCTAGCTCGATCCAACAGAGGAGAGGGCAGTGTACTGTTCACACAATGTGCCTTGTCCCACTTATCCTCTTGGGGTGAGCAACTTGCTTGGAACCCATGATCTCCAACTCAACTAGTATTACTACTATATGAGCAGGGAAATGGTAGGTTGTGGGCTCAAGTCTTCTTGTTTGTGAAAACATAAACTCAAATAAAGTGTGTTCAAATGAACACTATAGTATTTCATTTTAATTGCCTCTCTCTTCTCATCCCTCACCTCTCTCACATATCCTCTCCCGAAAAAATGATTTTTTTTGTGAGACATGTGGCCATGATTTCAATTCTCTAGTCCTCATGCACTGTATAGAATTTCATGATAAGTCCACTAAACACAGCACAGACATAAAGATGGAGTACTTCAAAGCTTTATTATGAACAACCAACAACAAGATTAGTGGCTTGGCTGGCTTTCCTTTCAACTCCATTGATTTTTTTTATTTTTTTTACAACTATCACCTAATAAAAAAGACTATAAAATTAATTATATTCTCACAAAGTGTTTTATATCTCAACAAGAAAGCACGCTATAAAAGTAGTGACAAATAAGACTGGCTGGATTTTTTGGATCATTCAAAATTTCAACTTGGTTTGAGTTGCCATGTGATATGAGGGTATTTGGTCAAATCAGGTCAAACTTTGATAATAAAAAAAATGAGTACGACAAATATTATGTCATTAGGTGTCATGTCAACAGCGATTAAATAATTTTAAATTAAACAAGGGATTGTCGAATATTCTCGTTGCGTGCTCCTATATGGCTGATTTTTTTCCCTCAATATAAGCGATACTAGGGTGGAAAAATCGAACTTAGAGCCTTTGGTGCATCAGAAATACTTGTTTGAAATGAAGATAGCATTATTTTGCTATTTTCGACCAATAATACTATAATATGTGAAAAAATTATCTCATATTTCATTATGTTATTGACAGATAATAGCAAAAAGTGATATCTCTATTGCATGAAAGTGTTTCTTCTTGTCCAGAGGGCATTTGGAAATCATTTATATGCCCATCAGTTGTGACGAAGGAATTTGAGACAGGCCAAGAATGCCCCGCTGCCTAGAAAACCGATAAGCTAATTTTGAATATGGAAAATGCTTGGGCAATCTCAAGAGCTAAAGCCGTTTTCCTGTGCTGCACGCCAACATCATCAGGAGACGATAGTCTTGACTATTCAGGCTTCCGCCAGAAATTTTATTTGGGCAGGTGCCAAGGGGGGAGGGGAGAGAGAGAGAGGGTCACAGTGGGTTTTGAGAAAATAAAAAAAGAAAAAACAGATTTGTTGTGTTTTCAAAAATTGGGGTGTTTTTGAGTTGTTTTCAAATTTGAGTTTTCAAAAATGTTCATACCAAACAGGTCAAATTTGTTGTGTTTTCAAAAATTGGGGAGTTTTTGAGTTGTTTTAAAATTTGGATTTTCAAAAATGTTCATACCAAACAGGTTTTTTGGATTCGAATCCAATACCCAACGCATCCTTAACAACTTAGCCTTTCTTTTTGAACCATATTATAGGCTAAAAATTATGGTTTTTTTGTCAACAAGGTCTAGCCCAGTTGGAAAAGGGAATTGATTTGCACATAAATAATCTTATGTTCAAACCCTCATAACATCGTGGTAATGTGTGTTTAATGCTTGTACTAAAAAAAATTTATGGCTTTGTTCTATGCTTTTCTTAAAAAATAAGAAATTACAAAAGAAAACTGCTAACAATCCCATAATCAACAACAAAATGGGTCAAAATATAGGTAGCAAATACTTGACGTTTGTGAAACAGAGAGTTAGGGTTGTTTATTTAGACCCACCAAACTTCTCTATCATAATTTCACTGTAAATGTATACATCAGCTCAAAAAGTTGACACGCGATTTAGCATTAGTAATTGGGTTTTACTATTTTGTGGATATTTAGCAGGCACCGACACCAACGCTTTATAAAATCTTTTTTATTATTGACCGAGGAAAAAATATATTGAGCACGTGGCTTGAAAGTGTAAAGGGAGCTCCTTTTCTTTTATTCAATGGTCAACCACCAGTACCGTTGTCCCATAAACAGAAAATGAATGTACGATCCTGATCATTTATTACTCTGACCCAACAAACTGTACGGTCAAGATCGACTAGAAGATCTCAGCAAATAACGCGACACAAAGCAAAATCTCGTGACATTCGATCGAATCGAGCCGCAATAGCGTCGGTCACGAGCAGTTATCTTCTACCTATTCTAGTTATATATTATATATAATATATGTTAGGCACTTCCAGCAGTGAAACCCTTGCCATGAAAGGAGAAAAGCAGCCTACTATTCATGTGAATAGTACTGCCTTTAAATGTGTGTTCAAAGATTCTGTGAATAGCAAACACTATTCATTTTTTTGTTTATTTTATTTTTTACATGAGATTAATTTTAGTTGTATGTATGAAATTAATAATAATAAAATTGATAGGTATGTATTAAAAAATATTTCTGAATTTTTGAATTTTTTCAGATTTTTTAAAATATTTTTACGTCGATGACGTCAAAAAAATAATCGGCGTCACGCCTCGGGCCAAGACAAGGGCTCTCGCCTTTGGGCCACCAGGCTTGTGGCCCCACAGACTTGCCGGGCCAGCCCCTCTGCTGGAATCACGTTTTGGGCTCGCCACCCTTGCCTTGGCATGCTGGAAGTGGCCTTATTATGATATATTAGATTAGTTTTAGGATATTTACCTTATAATAAATAATATATATTAGGGTTTTTTGTCTACAAATTAACCATTAAACTTTGGGGAATGCTAGCAACCTTCTCTCTACATTTCTCTCTTGGACCTTCTCCATTCTCCTTATAACACGTGTCAATTTTCTTACATTTAAAACAATATAGTGGGTCCTTTGCATTAATGACATAGTTTTAAGTGTAAGGAAATTAACACGTGTCATAAGAAGAATGGAGAAAGTTGCTAGCATTCCTCTTAAACTTTTTAATCTCTCTTCTACTTCTCTTCCTTAAATCTTCTAGGTTAGTTTATGATATTTGCATTAAAAACTCCTATAAATTTATGATATTTGCACTAAAAAGTCCTACAAATTTAACCTTTTTTTTTTTTTAACTTAAGCTTTATGAATTTATGAAGTTGGGTACCTTAATATTGGGATTTATGAACCTTTTTTGTATTTCAGGAACAATTAGGACGGTAGGTAGGGGGTTTTTAGACAATAATTTTTTTAGATTATTCTCTCAATATCGGTTTAGCTCTCTGCTGTTTTAGGTCACTAGGAAAGATTTACCCATGTTCCGTTTTCTACTAATTGGATGGCTCCAGTTGTGCTATTCCATTTGTTTGAATAAAATTCTATATCAAAAGAATAGCACCATAAATAAGAGAGTGCAACAGATAGCAGTGAACCATTTAATAAAATCCATCCAATACCCAAAGATGAGAAACGGAACAATAGCATAATCTTAAACTTGAGCACTCTTCTTCATTTTCATTTTTTTCATTTTTTTAAAAAAAAAAACCTTTCTTTGTGATTTCTAATGAAATATTTAAGTCTTTTAACAAAACAAAAAAACATAATATTGGAATTTTACATCAATTTTTAAAAATTATTAAAGAAGGAGAATTCGAACTTGAAACTTATTTTAATATTAAAAAGAAAAGTATTATTGAGCTATGTACTAATTACATTTACACAATTATGGTATCGATTATTTACTCCATGTTCCGTTTTCTACTAATTGGGATGGCTCCCGTTGTGCTATTCCAGTTGTTTGAATAAAATTATATATCAAAAGAATAGCACCATAAATAAGAGTGTGTAACAGATAGCAATGAACCATTCAATAATATCCATCCAATACCCAAAGATGAGAAACAGAACAATAGCGTAATCTTAAACTTGAGCACTCTTCTTCATTTTCAGTTTTTAAAAAAAAATAACATTTCCTTGTGATTTCTAATGAAATATTTAAGTCTTTTAACAAAAAAAACATAATATTGGAAATTTACATCATTTTTTTCATTATTAAAGAAGGAGAATTCGAACTTGAAACTTATTTTAATATTAAAAAGAAAAGTATGGTATCGATTATTTACTCCATGTGATACTAGACTACCTTTTTTTTCGCAAAATTTTACTATCTAAACTAAATTTTGTGTCAAAATGCCGCATATCGTCAAGATTATTAGAATTTCTATTTAAAAAGAGTCACGTGGCCACTATTTTGTGTCACCACCTGAAAATATTTTTCCTTCTCAAATTTCGATTATTTTTTTGGTTGCCAAATTATAGCCTCAATAATATTCAAGCTTTGGGGAAAGGGGGTGTTTTTTTTTTTGAGGATCTTTCTTATTGAGAGGGGCGATAATATATTAAACTAACACACACTACACGGATGCTATGACTTGAACCCAATACCTGACCTGAAGGAATAAATACTTCAAACCACTACACTAGTGGGGCTTTTGATTTTTAAGAACCCCACTTTTGATTCTTTTTATCAAAATAACCTTGGGGTTTGAAAGAGCATTGTATAGGCTTTCAAAAACTAATTTCAATTTCAATTTTCAGGATCATTTGATGGAGTAATGATGTTACAAATATTGTAGGATTTGAAAAACCATTCTTCAATACAATAATTATTTTGCAAAAAACCCTGGTGTCGTTGCCCCTGCTTTCCTATCCTCTCTTCTTTCCTTTCCTTTTGGTTAGTTGGGGCATTTTGAATAAGAAGCCTCTAATGGTGATTTCTTTTAAGCCATACTCAGTTCGAAGTTCTCCATCACCCCTTTTGGATTAATTCCTCGATCAAATCATTCTCCCAAAATCATCACTCAACAACTTCTCACATTATCTAGATTTAATTCTACCTCACATTTGAATAAGAGTTGGTTGCAATCTACTTGATTGGTCTTTACCATGTTTGTTTGGTTGACATAGTTATTCGTTGTTATGCACAATTGTATCATTGTAAACCTTGTTTTCCTCATATCCATTAGAGGTTTTGCATTTGCTTAAATGCTAGATGCGGTGGCAGGGTTGACGGCGGTGCTTCTTCATGTGGTGGCGATAGGGTTCATTTAGGCTCATGTGTTGTTTTAGAATTTTTGTTATATTTTTGGTTTATGGGGTTTATTTGAGATTATGCTTAATTTTAGTGATTGAAGAAAACATTAAATCCTAGTTATATTTAGCCACAAAGATAAGGTTACAAGTAACCTTAGGCAACGGAAGCTTTAAAATTTTAATCTTTGAGCTCTTGGTGTAGATTGTTCCACTCCTAGACATTCTAGACTAAGAGAAAAGGAGAGTAGCAACTTTACCCTTGAAGCACTACTCAAGATTGACATCCTTGAGTTGATCACATTACGAAAGGCATTCTAGATTCACCAAATCACCAATGGAGGTGATCTCTAACTTTTCCACACCAAGAAAGATGGAGGGTATGATGCAACCTAGGAAGGAAGGATGCAAGTGTTCAATTCCTAGGGTGGCCAATTGGCGAGGTGGGAGGAGCTTGATGGTGTTCTAACTCCTCTCTTGAAATTAGCTCAAAACCCCTAATTTTTCTCAAGAGACAAAGTTCATTTATATAGCCCCAAAAGAAGGAGACCTAAGTCTCCCTCTATGTAAAACCGGCCATGGGGTCTTTATTGGGCCTCTTGGGCTTATTTGGCCATCCCACTATGCCCACATGTCTTCACTAACCCAATGGGCCTTTAACCCAATTTTATAGTTTAGGCCCAAACTACCATTTTCCCGCATTCTCTTAATTAACTCAATCTCTATTAAATTAATAAGTCTATGCACATCATATTTATTTCCTTTCATCTAACCTTATCGGTGTGTGATCCATTAGGTTTTAATTGGTAAGGTAGTGGACAATCCAAAACTCTTTATTGATCGATTGTGAATTAAAACCCCCTTTTAATTATCCCTATATGAGAACTAGATTACATTTCGTTATCATGACTTCCACAAACCGTGAATGACGTCTAGCAACATGTTATGGTTGCCCAAGCCAATACAGAATGGGGTTGTGAACTTATTTAGTTGAAATTACCGTGCAATACGGTCCTTCTCTTAATCAATGCTCTTGATCATGCTAATTGGGGCATGGAATTCATGTCAAGCTCTTAGCGTGATCTACAATCTCATGTGATTCATTAGAGCATGATTACAATCTTTATTATTGATCTAGCTCGTTGCTTTGGCCGAAGACTTCTCAGTCACATCTTTCGAGCATTCTCCCTCTTTACTTAAGGTAGAGATCCCTTGTTGTACACTCACATGTCTCCATGAATTGATCATGAACCCTAATCATATCTTTGGGTTATGCCCAATGAAAACAACGCTTCAACATGGCTAAGGGCCTACAACGCTTCAACATGGCTAAGGGCCTACGACGCTTCCATGAGACAATTCGTGGTGCCTAAGGTCAAGGACTAATTTGCACTATTCCAACTTGAGAGATCCTGATTGACATGTAGGTAAAACTTCCATTCAAGTTTTCTTTGTTGATCACGCTTAGTGAATACATTCTCTATTGAACACCCATGCACTTATCTTAGTGTCTCCACACAAATGACTTGAGACCAATCATCCTCCTGATTGAGCAGATATAATACATGATGGTCTTTGCGGATTATCAATGCCCATTTGATTATCCTATGACAATGAACTCGCTAGGATGTGGATATGGTACAGAAAAGTCTCATGAACTTAACTTCTTTAAGTCACTTTCTACGTCTCACGATCCACGAACTTGTTGGTTAAGTAATTGACTAAGATTATTATTCTAAACAACATAATGCCCTTAATTGATTAGGTGAAATATCCTTAGATTTACATCTCATGATTGGCTCTAGGGCATACTTCTAATAGTGATGTCGGCTAGTAGTTGTTTGTGTGTCTAATTTAGTTTGGTTTTTAGCGTGTTAGTTTTGTTGCCCTCTTGGGCTCGATGATTTGGATGTCTTGGTTGTATAATTGAAAGTTATCTAATGAAGTTGTTATTTAATAAATTAAAAAATTATAGTAGGATTCATGATTAAGAAATTGTGGTTCTTGGATTTATTGTATGATAAAAAAAAGAAAAAGGAAAGGATAGAGACAATAATTTCAGCCTTTAGAGAACAAAACCATGGATTTATAAGGAAAACAAAGAAACAAAGAAAGAAAAACACCATGGCTAACTAATTTGTCCCTACCAAGTGAAGACGAAAACCCTAGTCCACTTTCTCCCAAAAAACACTCTACAATTGTTTTCACTTTGAGGGGAGAGGAAGCCACTGTTCTTCCTCCCTTCTCCCCTCCTCTCTTCCTTTCTCCCTTCTCCTATTTTCCCCCATTTTTAGAGACATAAATTTTCCCATATTTGTCTTCATTTTATAATGATTTTCCTCCACTCATCACAAACGAATGCATCTCGGAGCGTCGGATCTCCACCTGTGTTTCGGTGTCGGATCTCTACCACCATCCTTTTTGTGGTTTCTTCATGTTTGGAATAAGTCGCAAAGACTCTTTGCACTTTCTGTGTTATTGTCACCTCTCAATTTGTGAGAGTTTTTCACCTCTCCTTTGTGAAAGTTTTATTTGTATTGTTATGACTTGATTTTTTCAGAGTTTTATCTATTTTTGATTGTTTTGAGTTTGTATTCTTAATTAAGATGCCTATATCAGAGTTTCTTCGATCATGCGTGTTTGTTAATGGAGCAACCCCAAATTGTCTTAATTTTGATGTTATATCGCTTTGTTATTGTAATGGCCATTTGTGATTAGTGACTTTTTTGGTTGAATTATGCATGTAATCTCATTATTTCTTCAAAAAAAAGAGAACACAAAAACATGTATTTAATTTTTGTAATCGAAAACTCTTAAAAGATCCAAAATCAGGTAATAGTCATGATTGAGTTTGGGAGCAAGTCTGTGATTTGAAATACATGGGCATGAACCCTCGTATTATTTAAAGCACCACTACTCCATCAAATGACCATGAAAATCGATTTTAATACTAATTTCATAAGATACTATTTTACACCCTCAAGATTATTTTGATCAAACGAAACGAATCATGATCCATGAGTGAATTTGGCATAAAAAAAGAAAGAAGAAGAAGCTTTATGTGGCAATATGACACCAAAAAAAAAGTTTAGGTGAAAAAGGACACAACATAGCGATCACGCGACTCGCACTTGATTTTCTTTGAATCTTAAATTATTAATCAAATTATTGATCACACTAGCAATAGTTTAGTATGAAAGAGGGTAGTGGTTAGAGGAGAATCCATTCATTTGAATTCATCAATGTAACAAAATGAGACCTTTCTAATATAAATTTTTTACTGATCATACATCTTTCTTTTTGCTACAATATTACTTCACCAATTTATGAGAAATTTTACAACTAAAAACGTACCCATTTAGAAGAAAATAGTGTTTACATAAAGTTTGGAATATCTGAGTGTGGTTTATTTCACATTGTTGTACTATCAAAATAATATCACCTTCACATCATGTACGATATGAGTCCTTATTTTATGTGACAAAAATAGGAAAATATTTTTGATCATCATTTTAACCAAATGTGTATCATAACCATCATTTTCAACACTTGATACGTGTCCATATGCATAATTATAGTCTATGTTGCACAGACACGGGTACGGGGACACGAAAACGCGACACGGCGACACGTCGACACCGAAAATCTCAAAAAACTAGGACACGGACATGGCTAGAACACGGCAATTAAAATAATAATAAAATTATAATAGTATATACTTATATATATATATTTCAAAAAAAAAATTGCATATTCAATAACATAAAAACATTACTTTTGTTGGGCAATGCACCTGACAAAACATAAAAAACACATCTCATTGACAACTCTCTCTTTCTCTCTCTCTCTCTCTCTCTCTCTATGTCTCTCATTTTCCTTCTTCTTCTCTCCCTCTCTATTTCAAGAATCCGATTCAAAGTAGGCGTTGTCTTCTTCCCCAAGTGTACAACGCCTTCTTTGTAATACATAAATTTTTTCCATTTTTTTCAAGACGTGTCTTGACTATGAGTTGACCGTGTCCTGACTGTGGACACAGCGTTGACCATTGGACACGAGTGTCCGAGGTGTGTCCGAGGAGTGTCCGAGTGTCCAAGTGTCCGACACGCTGACACGGCGGCTCGACGGAGTGTCCGTGCAACATAGATTATAGTAAACTTTTTCTTTGCATTTATAGAACCATAGTTATGTCTATGGACACGTATCAAGTGTTGAGAATGATAGTAAAAGTACACATAGGTTAAAACGGTGAAAAAAAATGATTCCAAAAAATAGTCAATAGACAATGTGCCTCTCATGGTTGTTTCATGAAGCTGTAATTAATTAATTATAAATTAAATTAAATTAAATTAACATATAATTTATGAGCTAATAATAAATAAAAAAAGTTTTGGGAAGAGGAACAAATAAATATAAATAATATAAGATATAAGGAAGACGGTGAGGAAGTACTTGTTGTGAGGTGGTAGCTTTACAGCGAGGCTAGCTGGGTCTTAGCGGGAGCCAGCTGGCAAATGTACGGCGGCGTATACGCAGCTACCGTCGCCGTTTCCTCTTTTCAGAACGCAGCTGTCTCCGAATATAGCAAACCCACACAAAAGCAAAACCCGACTTTTTTTTCTTTTAAGGAAAAAATAAATATTTAATTGGAGAAAGATTCTTACACATTTTTTATATTCCGGTTTTGCCCTTTTTCTCTGTCTATATGGCAACTGGGTCCTAGCAGAGTGAGGTGGCATTTTGGGCGGTTTCGTTCGAGTTTACCAAAAATGCCCCTTTGTCATGAATTAGTTTGGCACGTTGAGGTTGTGATTTTGTGACATAAATTTTTGGATTGTCAAAGGATTTATAATCCTATAATCTCACGTCAATTATTTCCTTTTATCTTTGATGATATGTTTTTTTGGGGAATCTTTGATCATATGTTTATTTGAACCTAATGCTTTTGAATTATGTTCTCCTAACAAAATAAAAAAACGTTCGATATATATTTTGACAACTTTACAAATAGAAATAAACGTTTAAGAATATCCAAAGACATCGACATCCCTCTACTTAAATTTAGTCATCTCATCACATCACATGAGATGATAATGCCCATAAATTTCCACTTATAGCATTATGCATAGTTGCAACTTGCATCATACTTATCAATTCAAAGGCCACAAAAAAGCATGCTTGTTAGTCCTCTTCCTAATTGGAAGGCTCATAATCTGTCACCCGAAAGAAACAACTCGATGTCGATCCTTGACCCCAAAAAAAAACAAAACTCTATCCTTCTCTATCGTTTACAAATCATTGTGAATTTTTACCCAACAAAATCACCCTCCCAAAAAAGATTTCACACACGATTGAAAAATCTTCGATTTCCCACTAAAAACCCACAAGATCTTTTTCCCCAAACGGTAAAAAATCGCCGCAGATACTGTGACAAATCCGGCATTTCACACGATTCACAAGGGTAATTATGTCATTTTGACAACTATTTAAGTATCCACCATTTCGCATTCCAACAATACTGCCTTCGCAACGCGCCTCTCTCTCTCTCTCTCTCTCTAGCGCCTTTTCTCGAGAGGGTCATCCGCACTACTTTTCCGGTCGCTGTCGCCGGAGAACCCACCGGATATCAAACTCTGACCACTCTCCGTCGAGAAACTCAAACTGTTCGAACCCTCTGAATCCCTGCTTTGGACCGTTGGAGACAGTGAGAGTGATAGAGAACTCACAAACTCATAATCAAAAGCCAACGAAAGGCCTCAAGACACAAAACCCAGACGCGTTCATGGTGACTCGGTGTCGTTTCACTGGAAGACCGACGAGACGACGCCGTTTGGAGGTGCTATTTTGAATTGGGATAGGGGGCGTAGATAGTTTGAGATATGGGGAAGTTGGCGGCGGGATTGGCGGTTGGGGTGGCGGTGGCGGCGTGTGCGGTGGCTGCGGTGGTGGTCGGTCGGAGAATAAGGAGCAGAAGGAAGTGGATAAGAGTGGTTGGGGTTTTGAAGGAACTTGAGCAGAGCTGTGAAACTACAGTGGGGAGGTTGAGGCAGGTCGTGGACGCTATGGCTGTGGAGATGCACGCCGGTTTGGCCTCTGATGGTGGCTCCAAGCTCAAAATGTTGCTCACTTTTGTGGATAAACTCCCCAATGGGTAATAACTTTTAATGCTTCACTTGATTTTCTTTAATGGGCTTTTCGTTTGTAGTTTCTTGTATCTGTTTCTTCAACTGGGTTTTCGGTTTTTTTGGTGGTTTTAGGCGAAAATGTTGTCCCTTGATGAAAATTTGGGTGGTTATTTCGTGGGGTTTTCTTATTGGAGTTTAATGGGTTTATCAGTTATATTTGATTTTGGGCAAGAAAGTAACTTCATTTTAATGTTTTTGATTTTGATTTGATGTTTGGGGATTGTATTTCTTTGATGCCTACGTGTTCTGATGATTTGTTGTTTTGTTACAGTTTTTTTCTGTTTCTTTTGCGGGCTTTCTCTCACTGTTATAATTCTTGTTTAATTTATCTTTTGTTACTGTAGTTCCGTTCCCCCTCTTTTATGTGCATTTCGTATTGCCATCTGATTTGTGTTGTCGCTTAGTTCTATGATCTGCCCTTGTTTTAATTTCCTAGAATAGGTGCCATTTTGGAATTGTTTGATGTTGGTCTTCTTTCTGCCTTTGTTCTAGATTATACTGATATCCGAGCTCTTCAATTAAAATGATTGTAAGTTATTTAATTTTAATTTTATAGTGTTCACTGTTGTTTTGACATTCGACAATGATGAATCAATCATTTCACTACTTTGCTGAGAATTTTTTTTTCCTTGAAAATTTAGCAATATCACTTATAGTTCTTACTTTCTTCCATTTCCATCTGTTCTCATGGTGAATATGAGTACAGTAAATTCTATAGGAGTGAGGTGTTAATATTTCGTGTGGACTTTCTTTTTCATTTCTTGTTCTCCTTTTTCTTAATATTTGCACTTTTTTTTTGTATTAACACAAAATTTGTTGTTGTTGTTTATGTATTAGCACAAAACCTTTTCCACAATTCTTTCTCATTCAGTGTGTTATTGCCTGCTTTTATGTCAAGATCAATTATGTGTCCAGTTTTGCAATGATTGATGCAATGTCTTGTTGCAAAATAAGCAGAGACCCTGCTACCTCTGAAGGGTCTATCATTTGAAAAAGTGTTCCATAGATGATTTTGGTAATGGTAACGTGTACAATAATAGTGCAAAAACGTGTACTTTGAATTCACATGGTTTAGCATTATGGCAATTTGGTTATTCATTCAGTTGTATAGTGTAAAATTATTCTGCAGTTAGATACCTTCAATCTTTGCATAAGTTGTGTAATAAATAAGGATTGATTTTTTGACTTGGAAGGCCAAACTATCCCCCGAGGTATAAATTATTGCTCATGGTAGGTGTAATGCTTGTGATATGATTCAGAGAAGAGGGCCGATTATCTGTCTTTCTCCCCCATTGGTTATTTTGGAAGAGAATTCTGAAAGTTTAGATAACTTGTTCTTCACTGCCTTATTGCATTAAAGCTGTGGCTTAAATTATGTAAGGAAGCTAATCTGTGCTGGGTAGTTCTGGAAATTTTTGGTTGGCAGAATAAGTTGAAAGTGTAGTGTGATTGTAGTGCAATGGCTGTAGTTTGGGTGGTGTGGATAAAGAAATAGAAGAATTTTTAAAAGTATGGTGGGGTGGGTATGGATCCTTTGTTGGATGAAGCTTGATTTTCGAGCTCTTTATAGGCTTTGATTTCTGTTGAGTTTCAGGACGTACCATTCTTCTTTGGTTAAGCACATAGGCAGGATGTTGTCATTTAAGATTTTCTTTAGCTTAAATTTGATGTAGTTGTCTGTTAGCTGGTTGATAGTGTTTAAAGTTCTTGTATTGGTGGACAGCTTGTTCATTCTTATGTACATATTCTTTTGGTTCTTTATAAGTATTTTTTCTTGATAAAAAGAATTGAGACTGATTATTTTATCTTTTAATTTCTTGGGGCAGGAGCGAGAAAGGAACTTACTATGCGCTAGATCTTGGGGGTACTAATTTTAGGGTCTTACGGATTGAGCTAGGAGGCACGAGGTCCTCTACCTTGGAACATGATGTATATCGACAAGCGATTCCTCAAGATTTGATGATTGGCACAAGCGAGGTGACTGAATTTGTACCTTTAGATTTCTGTAACTGTTAGCTCATACTTGAAAGCTTCCAATGTGCTGCTGTCATGGAAACTGATGTGTTTCAATTGCTTGCAGGGTCTATTTGATTTTATTGCTTCATCATTAAAGGAGTTCGTTGAAAGAGAAGGAGGTGTTTCTGAGCTTTCACTGGACAGAATAAGGGAGCTTGGATTTACATTCTCTTTTCCCGTGAAACAAACGTCTGTGTCATCAGGCACTTTATTAAAATGGACAAAAGGGTTTTCCATTGAAGACATGGTTAGTTGCATGGTGTCCATTAAATTGTACTTCAGCAAAACTCACCTATTTTAGGGAACTTTGTGAAGGCAAGAGCATAATAGTTGCTTTGAATTTTTTTTCTTTTCTTGCTGATGCTTAAATTAAATGGTACTAGCTCTAGTTTTTCTTTGCAAGCCCAAGCATGCATAACAAGTCTTCCATGGTGCAGTATATGAATCCATTGAGGTTCAGTTTTTTAGGTTGGGTTTGACTGTGTATGACCTCAGAAAGCTGATTCTGTGTGGCCCAAACCAAATAATCATCTTGATTTTTATTATTTCATCACCTAAGAAAAGTAGTAAAGAAGATTTGAAGATTCTGGAATCTTCTTAATAAGTTGTTATCTTAGTGAGTTATGTGTGAAAAGCTTGCCCCTTTCCTCTGCTCTCCTGATATAAGCGTGCTTTACAATGTTTTGTCAGGTTGGAAGAGAGATTGCAGGATGCTTAGAGAAAGCAATGACCAGGAAAGGCCTAAATATGAGGGTTGCAGCATTTGTAAGAAAGCCGTTTCTCATCTTTACGTAACATTACTAATTGCTTCTTGCATATCCCAACTGGGATTTTTTTTTAAAAAATTTAAAAAATGGAATGTTCGGAATGGGAAAAGTCTTAATATTATTGTGTCTACTATGTTATAGGTGTACTGTAAATCCTCAACCACATAGGAAGCTAGCTTATCGCTGCAATAACTTCATTATAAATATATTTATCTTCTGTTTATTTGGCACAAAACTTTATTATTATTTTTTAATTATAGCTTTTTTCCCCTTTGTGCATTAATATGATTTTTGATAGTATTATCGTTGAACCTACACACCTTTTGGTGAATTGAAAGATGCATCAACTCTTGAATTGTTTTAGTTATGACTGCCAAAATATGCATGCTTTGGCAAAGTGTGAAAGTGGGTGAGGATAGAACAGAACTCACATGCCAAAATATGGATGCGTTGTACCTTTAAAAAGAAGTAACGGCATGATTCATCAAAAAGGGAAATTATTTGTGAGATATTGTATGCTCATACCAAATTAATGAAATGGCTAGTAACAAGGCCCTGATACCTTGTATGAAACAATCTTTTGTTAAATATAAAAGAAAACAAGGTTTGTGATTTATTGCAGTCAAAACAAATTAATGTTGTGGGCAGTAAGATGGCCATGATACCTTATATGAAGCAACATATATCAATTTAATTCTAAGTGGTTATGGACAGCATGTTCTACTATGTCTGGCTTTCCTAGATCCATGTATTACTCATAACTCTTTCATTTATTTTTATTTTGGGTGCTGGGAGAAGTAGGTAATATTCTACTTAATAAGAGCCTTTAAATACTAACCCCAACCACTACTATTTCAGCATAGTTGTGAAATGCTATATTAGATTCCAATAAATCAATGTCTAAGAGCATCTGCAATGGTGAGTCATTTCAATTTTATTTCAATAAATTGAATTTTTGACATGCAATGGTAAAGTTCAGTTCATTTCAGAGATCAATATTTCATTTCAGGGATCAATAGTTCATGTCAGAGGTCAATAAAATGAACTATGAAGTGAAATTCGTTACAATAAACTGGCCCACCATAATAACTTTATAGCCTCTCTTATTGACGACACATGGACAACATTACTTTTAACTTTTTAATTTTGCTTATTCATATTCAATTTTGTTATGCAATAACCTGAAAAAGAGGTGCTTTGATGTGTTCTCATTTAATCTCAACTTCCAATTCTTCAGAAAAAAAGTGTTAATATAATTCTGTCACCAGCCAAAGAAAATTTTGTTATTAATTATATATATATATATATTCAACATTGTTCTCTTTTTAAAGATGTCTTTGAAACCATTTTAATTGTATAATTCTTATTGTAATTGAACTATTGAATTGAATTCAAATGAACTGTTGAGCAACCATTGCGGATGCTCTAAAGGCCACCAGAGGAGTGGGTGTGGAAAATTTTGCTGTGCAGTTAATTTGCATTGGGATAATGCACACAACGTACAATATTTATGATTGCCCTATTTCCCTTGCATGTATTGTGTTAATTATTTAATGTTACACACTTATAAACCAAGCATAGCATTAAAGTTGGTGGTGCTACACTCTTCTTTTTAGGGAAAATCTATTAATCTAATGAAAACCATTAATTGGTTTATATGGTAAAAGATAAGGGATTCTGATGTAGCACTCTTAATCCAGTAAATCTTTTCATTGTAACTTGGGACTGGAAATCTTAATTTTATTTATTTATTAATGACTTGATGGAGATATACGATGATATTCTGTGAATGAATTATCCTTTTTATTTGTCAAGAACTACAAGGCAACTTTTGTGTGCATGTGTCCCTATACACTCATTTGTGTGATTCTGCATGTGCTTTTTTTGGTTGCAAAATTTGGGAACATGATTTCTCTGTTCGTTTATGCAGGTCAATGACACTGTGGGATCATTAGCACTTGGACATTATCACGACACAGACACTGTTGCTGCAGTGATAATTGGAACCGGTACTAATGCCTGTTATTTGGAAAGGACAGATGCTATAATTAAGTCTCAAGGGCTTCTTACAACATCTGGAGGCATGGTATCCATTATCTTGTCTCCCTTCAGATATACATACATATATCTATATATCTAATTCTTTTACCATGACGAGATCATGTTTTTTTTAATCTCTTGACATGAAGTCGTAATTTAAGAATAATATTTTTATTTTTTTGCTAGGTTGTCAACATGGAATGGGGAAATTTTTGGTCATCTCATTTACCAAGGACTGTGTATGATATTGAATTAGATGCTGATAGCCCCAATCCGAATGATCAGGTAAGATTCATTTTATTGCTCCTTTTGTTGCTTGATTGTGCAGATGCTTAATCAAATATGAAGTTTTATTAATCTCATTATGTAAAGCATTTCTCATTATGTAAAGCATTTTTCAACAGGGTTTTGAGAAATTGATATCAGGAATGTACCTAGGTGATGTTGTGAGGAGAGTGATTGTCAGAATGTCACAGGAGTCAGATATTTTTGACCCTATTTCTTCCAAGTTATCAATGCCTTTTATTTTGAGGTATGCTCTCTCTCTCTCTCTCTCTCTCTCTCTCTCTCTCTGTGAACTTGCTGGGCATGTTCATTATGCCATCTGCTGATGGTGCTAGTTTTTGATTGGCTGAATGTGGCTGAATGCAAAATGCCATTATGAAAAATAATTAATGTTGAGATGTTCAACTTGAGATTACTTATCAATTACTATTTATTGCTGATTGGTAATGTTGCTTTGGCGAACAAGTACATCCCATACTTTAAGACTGATGGAAATTTCGATGAAGCTTGAAATGATTCTTTCATTTTTTTTAAATGTAAGAAGTCTAAAGTGAAGTGTTGATCTCTTTTTGCCTTTGATGTTATCTTACTATCATTCTACCACTAAAAATAACCCTACAAGTGAAGTTATCATTCCTAGCAATTCTCTTTTGATGAATTGGAAATGTCTTGGTGGATGTTCTAATGCTTGATTATGTGATAATTGAAAATGAACTTGATATATTTGCCTCTAGTTGAAATATATTAGATTTTTGTTACTGCCATTTACTTAATACATCAAGATGTTTCCTTAGAATGTAAGTGCTGCCAATTTCTTTCTCCGTTAATATCCTTTTTGTTAGTTATGAGAAATTAGAGCTCATGTTGGAAGGATGATAATTTATCAGTTCATCTAACTGAATGGCTTTCCATAATTGATTTTCCTCCCTCAGATAGCAACCCTTTTAATCAGTAAAGATTCTGATGCTTGTGTTAGTTATTTATCAGTTCATCCAACTGAATGGCTTTCCATAATTGATTTTCCCCCCTCAGATAGCAACCCTTTTAATCAGTAAAGATTCTGATGCTTGTGTTAGTTATTTATCAGTTCATCCAACTGAATGGCTTTCCATAATTGATTTTCCCCCCTCAGATAGCAACCCTTTTAATCAGTAAAGATTCTGATGCTTGTGTTAGTTATGCTAGCAGAGATTGTTTCGTGTAACAAAATCTCAATTGAAATTTGTTGTGGAACACTCGTGCATGTTTCCTAAGCCCATTAATAATCAATCGTAAGCACCTGTGGTATATGGGCATCTGCCAAGATTTGCTCTGAAAGAATAAGTTGGATAATTCTATTATGCATCTGGAGTCAATTGTCCTCCAAAAATATAAACTGTTTTTACTGTGTAATTTCCAGGACACCATTGATTGCTGCAATGCATGAAGATGACTCTCCTGACTTGGAAGAAGTACGACGTATCTTAAGAGATAACCTTGAGGTAGACAAGGCGTACATCTTTTGTATTGATTCTTTGTCTCTCAAGGCTTTCTATTTTCTAATAATATGATTTTACTGACCTGGCCGTTTCAGATTCCTGATGTCCCTCTAAAGGTTCGAAAGCTCATAGTCAAGGTGTGTGATGTTGTGACCCGTAGGGCTGCTCGATTGGCAGCTGCTGGTATCGTGGGGATCTTGAAGAAGATTGGTCGGGATGGGAGTGGTGGAATCGCAGGTGGAAGAAGTAAAAGCGATCAGAAAATGAGGAGGACGGTTGTGGCAATGGAGGGGGGTTTGTATACAGGTTATACAATGTTTAGAGACTACTTACATGAAGCATTGACTGAAATATTAGGGGAAGATATTGCCCAACATGTCATAATCAAGGTCACTGAAGATGGATCAGCCATGGGAGCAGCTCTCCTGGCTGCTTCACATTCATCCTACCCTGTGGATAGCGTACAGTTGCTATAAATATATATATTCATATATACATATAGCCCCTGTAAATGTAGTATTCATTTTCCATTGTTGATATCTGTTTGTGTAAAGGGAAGGTTTGTCCATATTTTTCTTTAGTAATTATTTTTTCTATATATTTATGCTGGCAATGGAAATTATATTGTATAATTTTTTTTGTCAAAAGTTCCTTAAATGGCAGAAATGTTAATCTTGTCACAATGGCAGGAATGTTAATCTTGTCAATTTTGGAAGTGCGCTTGTTTGTTTGATCAATGCAATGCAAAACTTTGTTAAAAACTGGAAGTTCATCGTCATCCACCAGCTCAAATTGAAATGTTGATAACTGTTTTTCCTTAAAAAAGAAGTTTAAACTTTTGTGAACAAATTAAGTCATAAGATTCTGGTCTGAATTTATGAGGAGAGGAGAGAAAATGGGTTAGATCCAAGCAAGGTCTTAAATATTGATAGTTTCGGAAACACGGAAATATCGGGAAAATATCGATATCGATAAAAATTGAATAAAAATCACGGAAATTGTGATAAATACATGTAAATTTTTAATGAAACTTTAGAAGAAGTTTATTTAGTCAATCATCTATTATTTTGACACAAAAAATTGGAAGGAAATGCATTGCATAGTGGGTTTGAGTGATTTAAGTTGATTATATTGCGAGCTGACAAACTCTGTAACTTAGAAAATCTGGAGTAATTAATGAAAGAGAATTAAACACCCCCTAGTAATTTATTTATTATTTATTAGTACAATATTTTACACTTTATAAATTGCATGGTATGATACATGAGTAACCTTATTTCACATTATTCACTGGACATGGTACACGTTATTATATATATTATTTATCAAAAATTGAAAAATAATTAAAGATGTAAACAAACTTGATTTTTCATTAAAATTAGGCACTTTACCATGCTTAAAAAAATAATAGTGAAGATTGAAAATTAACTAAGAACATAAATAAATTATCCAAGAAAGAATTAAATAGTAAATAAAGAAAATAATTATAGAGATTTAAGTAATTAAGCAACAATTTGAAAGGGAATTTAGTAACGTAAGTACTAATAATGGTTCGGTGTTCGGTGCTTGATATTGAAATCGTCGGTTAAACCAAACCAAACCGGTGAGTGATACTCAGAAATACTAATAAAATATTAAAAATTGTTAAAGCACATGCATATGGAGATGGACAAATCATGTCTGCTAGCGTGTGTTGGAACTTGGAAGGGCACTGCCCCATAAATAAAAAGTAAATATCAAAAGCCATTTTCTTTTCTTTTCTATTCTTCCCACTTACCTAACATCATTATAATATTAAAGTTTTGTATTTTATTTCTATTTCTGCGCACCTGATCTATCTCTTCTTCTACCTCTCCCTCTTTCTCTATCGCTCCCCTTCTCCCTTCCCATCCTCAACTCAGATTCTCTTTTTCTTTTTGAACTGCAACACCAGCAAAGTTCCAGACCACACACATACTTTGCTTCGATGATACAGGCCACTGCTCTCTCTTGCCCAAAGCCTTAATTGCCACCATATGGAGAAAATTTTGATGCTTTAACCACTCTCTCTGCGATTTCTTTGTCTTTGAGCCTAGATTTCATGGCATGACTCAGATCTCACCTCTGTAACCTCTTTGAGCCTACAGATCTTAGAATGGGGAAGGGGTTCGAACCCTGCATGCTCAGTGAGTTTTTCTTTAATTTTTGAAAGTTCATAACGCGATATTATCGATATTATTGATAATATCGCGATATATTGACCAATCGCAACTACCACTTGGACGAAAAATATCGTTATCAAAATATCGGCGAAATTATCGATAAATTGACGATATATATATATATATATATAAATGTTGTCACGACCCGACTCCCCATAACACGATATTGTCCGCTGGCCTCCGCCTCACGCGGTTTATTACGAACTCACGAGCAATATCTTCCCAGAGGCCACCCATCCCTGGATCGCCCGCCACTCGCTTAACCGAGTTCCTAAGAACTGCCCAATGAGCCTAAAAGCGCCGTGTTAGTTAGAGACGCGCCACACATAGGCACATCACCCTTCCCTCCCGAGCGATGTGGGATTGCCACTGTTCTCTCGCTTTCAAGCCCAAGACACGGGTCTTACAATCCACCCTCGCCTGGCGTCTGGCTGCACATTTCCTATCGGGTCGCTTTGATACCATTATGTCACGACCCGACTTCCTAACACGATATTGTCCGCAGCCTCCGCCTCACGGTTTTGTCACCTAACTCACGAGCAATATCTTCCCGCAGGTCCACCCATCCCGCGATTGCTCCAAATACCACTCGCTTAACTTCGAGTTCCTAAGAATCCGGCCAATGAGCTCCCAAAACGCCGTGTTAGTTAGAGACGCGCCCACACATATAAGGCACATCACCCTTCCCTCCCCGAGCGATGTGGGATTGCTCACCGTTCTCTGCTTCAAGCCCAAGACACGGTCTTACAAATGTGCTAAAATATCGCTGCCCAAAAAAAATGATAATTTCGCCGAAATATCGTGAAATTATCGATATTTAGTTCCTTGGTTCCAAGGCATATTAATCATATAATTGAGAGGGTAGTGATTTCTTTCTGGTGTAAACTTAGGGCTTGTCTGGTAACGTTTTTAGAGAATTTTTTTGAGAATATTTTCAGAAAATGAAAACGAGAGAACGAATTTGTATATTAGGATTCGAAAATGCGTATGATAGATTAATTAGAAAACATATTCAGAAAATAAAAACAATGAAAACGTGTCTGGTAGTACAATTTGAGAATAATATATGAGCTATTTTCAAGTGTATTTTTGCTAATTTATGTTATAAAAATAATTAAAACAATAACAAAATTCTTATTATCTCTAGTTTGAATAAATATGAAAACAAAGCCACAAAAATAAATATGAAATTGAATAATATATAATGATTTTTATATACTGGTTTAACAAAACAAACTAATGAAGTGCAACAGAAAAAAATTGAAGAATCAGACCAACCCCAATCTTTTTCACTTTCTCTTCATGCCGCCACGCCTCTCTCTCTCTCTATATCTCTCTCACTGCAACCTCACCTTCTAGTAGGTTCCCAGCTCCTTTCTCCGAGTTTTTAGTACTTTTATTTTTATTTTAAACAATTTTTCTTTTCTTGGATTGAAAATTTGATTCGACAATTAGTTGTTCAACGATGGTGGTTCAATTCAATTGCGTAGAGATTTCGTTGGGTTCGATTGAGTGGCGGTGATGTCAATCTGGTTTGATGGGGCAATGGTGATTTTGATTGGGTGATGGTGGTGGTTCAAGCTCTGCGTGTGGTTGTGGTTTTGAGCGACTGTGTTCGACGGTCTGTGCTGGAGCGTTTGATGGTGGTGGTTGTGGTTTGAGTGGGTTTGATTGTATGTGTTGGTGGTGATGAGTTTGAAGATGTTGAATTTGTATTTTCTGAAAGGAAGAGACACGAGGTGTTCGATTTTGGGTATGGGATTTGAGAAAGGAGAGAACGGAAATTATGAAAACATCTAAAAGTTGTTTTCTCGTTTTATGAAGAAAGTTGAGATCTTTTTCAATTATTCGTTTTTCGTGTTTTCAAACTTAGCAGCACCGATCGCGATTTTGGTTGTTTTCATTCTCAAAAACAGAAAACGAGGTGAGAAAATGATAACAAACGGACCCTTAGCCATTAAAACTACTTTAATCTTGAAAATATGTGTATAAATTTAAAGCTTTTTGTGCGTCCCCGCTGACCTTTTAAATATTTACTTGGGACTAAACAGGTTGGAAATATCAACTAATCCAAGTTTACTTCAATTATTTGAAACATAATTTGGAATCTACAAATTATAGCTTAAAGTACCAGAACAAAAAGTTGATTGTTAGATGTGGGGTTGAGCTAGGCACAGAGCCTCCCTCAGGCCAAGGGGCTTCATCTACAAGCTTTCATTTCAATAATAATCATTTGTAAGTTGCTACCTGCCCATGATGGGTAGGGTTTGCCCTGTTGGCGTAGGGCCTAGATCAACCCTCATACAACCAATCATTTTAATGCCCTACCTAGTTACAAGCTTATGCAACTAGGCTCGGCACTTATAAAGTTTAGTGTAAGGCCTTATAAGTATTTATGTTTTTTAATAAGATTTTGATGTGGGACTCTAGTGTTGTGTTAATTTGTTTTTGTTTTTGTTTTTTTTTTGTAGAGCTGGAGATATATAACTTGTATATATGAGTTTCATACATCAAAAGCGTTTGTTAATTAATTTGAAAACAGACTTAAAGTGATCATCATGGTCCAGCATTGAGTTCTATTCAATTGATATATGCTGAACCAACCTAGGGCTCAAATATTAATCTCTTTTTCAAAGGATGGATTGCAATCTATATATGTTTTCCACTTTTGTGGATATTTTTATCTCTAAATCCTGAATTGAGTAAGAGTTCATTATTTATGATACTAGTGGAGTCTTTTTTATTTTTTTATTTTTTTCTTTAGGGTGGCTTGGTAATACATACACATATATATATGTGTGTGTGTATAATGTTCAACAGATCAATTTTAGGTGGTCTGTTGTCTTTAAAATAGAAACCAGAATTAGAAAAGCAGCCAAGATTCTTGAGGTGTTCTGTTGTCTTAACAGCTTGCTCAACCTTATGCTGTTAGCATCTACAAAGAAGAACATACACGAAAACTTAAGCACGCACCAAAAGCCTAAGATTCACAAGCAAGGCCATAATGAAGAATGGTACGTTATGTTTATTTGATGACGACAAGGACATAAGAAATTAGACTTGGGCAATCATATATGTGAAGCTCTTGAACTGATGAAGTGATGGAATTGAATAAGCTAGGAATTCCTTTTAATAACAAAACTTGGAACTGAAACCAGGTGTTGCAGTGATCTATCATCATTCAGCTGCCATGAAGATGTCAGCTCCTCACAACCAATAATCTTCAGATCTTTAACCTTTCTTAATGCTTTCATGAATTCCTCTGTTTGGCCTATGAACTCTGAAATACTTGAAAGCTCTGCGCTCTCAAGCAACTCAAACTCCAACCAACACATTTAGCCTTTTTACCATTACACCACACGTCTTCTTGTCTAAATTATGTATAACTAATATATTTAATGTATATACTTGAACAAAATTTAAAAAATAAAGAAGATATAAACCCTAACTTTATCTATTTACCCTCTCACACTAACCTCAGTCACACCATCTTCTTCTCTCTCTCCTCTCCCTCGTCTTATCACTCGTCTTCTCGAGAGAGAGATATATATATATATATATATATATATATCTCTCTCTCATCTTCTCGCCGCCGCCTTTAACACTTCTAGATCTAGTGTGCCACCATCATCTCCGCCGCTCAATCTCTCTCTAGATCTCTGTCTCTCGGTTTCAACCTATAGTCGACAAACCGCAGGAAGCGGCGTCGATGGCGATTCCGTTTTTGGCTATACCGGCTATGTTGGTCGGTATGTTGGATGCTTGGAATCGGGTCGATAACCGAACCCATTCCACTCCTACTTTGTAGTAGGTTAGATTACTGCCATAATATGTATGTTATTTTTCATACAAGCAATATTGGAGGAGGGGGAAAACGAACCTAGAACCTTGAGTGCAGGGATAAATGCTCTTAATCACTTGAGCTACAAGCTCCTTATATGTAAGTTTATATTAGGTACATCACTCATAGAAAAATAACATGGACATTTTTGTTTTGCATTTAAATAATCTCTTAGTTAGAATTTGGAAATGATAAATAAGTGCAAATGACACAAGAAAATGCTTATGCATGCCAAAAAAACACAAGGGAGGTAAAATTGCGGTTATATTGTAGGTTCAGAATAGATAGAGAAAAATCCTTATAAGTAAATTATGGATCACTCAAATATCTATTGTACACCAACTGAAGTGAATATACATACCAAAACTTTAATACTAAATCAATCCCCAATGAGGTAGTCCAATTTTTGTGACATAATCTTATGAAGGAGGTGTTTTCGTTTTATTTATTTATTTTTTATTTTATAGTTATTTCGTTTCCTTTATCCTTTCTGTTTTGGTAGAAGGACGTGTTGTTCCGCCTTCCTTATGGCATCTTGTCTGTTTTGGCTTGTTGCCTCTATTTTAATGACAATCTCTTTGCCAAAAAAAAAATCTTATGAAGCAATAGTTTGCGTTTTTTTTTGGTAGATGTGCAGAACTGCAGATCCTATATCCTTACAAGACATATATATGAACTCAAATTAAAGAAAGTAAATTTCATAAACCTATGCAGCAAGCAAGCCATTATTGGATTTATCCAAACTTTACACACATCTCATTATCCAAACTATAGCGCTCGTGAATTAAACATCACAAGGCTGGCACTTTGCTTTAGTGCCTCATTTTTCAGTAATTTGAAACAGTAGCTTATAATTCAAGAGATTTTAGTTTCATTAGTTCATTATTACTCAACATTTACACACACGTATACAGAAAACTCACGCACGCTCTACGCCCGATTAAAAAACACAGAAAATATTATCGCGTGTGGGGAGGCTAGTGATGAGTAAGAACAAGGCATATCATATATGCATGTCAACAATATTGTCAAGCAGAAATAAGGGCTGTAGGGGGCTTAAAGCCAACAGGGATACAAGAAATAACATAAATAGTAAGCTTATGTTTGAACCTCCTCAGCACCAACACCTTCCCTTCACCCCAGTGAAACACTGACAGGATTATCTTTCTTATGGGCTTCTTTGATCTGCTGCTGCAGTCCTTATTGCTCCTCATGGACTTCCTCTTCCCATCTGTCGACCCATCACCACCAGCTTTTTTATCATTTTGATAATCTCCTCCTCCTAATTCCCAGTCGAGAGGATAGCTCCTGAGGAACACTCTTCTGTTATTGTAGTCTTCATTACGAAAGCTTCTTGTTCTTGTTCCAGTGTTTTCTTTGGAATCCATAACTTGATTCAAAATTAGTAGCTAATTAATCAGTTATATATATACATTAGGGAGGGGGCCTTTAATCTTAGGAGGAAAGACAATAATTAATAATAATAAATTATTGTATATATATATATATTGTTGAAATTGATTGGTTAGTTTTTTTGTGTGGCTTTTCCAATGTTCCAAATGAACATTATACCTCTTTAATCTTATATTATTAGGATGTTATTTTCATATGAATCGATCCCCTGCGTACTCTGTGCGTTGTTATAGCAATTTATGTAATGTAATTCTTGGTGTGGGACTGATATTCCCATGATGCTTAGTCATCAACCAGTCTCTTGACACGGGCTAACGCTTGTGCTAACGGGCTTTCTAAATATCAAAATTACAATATTACTAAAAAATTGAGACTTTTAGCAATAGTTTGAATTACTCTAAATTAATCTAATCTAGAGGGGAAAGGATTCAAACTTGACACAATGAAAAAAAACTGAAATTTAAAGAAAAAACACTGAATGGATCTGAAATCAAAATTTAAGATGAGGATAAATGGCTTTTTCTCCTTAAATAAAAGGAGTGATACAAACTAATTAGGGTGGGCGCGGTCCGGTTTTCACCTCACACCTGAACCGGAATCAGTAGTGTTCAATCGGTGCGGTTTGGTCCGGTTTTGGTAAAAAAAGTTTATGAAATCAGCCGGTCGCATTTAAACTAGTTCTAGTGTGGTTTCCAGTTTTTTTGGTTTTGGACCAGATATTTTTTTATACATTTTTCAAAATAAATTTTTTTTTTTTTACAAATTCCAATTAAAATTTTTTTTTTGGGCTTAAAAATTCACAAATGATCCAATTTCATGCAAAGAGAGATAATTGAGCCTAGAAAAGAAATGTGCTTTGAAGTTGGGCTTGGGGAAATATTAGTTATGGGATTAGAAATTTAGCATTGGACTTAAATAATTTTTTATTTATAAAAAATACACAACCGATCCGTAGTCTGGTTTTGTAAGGTGTGAAATTGGCACTGAAACCGATTTGAACCAATTCGGTTCGGTTCGATGCCACACGATTTTTTTTTTTCCATACGTTGTTGCTTGGTGTTCCTGTTTTCTGGTCTCGATGCCACCCCTAATACAAACTTGGAGTTCTTCTTTCATCCTTATTTTTTTAGATTTTCATTTAGTTTAATTGTTTTTTAATATTATTTTAGCCTTCTAATATTAAATTGTGTTCTTTTAAAAAAAAATTATCAACAAAGGGTAATTTATGAGTTTATGAAACTTTCACCAAACTCTTTTTTTTATTTGAATATGTAGAAGATATAGATACATATGAATATTTTGATGACATTCTATATGTTTAAACATCAAATTTGATTGGTCAAATTGATGGGGTTGCTCTCTCGCTAGCGAGGAGAGCCGTGCGATATTTTTAAGGGTTGTTTCTCTTCCACATCTAGGCGCCACCATCCTTCATCGTGCTACTTCCCTCATAAACTGAGCTAAATTTCCACTTCACTTTGGAGGTTCCACATAGTACAATTTCAAATCAAATGTAAGTTTATGGCCATAAACTAAAAATAAAACGAAAAATGCAACTATTGAACGTTAATTACTTTCGTTGGTCTTATAGATAAATGGAATATTTCTTATTATTTTTTTAGTTGGGTAAATATTTTCTGTTATCAGCTCTAAGTTGATTATAGAAAGTTACGTACGGAAGACAAAATAAGCATTCAGAAAAAAAATAAAATAAAAAGAGAGCATAATATAAGCAGTGTGCCGTGGGGGATGAAAAAAATCCTAATTTATGAGTAAAAATCCTAAGCATACCACCCACAACCAAGGCGCGTGAAACGACAACAAATTTTTCTTTTGTCTTTTATCCTTTTTAATTCAAATGAGACTATATTTTTCATTTTCTTTTATACAAGCGATGATCTAAATTACTCTAAATTAATCTAATTTACAGAAAAGGTTATTTGAACTTGAGTGAAAGGGAGCGGACTCACTGCTCTAGCCAACTGGACTAACCAACATATGCAAATTCTTTTTATCTTTTTTTTTTAATGAAAAAAAGTTTAGGAGAAGATTGGCTACTCTCCCTACCAGAGTCAGGATATATACAAAACTTTGAACCGAAAGGACTTACGTGTGGCACCCAACTGCCAGCTACCATCGGTGTGGATTTACGTAGGAATTTACAGACTGCGCACCAACGAGAACTGCTGGTAGCAGGACTTTAACCTTGGTGGGACTACACAAAGGGCGAGAACCTTACCAACTGAACCAACCTTCATTGGCTATGCAAATTCTTCTTAATGATATGCCAAATGAACTAAAATTCTGCATACGTGAGTTACGCGAGGATAGTGAATTCAGCTCCTGCACCCATATTTGAGTCCCCTCCTCGTAAATTAGATTAAATTAATTTATAGCAATTTTAGACATGGCTTAATGTGGCAAGCCAGGAATAGTTATGCATATAAAATTGTTTGATGTAGGTTTGTAAGCAAAGAAAACGTATGCGAAAAGTTCTTGGGTGCGAAACCTTAAGGGCTCTTTGATGCTTAAGTTAGCAATTGCATTTAGTGAAGACCAGCAAAACAATGATTCATTTTAGGGTTAATTTTGATTTTTTTTTTTGTCGTATGTTAATTTCGATTTGGTACCATGTAGTTGTACACATAAGGCATTTTTGTACCTTCATTCCCAATTCTAACAATTAAGTACCCTGAATTGATAATTTTTTTCAACATGGTTTCGACGTTAGGCTTTCTGTCAAAATTTTCGTTATTGCCTGTGTGGCAGCCATGGGTCCCACATTGAAAGAATTTGATAAATCCAAGGTACTTAATTTTTAAAATTGAAAGTGTGTGAACGAACTGACAATGACCTTTATTTTTTATGTGGTTCTTCTAATATATAAAACTACCCTTCTTTTCGATTTTTGGAAGCAATCCACATGTCTAGATTTCAATAATTTTTCTAAAATTATCAAGAATTTTGCGGAATTCTCGAAATTATCGGGTAATTCTAGATAATATGAAGTTCCCGGTCATGAGGAACTCTTCCATTTGAAATGTTAAAATGTTAGCTTCATATATGAGCCTTGAACCACACGCATGCAATATGCAATTGCTTATTGTGAAATCACAAATTTGCACCTCAACTCAAAGCACACCGCGTGGCCTTTATATATCAAGAATGACAAAAATGTTGCTGTTGAAATGGAGGGGAGCAATCAGGTCTACACTAGCTGTACCAGATCCCCTTGGGCTAAGCAAACTAGTCCATGTCAGGCCCAAGAACACATAGGCTACCAGGCCTGGAAGCAGGCAACAACCTCGTTCAACCCAACATGGCACAAAGAACGTTAGTGGAGCAGAGGAGGAATGTTCAATTGGGACTCATTGCTCAGCAGAGCACACGCACCATCCTACAATCAAGGATAGTGTCATTGTGGGCTAATTGCCATAATCTCATTATCTTATCCACATTAGAGAAGTGCAAGCCTACAAAGGCTCTTCACCTGCTACCTATCATCTGCGGACTCTATAAATGGCCAAAAACAAGCCATCAAACGGCTAATGCAATCTTGGTTCACACACTCTGAATCATTCTCCACTCTCTTACTCTATATTTGCATAAGCACCAACTTAGGCATTGGAGGTTCCTTGGCAGGAATCATACGGCTGTACTTCCATAACCTTCGCTGTTTTGCAGATCACTCGCAGCAGCAAACTACAAATGCATAAATTTGCACCCACAATTACGGGCCAAATCAATTAAGTTTTGTTCTTGTTATCTACTATATTTTGTTTATGGTCTTGCATTTATACAAAAAAGTTACATTATGTTTAAATGTATTAACTACTAAAATTTATCATATTCTCAGTTTCTTAAACTGTTATCGAAGTTACCTCTAAATAAAAAAATTTATTATAACAATACATAAAAATGCTTGAGGAAACTAAGCATTTTCAAATATAAATAGGACCTTTAAATCGTACTATATTTCATATTTATATGTTTTCCATAAAATAAAATGGAGCTAAATCTAATATTGCTTAGTGTTTTAGTACCCTAGCATATGTTTATTATGTTTCATAAAATAATATAACTTTAGTATTTTCTTATAAATGCCTCATGCATTGTCAATTTCTTAATCCTTGCAATATCTTAAGTACAAAAATAAAGTCATTTCCTTGTCTTATTATTGTTCATTATTGTTAATTAAATAACTCAATCTCCTTAGAGTAATGTGGATGATTTTTTTTAACGATAAATTGTCACACTAGACTATAATGATAATCGAACTTAATGTAAGAAATATTAGGGCATCACACATGTTGTGATTAGTTTGAAGTTGTGTTCACATATATTGAGTTTAAGTCCAACTCATCATGCTACTCATGCAGTATGTGATTAAGTATCCTATTGAGCTAATGAGTCCTAATTTCATATTATAACTTATATGAATATCAAGTTTTCTTGGTGATGAATTAGAGTCCTAGTTGAATTTGTTGATAGGAATAATTCACTTAGGATTAAACCAATTAAGTATAAAAATAAGGGACCACGTGTAACACCCCGGGTTGGCATGTTGAGTCCCACATCGGTAAACTATTTGGTCGGTCTAGGCTTTATAAGTAATTGCAAGGAGCCTCATTAGTGACTAGTCCTTTTGGGGTGTCATGCCCTGGAAAACCGGGTACGTAACAGTGCCACCCCCTATCGACAACGCAATGCTACAATGTTAAAAAAAATGAACATCATAACACCACGTTCTCAATAGAACGTAAGGCTTTTGAGTTAGGAATAAGAATTTGAAAATGGTGCGGAAACGTAAATCTTAAGGTAGGCTGAAATAATTGAAAACTCAATTTTTATTTCATATGAGTCATTTTACAATGAAATCAGAGTTACACAAAACGAAACAGATTTTTTACTGTCACCACTGCCATGCCATCTCGCACACCAACTCCACAGGATCACCTGCATAAAGAAAATGCAGTTGTAGGGGTAAGCAACATGTATGATATTGCTCCGTCTTAGGGGTCGCCCGATTGAGTAAAAACAGTTATAATTTTATAATAACATATTTGAATCAATTTCTCGAAACACGAGTTTAAATCAATTTGAAATATCATGAGCATGCTCAATTTATCGAGTAAAAACAGTGGAGGAGAGTTACCCGAATGTCATGATATACTCACTATTAGATTACCAAACAACACATAACGGATGTCACATACCACGCGAAATATCCAGAATATTGTACTCCGGCTAGGTATCCAAGCATCAGACGATCATCATCACAGGCTGTACGTGTGACCCATCCGATGAAACTCAAAACCACATTCAAATCCAAGGCCAAACATATAACAAGTCAAACTCAAGGCCAAATCTAGTATTCAACAATATAGTTAAGAATATATTCAATAAAGCGATTTATCAAATATGCAAATACATTTAGTTGAGAAAACGACTAGTGAGGCAAGTGAAGACCCCCTACCTCGATTTCAAGCTTACTTGGATTTACCATAGTCCACATCATGTTTAAATCACCAAAACCACCCACTCACATAGGCCAACCTTCAAGAATTACCTCGAAGCCAACATAAGCCTAGTTAGAACTTAGGTTCCTCAAAGGCAACAATATCCAACCTTTAAGAGATTAATTCACAACCTAAATGTCCTCTAATATCCAATAACTAAATTATGCCCCAAAAATATAGAATTCACCTTCCAAATTAAATCTAAAGATCAATTTAGAGGACCTAACTCAAATATTCCTCAATAAAGTTCACAATTTCACTTGACTTTTGTATCCAACTCAACAATCCACAAAACCTCAAGAATACAACCTCTAAAATACATTTTCAGAAATCAAACATCTTAAATATTTACCTTAATCCTCTGAATTGTTCCGAAATCCTCAATTCACCTCCCAAGGAGAACAACCACCAAAATAGCACATGGAAACAAGGAGCTTGTTCCAGTGTACCACTTCCGAGAAGGCTACGCTTTCTAGATGACCATTATGTTGTAGAGAATATAATTCTAAACAACTTTCATCAAGCAACCTTTCTCATCTCAGGAAGAGAAGCGACATGCAAGACAGAATCCGAGCCTACATCAACACAGCAGACAAGTATGAACATGTTACACTTAGAAATGTCTTGAGATGGCTATACTATGTGGATGAAGCTCAAATTTTTAAAAATCATAGCTAAGACATAGATCAACAACTTTCATGAAGGTAACGAAACCATTAGATTAGAGGAAGGCTACATGCAAGCAATGGCGTAGCCAGAAATTCTCTAAGAAGGGTCAAGGTTATTAGCCTAGAAATAAGACTTAGTGAACATTAACATAATAATTTTTATATATATTATAGTTTAATATCATCTTTCAAAATCCTAACCGCATCTCACGTTGAATTACAAAGAAATAATTGGACATGAATCAAAGCATAATCCATTGCTCAAAAGAGAACTGCATAGCTAGTATTGCGAGATTTCCTTGACTAATGACCGATTCAATAACAAAAACTGTAAGAGAACTCAATAAATGAAAGAATATAAAGATTGAAGTTAAAAAGGAAAAATGGAGTAATAATGAAATGCATAATAGAAAGTTAGAATAACAATTAACTAGAGTTAGAAAGGTAAGCTATAAAAGAAACCCAAGAAAATCAAATACAACACATAACAAATGCATTGGTTGCATAATTTGGAGGAGGGTCAGCTGACCCTTGTGGGCCTTAGCTTACTCCGCCATTGTATGCAAGAGTGATAAAAGATAGTATTGAGTAAAACCAGAAGAAAGCACAACCAATCTTACCTTGGACATGTTTTCAGATGGCTACAAAATTAGAATAGCTCTCAAATTTGGATATGTTAGAGCTCTCAACGTTAGGAAAAAATTTCATGAAGACATCAACACCAAAGGAAGAACAGAAATGGCCATGCAAGGCCAGACCCAAGCCTTCAGGAAAACCCAGGCAGTGACGAACAACTTGTACAAAAATTGAGTTGTAGGTGTCTAGATTGATTAGATTAGGCTCGATTTTGATATGTTCTAGTTGACAAGCAGATGAACAAGTCTGAAGAAGGAAATATTTTGATTCGAGCTAAGGAGAGAAGGAGAGTTGGAGCTCTCAGCTTTGAAGAGAATAATGGGGAAACTTGTGTTGTGTGAGTGTTATCAATAATCAGACTTGGGAATTATAAGAGGCAGGCGTGGGAGTTATAAAATTAACCAGCAGGGGGAATAATTAATAGGCAATCATGGGGAGGAAACCAACAAAGGAATATCATGCCTCCTTAGTATTTTAATAGCACACAAAAACTGGTGCATTACTTGACTAAGATACAAGTGTAGAGAATTGCCACCAAACCACAGTTTCTATCCACCTATCACAAGATTACACAACCTCTCTTCCAATCAATTTCAAGCCTAATTTTAATGCAAAAATCAAGCTTAAACTTATCTCCCAAAATAATTAATACAACCCCAGAAAAATCACAACTTATTTTCTAAGCACTTAAAAAAATATCAAGGTCTTACATGGGGTATAGTGTCGATGTTGCGTGCACTACCCCGAGTTGTGACAGATGATATTAGAGCCAACCTTGTGGGTTTTACCATGTGGGCTTGGAGGCACAAGTGTGAATCTTGACAAAGATTGTCAAGCTGACTGTGGGCTTGATGATGACGTCAGCCATTTAAGTGGGGGGAGAATGTAACAACCTAGGTTAGTGTGTTAAGTCCCACATCGGTAAACTACTAGGTCGATCTGGACTCTATAAGCGATTGTAGGGAGCCTAATTTTTTACTATCCTTTTGGGGTATAGCATTGAGGTGGCGTGTGTTTCACTGGGTCGTGACACCCTACCTTTACAAGTGGTTACACATATAATGTACTCATACCCTATTTAGAGATAGTGTGACCAAGGGCGGACCTATGTGTTGGTTAGGGTGAGCTCCAACCTAGAGGAAGATTTGTAAAGTACTGAAAAGGGTCTAAATTTTATAAGCTTATTCCTAATACAATAAATATTAGCCCACTGCACCAAATAAATATAGCCCACACATGCCTTGTTTTTCATTTTTTAATATTAGCACATTCATTCAGCCTGTCTCTAATCTAATAAACTAATAATAGCCCAATCTAAGTAAATTAAATAATAGCTCAACTCTCTATTTAAAATAAGCCCACTCCTGAAGCATATAGGAAATAATAAACATCAATCCAAACCTATATAAATTTGATTAGAAGCAGAACTCACGTTATGGCTCTACAAACTTGAGCTATTCTAATCGTACTGATATTGAGCTACACCCACAAAGAGCAGCCATCAGAATTTTTCTTCTAGTGGCCCAAAACGCCATATTTGAACCTTGAGAGCATAGAAGAAATAGCTCTCCTCCTCTAAAAAATTGTACTAAGTACCAACCTATCTTCAGTGGGTTCTTTAATCTCGGTAATTTTTTCTCTTGTTTTATATTCAATTTCCAATTTCAATTTTTGTTGTTAAGTTTTTATGATTTAGGGTTTGGGAGAAAACTTTTGGAGATTGTTGATATATGTTTATTTTTGCAACTTGAATTATTAATTAGCATATAAGATTTTTGGTGTCTAGTATTTCTTGTTAGGATATCATGTCACATGATGATAATAAACCGGCAAAGAGAGGAAAAACTATTTGCTAATTCTTCATAAAAAGTGGTAACGATAACAAGGATACATCTTCTGCATCTAATGTTGATACTTCAATTCTTGAGGAACTTATTGAACTCGGATCTCAAGTAATTGAACCTAAAGAGTTTGATATTGCCTCTTTAGAATGGGATCTAGGGAAACGCATTCCAATGTGTGAACACCCAATCAATCAACGTGATGAGATTTGAAGGGCTTATATCAAGTTGGGGCCTTATCAACCTAAACTTTTGAGAATCCAAGGACTTTGTTCAAGCAACAAATACGTCGTTTTAAATATTCTTTGTTTTCACAATTGTCATGGTTAGACTATTCTCTTTCAACAGACAAGGCATATTGTTTACCATGCTTTGTCTTTTAAAAAATTCAGCAAGTGGGTTTGCACTAATTACTGATGGGTTCAATAATTGGAAAAGAATTAATGATGGAAAGAATTGTGCATTTTTGCTTCATGTTGGAGATCCATCTTCACCACATAACAATTGTGTTAGATGTGCTAAGGACTTAATGAAATCATTTGAGCATATTGGGAAAGGTATTCATAAACAACCAAAAGATCAAATTTTGAAGAACCGGCTACGACTCACGACAACAATTGAGAGTGTTCGGTGGCTTACATTTCAAGCATGTGTTGATAGGGGTCATGATGAATCCATAGACACAATGAATCTGGAAATTTCATTGAATTGATAAAATATACAGCACAATGGAATGATAAAATTGCTGAAGTTGTTTTAGAGAATGCCCTGAGAAATTCTAAATATATTGCACCATCTATTCAAAAGCAAGTTTTACATATTCTTGCTAACAAAGTGAGAAACAAAATTCGCAATGAAGTTGGGGAACCAACTTATTGTATTCTTGTTGATGAAGCAAAAGATGCATCTAATAGGCTTCACTCCCTGCTTGTTCTTTCTAATTGGTTTTCAGTTTTGAGGGAGTTACAAGGGAACCTATGGATTTTTAATTCATTACTAGAGACGAAGTTGGGTCGAAATGTTGGTGAGGTGTTTGAAAGATTCGATGCTAATCCTTTAAGCTCTGCTTCAATTGCACATGTATTTCTATTCATGAGTAATTTATGGTTTTCTAGTATTCAAATTCCACCATAGAAATTATAATAATAATTGCACATGCTCTCCTTCAAGTTAGTTTCTTTATTGAATAATTGTTTATTAAATAAGGGGCCTTAAATAAGTCCATATGCTTTATTAAATATCAATTTATTTTATGTTGTTGGTTGGACTGAATAATTGTTTGTTTAATTCTCTTTTGGTTTTTAATTGCATTCATATGACATATGTTTATTTTCTCACTTTCATAATTTGTTTAACCTTGAATGGGATAGTCACTAATAACCTTCTTTTATCTCAAATAACATGCCCATGTACTTAATATTTATTCTTAACTTTGTTTTTCTTTGGCTGCAATTCATAAATCAGATTTGGGTTGAAGATTACTAGGCATCTTTGCTGCAGTTTTTGGTTCTTTGAAATCTTTTAACTAATTTGTTTTTGTTTTGTAACATTTTATTATGTATTTTTCATGTTCATTTTTAACTTTAAAACTAAGTTCTTTGATTTTGTACTTGGATGAATCAGACAATTGGATTTTATTTTAGAAGGATAATTTGGTGTATTTGTTCAAGATCTTATGCTATGTGAAATGATTATAAATTGTATTTTTACTAGTATGTTTTTATTACGGTACTACCGGCCTACTGAATCAATCCGAACCGAATGTTAGGTTAACCGATCCAAATGGTTAAAGGTCCTAATGGTTGGTTAACGGAAGAGAAATTGGTCTATCGAACTCTTTGGTTTGGTTAACGGAAAGCCCTCTACCGTTCCAAACCGATCCGTGCCTAGGCATCCGTGCATTGTTTTGCTCACAGGCTACAATTAGCATTAGTTGCAGCATCAAAAAATGTAGCTCCTATTTGACTATTCTTTTCAACACTGAATTCCATTATCAATCTTATTACTGCTTCTCCCAAGTGTTATGGTGAGTTACAATCTACTCAAGCAATTGATATTGCACATATGGTTTACACTAGTGAAAGTGGGACAGATAGAGGGCTTAATCAGATTGAGAGAAGACTTTGTGTTGTTCATATGACTACATAAATTAGTGTTTTTAGTTATTTATGCCATTAACTTCTAACATGTGGTATCAGAGTCACTCATAATACAACTAAAAAGACCTTCATGTTAACGGTTTCAGTGATATAAGTAATTGAGGATATCGTGTTTGCTTTTAATCATATCAATCTAGTACATATGTTTTATTGAATGAGGGTTGACAAGTAACATACAGGTTTGCTAAGATGTTTTCATATATGGGTACTTGGTGTGCACTTGATGAGTTCACCCATGGTGTTTGCGGCTATGGCATGTGGGCTTCACAGTGTGTGGCCTATAGTGCCCTATGAAATTGATTCACACTACCATCTTCAGCATTTAAATCATGAAGGTTATGGATCATTCTATTGGTTCAATGGGGATCAAATTATCAATTAAAAAATTGCGTCAACAATTCATGTGATGACTATAGTTACTTGTTTATTATTGGATGGTTTTATATTGTACTACATATAAATATTTCATCACTTTTTGAAGCATAAAACTAGCATATGTAATGACCTCAGTTTTTAATCTCAAGCTTGCTTCAATTTCTTTAGAATTGTTTATGTACAATATTGGCATAAAGAATAAAGAAAATATTTTATTGATAAGGAACTTACGTAGCATATATTTAAGCAAGACAGTGGGTCCCATTCGTGTCACGTTAGTGTTTTTAACAGACTTTTTAATAAACTTGAGGGTATGGGGTAAAGTGAGACTCAAAACATCGATCAAATGGGCAAAGTGGATTACTTTGACTTTCAGGGTGCAATGAGATTTGACCATACTTTCAAAGAGCACTGTAGCAATTAAGCCTTATTATAAGGGAGCTTTACTATTATATCCAAAATAAGGGCTCAAATTATTATAAAAAAAACCCCACATGGAATGCACTTAGAAATACACCAAAAACCCATTTACTACATAAGAAATGGGTGTTGAAGTTCCTATAAATTACATGACTGCCACTTATTAACTTAAAAGAAGTCCAACACAAAAAAAAACCCAGAACAAGCCAAACCTAGATTTTTTTTAAAAACCCAAACAATTTATTAAAAAAAAAATTCGTGAAAACCAAGCAAGCTAACACTCCACAGGACCTCTGCAAACCGAAAACTCCATAACTACCAAGCTTCATATTTTTTCAAAAACCACCACCACACCTACCACTAACATCCACCTACAAAACCACAAAAAATACAAAGAAGCAACATACTGGTAAGAAAACAAATCTCTAAACTACAAATTCATAGCATTGTTATTACTATAATATGTCTTCTAATGATATGAATTAACACTTGATATTGCAAAAAACTTTGTGCAGTATTGGATATGTCACATATTTAACCTACTCACTTCAATTCCTGGAAGATAAAAAAATGAAACCAAGGGCTGTAAAATGGAGTCAGCAAGAACTGAGTGCGAAGCTTCATCATTTGAAGAATAACCAGATAAAGGTACTCTTTTACTTTCATATAATATGTCTTGTTAATACTATGCCATAGAAATACATTGTTAATACTCTGTCATAGAAGCACATTGTTAATACTCTGTCATAGAACTATCTTATTAATACTCTATCATAGAAGTACATTGTTAATACTTTGTCGTAGAAGTACATTGTTAAACAAAAACGAGATCCATAACCTAAATAGTAACAAAGATGAATCTATCATCAAAGCTTAAAATACATACCTCAAATCAACTAAAATCCGAAGAAAAACACATAATTGAAGCAAAAGATAAAAATCCCAAGTCCAAACCAAACGAAACTCCAAACTTGCACAAATGACAACAAAAAACCTAATTATGATATGGTTTCCATATGAAAACAAGATTTCAAAATAAGATCACACTCAATTCCAAAAAAATAAAAAACAAAAAGCAAAAATCTCACTTACTCACAGCGAACTAAAAATCCGAATGATCCAAGTACAAGAAAGATTTCATAACTAGAATTTGAAGCAAAAAATTTGAAAATTGGAGCTTGAAGATGAGGAGTAGAGCTAGGAGCATCTGATCAAACTACGTTCGAGGTTCCGAACAATCCAAACAATCCAACAAAAAAGAAAGAATAAAAGCACGATTTTAGAACAAGAAATCGAAGGTGAAATATTGAAAATTGTACATCAGAGATGAAGAATAGAGTTGGACCTAAGATTGAGCTTCAATGGAAGCTCATCTTGCTCCAACACCGAGAAAAATGAGAAAATGAATCTGATTTGCTTTTTTGGTAATATTAATATCAAGGACAGCTGGGAGATTTGATTTTTCTCTCTCAAATCCATAGTACAAGGGCAATATAGGTATTTTACACACAAACATAAACTGAAAAGTAGCTATTAAATTGAAAAGATAATGTTTTCGAATGACTTTTTACCAGCATATGTGAGATCTATCAAACATATGAGGGACCATCCTCAACACTTTAACCCAAGGTGTACTATCACCACCATCCTCTATACTTGACACGTGTCTATAAGCATAACCATAGTTAACTTTTGCTTTGTATTTATGGAATCATGGTTATACCTATGAACACGTATCAAGTGTTGATGATGGTGGTGAGTGTACACATTGGATTAAAATGGTGAGTAAAAATGCTCACAACATATAAGGGTAAAATACATTCTTGGATATTGTGTTTTCCCTCAATTTCAATTTTGGTCATTGTGAATTTATTTTCACCAATTTAATCACCGTGTTTTACTAGCCATTTGGGTCGACGTGGTAGTTAATTAGAAGGGAAGATTCCAGATTTTCAATTTGAGGAAAAACAATCTGTTTGTTTTCGAGAAAAAAGTTGGTAGACGATTGAAAGACTTCCTTATTTGGCCCAAAGACGAATAGCTCGGAGAGAACGAGCTTTGGTTGGGCCTTAAGACAACGAACTTTGGTTGTACAGTTTGCTAGTCCACCATGAGAAACACTGATCTCAGCAGGCAAGATCCTCGGGCCGTGACATTGATCTTAATTACCTTTATTTTACTGTTTTTAAAAAATGAAAACAAAAAACTAGCTATGTTTTCATTTCACAAACACGCGTGGTTTTGAGGCCAGTATCACATCGCCGCACCTGTAGAGAAGTGCTCTAACTCCTCTTCGCTCTGCAACTCAAAAATGGCGACAGACAACAAATCCAAGGCCACTTCCGCTGCCAATAAGGCCAAGAAGGGGAAGCAACGCTATCTCCCTTACAACGTTAGTTCTCTCTCTCTCTGAGAAATTTAGATACTTTGAAAAGTTGAATTCTTATTTCTCTCAACTCAGTTTTCTTACTTCTTACAGACTGTTTGTTGTATTTGATGTGCAGAAAGCGGTGAAGAAGAAAGGGTCGTACCCATTACACCCTGGAGTGCAAGGCTTCTTTATTACTTGTGATGGTGGCAGGGAACGCCAAGCCTCTAATGAGGCCATTAACGTTATTGACTCTGTATGTTGCTCTCTTATCTTTTTCTGTCTTTTTTTTTTCCTCATTTCTTTTTCAACAAATATATGAGCTTTTTCATTTCTGGTTGCCAATTTTCTATCTGGGTTTTGCTTATTGTTGCGTATTGATACTATAGTTGCTGATGTCCCATAGGTATTTTTCCTATGTTCTACTTTCTTGATAATTTTCTATCTGGATTTTTGTTTATAGTTGCTACTTTCATTTCTTTTCCGCTTGCCTTTTTCGTTCTGGAATTCTGGTCTTGCATCATTGTGATTGTGTAGATTGATCTGACTCAGTGAAATAACATTTTTCGTTCTGGAATTCTGGTCTTACATAGCTATAGGATTTCCAGTAGTTCCTAGAGTCCTTCCACATGCCCCTATGGAGTAAAGTTCAAGCTGAATATTGGAACTGACAGGACCAAGAGGGTCAATATTTAAGCCTTGTTCTGTAAAAGAATCTGCTGGTTCCTCTATTACTTTTTTTATTTTTAATACACGTGGTACCTTTGAATAATTACTTAGTTATGTGGACTATAGGAAATCTCTTATTTGCATGGTGAAGCTTCAGAAATCTTCTTTTTCTGAGAACTGATGTGCTTCTTTTTGGTTCAGATAAAAAAGAAATAGGAGTTCAATTTGTATATGTATTGAGAAAACTTTTCCATATACATAAATAACAAAAACTGAATTATATACATATCTACATCTTGTTTTAAAGAATACCTTTACTGGTACAGAGAAAGCCTATTTTAGTTTCTTTTTGTTTGGATTTAACAGGATAATTCAGTTTTTGTTATTTATTCGTTCGCAAATAATCAAAGCGCTGAATGCTCTTAAAATTAAGAGATGGTGTTCGGGACTTTTTATTTATTTCTTTGCTGTTTTACGTGAGAAACTTATATGTTGGGTTGTTTGGTTTGTCTTGCAGTTTCATGAAGAGCTAGTCCATGGCAAAGGTTCAGGATTAAAGCTTTCTGAGGAACACAAACCTTCAAATAAGAAGATGAAGTTCTCATATTCTGATTCTTCTAGTAGTGATGATGATGATGATCATGAAAAGAAACAGGAGGGAGAGGACAAGGCAGAAGAAGAACAAGAGAATGGGGTGGATGAAGAGAATAAATCTGATACTCGTGGAGATGATGCTAGTCATGATTATGCAACAACTGAGAAACCAGATCACCAGAAGAAAGATGATGCTAGTCATGATAATGCAACAACTGAGAAATCAGATCACCAGAAGAAAGATGATGCTAGTCAAGATAATGCAACAACTGAGAAATCAGATCACCATAAGAAAGATGATGGATGCGATGGAAATAAAACTGAGGAAAAGATTAAAGACATTAAAGAGGACAATGTTAGTAAGGAAATTTCAGCAAATGAAGCTGTGGAGCCACCAGCAAAGAAACAATGTCTAGGAACAAATTCATCAAAATGTACAATCCCATATGAAGTGGAAGAGAAGTCCATTGATAAGCTTATTGAAGCCGAGCTTCAAGAACTGGGAGATAAGAACAAGGTGACCTTCTATAATCTTCTAATATATATGATTAGATTGTGCATGCTTGTGTGTGTTTGTGTTATGTCCCGATTCTTTTGAATCAAGATTGTGTGGATAAATTGACCAAAACAAAGAAAAGTTTGTGTGGATGTCAAACCTCATTCTGTCTGAATTACAAATTTAGCTAGCAAGCATTCTGCTTTTTTAGAGTTTTGATTGCATCGTGCCCCATCTACTGGTTAAGGTTATTTAGCTCGTGGTTAGAATGATTATGACTTCTTCTGTTTACTTGCTTGTCTTGTTCTTTTGCATTACACTGGCATATGATCGTTTTTTTTTCTTTCAACAATTCAATGTGTATCGATATCTTTAATTTGCAATTATTGTGTTATATTTAACACATCTATTTGTTTTCTGCAAGTGCATATGCCATGCACTACCCTATTGTCATGTTTAGATTTTGTTTTTTGTGTGGCCAATACCATTGTCGTTTTCCACTGTCTTGTATCCACACAAACATTTCTCTGTCAAAGTTTACCTTCACAAGAGGTATCAATTTCACATGCTTCGTTGCTTTTTTATGGCACTCAATAAGTCTTAAGAATATGCAAAGCATGATGGTCCTCCAAGTTATAAATTGATATCATTATCTTAGCAGAATTTTGAATGTTATTTACATTGATCTGAAAAAAATAAAAATAAAAATAGGACAATGAAAACCATTGTGGGTACCGTGATATTCCAAACTGTGCCAAGGGAAGCAAGATGGCTTTCTATTCGTTCGTGCATGTAACACGTGCGATCATAATCACAAACAGAAATATTTGAACAGACCTTTGGACTGGATACACTTTAGTGTTACTTTCTGTGGCCATGACATTGGCATCATTATTTTATCCATTACCAAGGTCAGGAAACTTGCCTTATTTTTAGGGCTTTGAGATCTTAATGCTAACTTTCAATATGGGTTAAAGTTATAAATTTGTTTTAAAAAATTAAATTTTGACAATTGGTTAAATGAACCACAGTTGATTATGTCAATATCTGCTTAGCAAATGCTTAATTTTCAAATGAATTGATTATCGTGATGAAAATTGACCAGGATTAATGAACTCTAAAATATTTCAATTTTGTTTCACAATTTGCATTAGGATTGTGTTTGTTCGGTCATGTTAAAAATTTGAATACCCAAGTGTGAAGTATCAGTTTGAGTGGTACTTGTTTGAATAAGTTTTATGCTTTCCTTTTTCTCTATTGATTAAGTACCAAATACTGTTAAATTTTCTCTTTAAAAGAAATACCAAAGAAGAGATGGAACTTCCTACCAGAACTTGCTAACCCACCCAGGTTTATAAATGGGGACTGGAAATTTCTCTAGATTAAGGTTTGGGTCCTTTTAAGGGCATGCATTTGAACACCTTTTAGACTTAATTAATTGAAATTAATGTCTAAGGAGTTCTGTTCTGTCCCTAGCCTAACTTACCACCGGAACTCCCATGTCCCTATCTTTAGTTAGTATGACCATCTCTTCCTTCATTTTCCCAGGTTTATGAATGGGTACTGGAAATTTCTCTACGTTGAGGTTTGGGCTTTATAAGAGCATGTGTGTACTGGAATTATTGAATTTAATATCTAAGGAGTACTGTTCTGTCCCTAGAATATCTTACCATTCAACCTGCCAAATTTCATCCCACGACCCTGATTTTTTCAGTACTAACTTTAGCATACTGAATTTTTATTGTTCATTATCTTTAGTTAGTATGACCATTGCTTCCTTCAATTCCCCCAATTGTGGCATAATCTTTTCCTGGTGGCTAGTTTTAGTTGGGACCCTCCTCCTGTATCTCTTCACTTGTAGAGAGAGTTTTTTGTGCTTTTGGTGGTGGGAGAAGGCAAATCATTTCTGGAGATGCATTATGATTGTGATTTTTTGGGTGGTATGGATGGAAAGGGGCAGCTTAACCTTTTTGAGGCAAGGTTGGATGACCGCTTATGGGACAACTTTGGTATCTTCAACATTGCATGAATTTCTTCTTTTACACATGGATTTAGTTGCTCTTTCTTGACTTCTCTATTCTAGTTTGTTGCCTTTATTAATTTTTTTTTCTGGGGTTCTGTCACATTTCTTCCCCTCTTTTTCACAAATTTGGCTTTAGCTGAATTTTTTATGCGTTGGACTTTTGATTGAGGATTGTTTCTTGTGCGAGAGTGACCTGTTCTAATTGTTAAGTCCATAAGACAGTATTTGTGACAATGAATATATCAAAGCAAAGCAATTATCAAAGGGTAAAGCTGGCATCAGAATATCACCTAAGCAGTCTAATTGTCAGAGTAACAAGTTTTATTGAATCAACTTGGTGAATTAGTTTTATCTATGCTAGTAAATATACGGCCAAGGCTCTATGTCATTTATCAATGTGATCAGCGTATTTAACTGTTGGGTGGTTTTGAGTTGGTTACAGATGTGGTTGCATTGTGTTTTCATTAATTTTATTAGCATACTTCTTCTGATATCTTGGTGAGTGTGCTATATGGTTGATTCAACTCCCCTTGCCATCGGTTTAAAGGGAATGGTGTCTGCTTTCATGATTTTTTCCTCATCCCAATGTTGGATTATTTTACAGAGGCGCTTTATCAGCCTTGATTCTGGTTGCAATGGTGTTGTCTTTGTTCAAATGCGGAAGAGAGATGGAGATCCTAGCCCAAAGGATATAGTGCAGCATATGATGGCATCTGCTGCTGCAACCAGGAGACACATGTCCAGGTCCATATATTTATTGTTAGGTTATTTTTACAAAGAACGCGTATGGAAGTCATCTCAAACTGGGTGTTTACACTTGCATAATATAGGTTTATCTTAAGAGTATTGCCTATTGAAGTAGCATGCTATTCTTCTGAAGAGGATATTTCAAGAGCAATCAAACCACTTCTTGCACAGCACTTTCCAGTGGAAACTCAGAATCCTCAGAAGGTAAGATATGTCATAAATCCTCATCTTTTCTTCTTATTAACTAAAAAAGAAATTCACATATCTCTTTTGATGAAAAAATCAATTTTCATTTAGTTTTAAAAACTACCATAAGTGATATGACACAAAGACGTACAACTTATGTGTCTGTGATGAAAAAGCTGTCTCTACTTCGTAATGTAGCCAGCAACGATTTGTACGATTTGTTAATGAAGTGGAAAAATATGATGAGCTTTTCTATATTTTTGACATGTTTTCCTTTTTTTCTTGTGATTTATTATTAGCACTAGATTATTGTTATAAGGTTATGAGTTGTTTGAGTTTGCACATAAACAGAACTTTAATCTATCAGATATCTTAAGATGCTTTCTGATTTTCTACACTTCCATCCAGTTTGCAGTCCTGTATGAAGCCCGTGCAAATACTGGTATTGACAGGATGAAAATCATAAATGCAGTGGCAAAATCCGTGCCTGGACCTCACAAAGTTGACCTTAACAATCCTGATAAGACCATTGTTGTTGAAATTGTGAAGGTAAGAAAGTTTCTTTTCCTTTCAAAGCTGAAAATATGCGCATATTTCTCTTTCGTCGTCACCATTTTCCAATTCATTGCGTCTCTCAATGGGTCTCAACGGGTCTTTGGATTTATTTATTTTTCTTCCCTGTAAGTCCCTTCTGCCACTTTAACGATCTTCACACCAAGTGTGATACACGGTGTTTTCCGTTTTACTTTTCACTTTTATGTACTCAACTTCACTGTTCATCCTCATCTCTATCTTTTGTGTTTTTTGGTTAATAGTTTCCCATCTAGGGTCTATTGTACTAATGTTCAGATCTACCCTCCTGCAAAGTAATGGTTACTGTACATTGTGCATTGACCTTGAATTATTGACTTGCATATGTTGACATGCATGAAAGAAGCATTATCATAAAAAGTTGCTTGTCCTTAGACTGGTGGTTAATTATATATAGGATTCTTGTTGTTGCCTCTGATAAAGTCAAAACCTAATTTTGTTTTGATTGACAGACTATTTGCTTGATCGGTGTTGTTGACAAGTATAAGGAGTTGGCCAAATACAACTTGAGGCAGCTCACATTATCAAAGCCATAGGAATTTGTACCTACAGTAAAGCATGGAAATAAAGAACGGAATTTGTCCATCTCAACTTGAGGCAGCTGACATCAGCAAACATAATATGTAGGCTTTGGACCCAATCAATCTGATAGCTGAATCAAAGAAAGAATCGGGGTTTACGAAATAAGAGCATTACGGAGAGAAGTTTGTGTGACACTTAAGTAGTTTAGATGCATGCTACTTGTCGGTTTCATATGGTATTTGAGATTTGAGATTGATGTCATTCGTAATGGGTACACAGTTTTAGAAATGTGATTTTTTCGATTATTATGGTCCGCTCGCATTCATCGTAATGGTTATATGCACCACACTTCCAGATGAAGCACTTCTATTTATAAGCGCTTTTTTAGAAACCCTTATATATTAGTAGAACATCAAATAACATTAATTGAAAATCCAAGTGCTTCATATAACACTTCCATTTAAAAGCGGGTTTTTTTTTTCAGAAACACTGCTACTAGAACATGAAAAAAATTTGTTGAAGATCCAAAGTGTTTTTCAGAGAAGCACTTGGAAGTGATTTGTGGAGAAGCATAGAAAGTACTTTTGTGATCTAGAAGCACTATCAAGTTTTTCTGCTAAAATTCGGACAGCCCTCCTGTTAATGGGGTCTTGTCTAGTGGAAAAAGGCACATCTTTAGTGCTGTGCTGCTACGGCTTCTGCAGGTTCAAACTCATGTCAGGCTGTGAAGGGCCCTGCTCAGCCTGATCGGATTACAAAATAAGATTGCAGTTTAAAACATTCCTTTCAGAGGCAACTGGAGTTTATCATGATTTGATAGTGAAGATCAGAGCAAAGTATGGGCTCCCTTCTCTGAATATTCTGAAAATAGAATTGTTATGGACAAGGATGGAAAGAAATCTACTGAAATGAACAAAGGCCCGATATCCTACCACCCATGTTTGATCTACTTGCACGCTACAAAAGATTGTATGGGGAGGGGGACTCCAAAACTCGTGAGTATGCTGCAGCCTCAGGTTACTGCTTGCAAGCTGCATCTCTCTGGCCATCAAGTGGGAATCCCCATTATCATATCAGGTATTTGTTTTGATATTTTTCTTCATATATTTTTCTCCGGATGTGTCTGTTTATGATTATTTTGACCCTTCACTCTGACAAATCATCCTCCTTTTTCAGCTTGCTATATTGGCATCCTATTCGGGGGATGAGTTGGTGGCTGTTTATCCATATTTTCGTAGCCTAGCCGTGGATGGTCCCTTTTCAACTGCAAGGGATAACTTGATTATTGCATTTGAGAAGGTTGTAATTGTTTCCTGTGCTCTTATCTTGACATTTTTAGGACCCTTTCCAATAATAATTCTTCTCTCAAAATTTTAGGCCATAATTAGAGGTCTAATGGTTTTTCTTTTGGCTTTTCAAGCATTAGATCTAACTTTTGTTCACTGAGAATCGTATAGCTTTGCGAAACTTTTGGTCATACTTAGGACCCATGCTTCTAGCGGTATTGACCCTTGCCAACTTAGCAAGCACTGGTGTTTGAGTATAATTGATTATGCACCACTGGACTTGAAGTGACCTTTGGTCCTTCAATGTTACGAATGTTGTAGTTTGTCTTATTTCATCAGGGTAACTTGAGTTGTCATGTCAATCACTTCTATGTTAATGTTAGGGTAGTGCTACCTCTCCCTATTTAAGAAGGAGGTGGTTTTGAGGTAGTCAAACACTGATAAGGTGTTGGGAGGGATTAGGAAAATGTGAGCGGTACCACCTTTTGTCTTGAAGCTTAAAACTGAAGAAGTAATTCGTCATGTATATGCTTCTTTCAAGTGTAACTTGAGTTGGGTTCAAATTCGTCAGGTACCACCTTTTGTCTTCAAATTAATATCAACTGTCTACTAATTAATTTGCTGATGTTTAATCATTAAGGCCTATCCAGTGTAACATCTTTCAATTTCCTCACCTGGGTTCCCTATTTTATTGCCTGATATACTATGTGTTATTGTTTATGTATATATCTTTTTTTGGGTGTAGAATTGTCAGAGTTACTCTCAACTGCCTGGGAATACTAATGCTTCTGCAGTCAAAGAGTTGCCTGCATGCTTGACAGGCAAAGGTAGAGGGAAAGCGGAAGCAATACCTGCATCTAAAGATAAAAATACAGAAGTGAGCCTTGAGTACTCAGGAAACTTATAAGGCTGTCTTTTTTCATACGGTTTGTCCTTCTAAATGGAATTCTTTTCACGCATACTAGGTTATTTTTTCTGAAGTATATCGATGTGGAATTGTTTCTTATTACTTGGACCTCCCTCTGTCTCTCCTTTCTCTTTTATTTTATGCATGGAAGATTACCTCCTAATTATGACTTTTTTGTGTAGCCTGGAGACATTGGCAGAAGTTCTCTCTGTGGTAAGCAGTGATTCATGTGAGTTTCTGTCTTCTGGAGCAGAGGAGTTGCAGAATTTCGGTGCAGATTCTGTCTGTGAGTTGATGGGGCACATCTTAGAGAGATGCGTCCAGTTGTGCAGATTCTGGTGTTTGTTGGCTAGAAGTTGTCCGGATGTTGCAGCTGGAAGTAGACTAAAAGTAAGATCAAAATTCTGGATGGTTTGCAACTCCATAACTTGTTTAGGGTTCTTAATGTTTATTCAGTTACAAGTCTTGGTAAGCTGAGTTCTTAATGTTGAATCTAGATCCTCTAACAAACTCTTCACCAACTAAAAATGTAATCACTATTGGTAGACCTAATTTGCCTTCTATGTGTACATTTTAAAAATACTAATAATAATAATAATTTGGCTTCCATATGTACATTTTAAAAATAAAGTCTAGTGATCGGCTCGTTGACAACATAGTCTTCTTTATTCCTTTTGTCTTGTTTTTATTTTTATTTTTTTGGTTTTTCTTTTTATGGGGCAAATTAACCCCCCAAAAGCAAAGCACAACCAATAGAATGATGACTCAATGAGACACAAGAAGAAGAGAAAGGGAGGAGAAAGACAATCTTTAACATTGAATTTTGACGACAAATGTCTACATCCTTCAATTAACAATGACTATGAAACATCTCATCTGTAAACAGAGAACACAACAAGAACAAATCAAGGAATTAATGGAACATTCTAAAAGAAAATCTCAATCCATCCTCTCATCCAAATTAGAGAGGTGTCTTCTACAATCGCTCAACTCTAATCTCAATTAAGCTTTTGGAGATTTGTACAACTTCTCCATCATCTTCCTATAATCTGCAAGAGACGGAGGAAGCATTACTCAGACACTTGTCCATTATAACAAAAATTTAGCAGACTAAGTAAAACAAATAAGCAAAAGGAAACCCAGTATTTACCTTCTTGATTACTCCAAAGTTGTGCTGCTTGGTTGTTCAAAGGTGAGCTTATGTTTGGTTCTGCAATCAAAATAAATAAAACCAAAATTACATAAGTAATCAACACATTGAAGAAATGCTAATAGTTCCATGGTTCAACATCAACAGAGAAAGTGATTACCTCCAAGCAGACTTTGGATGGATAAGAGTATGGTTCTCACATCATAAGCAGATGACCATTTATCCTGCAATTAATTCAAAGGAAAAGTCACATTATATGTAAAAAGTTTGGTAGCTTGTTTATTGGACTTTTCAAATGACATTATGAAACTACAAGTACCTGAAGAATATCCAAGCAAATGTTGCCAACCAGATCCACATTGGGATGAAAGCAGAGAGTCTCAAACTTGACCTTTGGAGGTTTGAATGGATAATCATTGGGAAAGGTAAGGGATAGTCTGTATTCTGTTCCCTCAAACACTGTATCTTTGCTTCCAACGATTGTCCCTTTCCAGCAGAATATGTTGTCTTCTTCAGGGAAGGCAGATATCCCAGAATCCCCACTCATCTATAATTCAATATTGAAGAAAAAAACAAATTATTAGGCAAAGCAAAACCCAAATAACCCTAACAAAAACTCAACTTTCAACTGGACATGGGGTTCCTGATTTGGTTTCATTTAATCAGGATTTTCAGGATCTAAACAAGAAACAAAGAGAAAAAGAACCGAGTCTTGGTGTCTTATCTTACCATTAAGGCCATCAACTCAGATTGCAGCCTGTTCAGCGAACAATTAAAAAAACAATAGGGTTAGAAACATTGTAAACCACCAATTATCAACAGAAACAAAAGAATCCCCAAATCAAAAGAAGTAGTTTCTCTTTGAATTGAGAAAAAAAAATGCGGCAACAAAACAAAACCCAGAAAGATTCAAAACCAAGAAACCTTGAAAACCTCCAATTATCAGAAGAAACAAAAGAAACTTCATAAGAAAACAAAACCCATATATTCTGATAACCAAGAAAGCAAAACAAAAAATCAAAACCCAGAAAGCAAAGTCTGCAAAACCCAAAGAGGAGAAGCCCCCATTACAAAATTAAGTCAAGTAAGATGAAGATGTACCTCTTGAGAACAGACTGAGAATCAACGGTCTTTGCCCGCGGCTGAGATTGCTTTGAGTTTGAGGGAGCAGTGGTTGTGGCCACCACTAGAGTGTTGTCTTGGTTCACAGCGGCCATATCCTTTTTCTTCTTGTTCTCTTTGTTTTGGAATCACAGAGATTAAGAGTCAAAAACCCAAATCAAAACGAGAGAAACCCAAAACACACAGTGAGCTTTGTAGAGAGAGAGAAAAGGGTTTTCCTTCTTTCCCTTTTTCTGAGAACTTTAGAAAGAGACAGGGATGAGATGTGGAAGAAAGGCTTTGAGAGTTTGGTTTAAAACGTTGCGAGCGTGACCCAAACGATGTCGTATAAAGGGTGTTCGGTGGGTATTCAAAATTTCCGAACGTTGCAATGCCGGTGTTACCTTCTCCTTATATCCTAAGTTAACCTTTCTTTCTCTGTATCTCCAACGGCTAGTTATTTTGTTCTGCTAAAAAGGGCACTTTTTTCAACTTTCCTTTTTGTCCGGGCCAATGTTCATGGGTTTCCTGCCTTCATGCGTCCAAAATACTTTTGACTAAAGACATTATTCATTATTATTATAAATGCAATTTTAAGTAACTTTCTTTTTGTCGATTTTTTATATAAATGATATTCTAAATTATTTTGGCAAAAACAAAATCTAAATTAATCTAATCTAATCTAATCTATGAGATTAATGAATTCAAACTTGGGTGCAATGCGCCACTGCCCTTACCAACTAGCCTAGTTGCATTCTAAAAATTAAGTAACTTTCTTTGTTTGATAATGACATGTTCATTCTTTCGACAAAAAAAATAAAATCAGGAAGATTTCTAGCATGGCAGAAAAGTCTTGAATCATGAGGGGTATAGGGTCGCAATAATAGTATTGCACCGAAGAACTTCACCTAAATTAATTAAATTTTAAATTAACAATTTCATGAGCAAGATTGAGAATTCATTAATCTTGATGAAGCTTGACACACAGAAAGTTTTCGTCAAAAGCTTTGACGAGAACGATTGAAATTATGCGCATCCATTGTTGAGAACTGGAAGTTGAAGGGAGTGAGAATTAATATCAGTTGCATTGCATGGCATTTTGATCCATCCAATCTGATTTGATTTTCGGTTATAAATGCTCAATAGACAAGTATTATAGTGTCAATATATATCGCCTTGCGAGATTTGCTTTACATATATATTTGTTTGAGCAACCTCCTGTAAGAATATTTTATAAATATTCTGTGTGGCCCACATGAAGTGACCTATGTGGTAAATAAATTGTTTAATTGGTTTTAATAAATATTATTCAGAATAATTATATTGGTCGGATAAGGAGAAGTAGTTTCCTATTTTATTACCGTGATGAGTGGTAATTGATTACGGCTTCACTAGGAAATAGGTCCTCTCTATGCCTATAATAGTACATACGCCCATCTTATGTGTACGCATTTAAAACACGTATTAGGGTTTCTAAACGTGCAAAAGGCTAGAGAGAGAAATCTATTTCCTTCACACCGACGGCCGCCTACGGATCGCTTCAAGACAAATATCTTGACATGGTAGAAGACTCGATCATTCAAGGTATATATGTAATTTAAGTCTAATTGAATTTCCACCTAATGCTATTGTGAAAATCATAAAGTTCAAGATCTTGGGTCATGGATTGGGTCTTACGTTTTTACCCAATATTAAAGCCTACATGTGATATTAGAGCAGGTTATGAATTCTCATTATTTTCCATTATGATTGTAGGGTTTGATTTATTAATTTAATCAAACTATGAAAGAATAGATTATGTTTGCGTTTGTTTGCCGTTGGGTCCCGAGAAATTTGATAAATGCATATTAGGATCACACGACATGAATTTAAAGACTGTATTGGTTCTCTGTTGGTCCGTGTGCACTGTGGAATGATGAATGAAATTGAAATCGTTCTATATTAAAGCGCACATACAGATGAATGCGGAGGATAATTTTCCTTCTCGATTATTGTTTGTTACATGGAAACGAGCATTTCGAGTTTGCAAAATTCATTTGCTACTATGAATTGGAGTGCTAATGACTATCCATTTACTTGGCCATATGATTATTGCGGATTCGAAATAATGGATTTGTCATTTAATTGGCAAATTATTAAATTTATGGTATGCAGTTATCAATATTCGTTTGATTGGCTGACTGATGAATTAATTATGGTGCTGACAGTAAACTATAATAAAGAATTATTTCAATTTTACTGTCATTTTAAATCATTATGTAGAAATCTTAATTAACTGATATATGTTAAATGTATGACTATTTATGAACTCATCATATGATCTTAGTGTAAACACGTACAGTGAATTAAAGTTATTAAAATAATATATATATATAAACATATTGTATTTCATTGTCACTGTACTTTGTCTTATGAGGAGGCAATCTAAAGTTCTATTGCCCACTACTATATTAAAGAGGTCATATATTTATCGCTTAATCTAATGATCGATTAACTATTAAAGTGTATAAGTTAATCTTATGTAATCGATTAACTATTACAGTTGTTAATTTGATTTGACATTCATATTATGAATAGTTTGTTAGTCACCAAAGTGGCCAAGCTAGAACGTTCCTTGAATATCAAATTAATTAATCTAATGAACGATTAGCCATTATTAAAGTGTATCGCTTAATCTTATGTAATAGATTAACTAATACAATTGTTAATTTAATTTGACATTCATATTATGAATGGTTTGTTAGTCACCAAAGTGGCCAAGCTAGAACGCTCATTGAATATCAAATTAAATGATAATTAATCAATTACTTGTGCTTTAAGGATGCATATAAATGAGGTTGAACCTTATAATGTTTTCAAGGTTCGAGCATCATGAGTATATTGATTTTCATCATTCAAGAGATAATATGAGTCGCCCAAAGGTGGATTCGTTATTCATATGATTGGTGATATAAATGAGGTAACTTGTATATGTCTTATTTAGATTTGTTTTGGATATCCAAAGATATCAAAGCATTTCTTTCGAATATACATTTACCAATAATGTAAAATAAATGCATCATAATTGTTAATTATTGGTATTGTCATAATATATCCCAAATGAGAGTTATGATGATACGTTTATTGATGTTTAGACTATATAAGTCTTATTTATGTTTGTACGTGTTGGTAAATCAAAGCATTAGTATTGTGAGCATATTACAAATTATGTTGAAATGACACTTTCGGGTTCGCTTCATTCACATGCTTGATCTAGTATTGATTTAATTTCTCATTTTGTTGTGAAAAAGTCCAGTATCACCAAAGTGTTCTCGGGTTTTGATCAGGCACTTCAAAATGAGAAACTCATTGCTATTATGTTAAAGCATTGAGGATTAAAAGGCTTTCCATGAAGCATGGGAAAGATCAAACAGATTGAGCCTTATGTTTATGCGAATAACTAGACATAGCAATATAAATTAAGGCTATGCTCCATTAATGTGAATAATGCTAAAGAATTCTTGAGAATTGCTAACAAGTCCATTACATGGACAATATTGGCTGACCTTACCATCATGAAATTTGATGGTATGTGAAGCATGAATGAGTGCATTATTGAGCATACTAATTCAGCGGCAAAACTGAAGTCCTTGAGATGAAGAAGAAGAAAAATCAATTTTACCTATGTAGAAGGTGAAGCATTTACAGAATACGATTCGAAAAGAAAGGTAAGTCTTCCGCTTTTATGTGTTTCGAATCAATTTTTAGATGAATTTACTTATGATGCTTGACGGATTAAGTTATGTGCTAAAATTCATGTTTCTAATAGTTCAATGCAAAGTTGTTTTAGATTCCATATTTTGGAATTATATATTCAATTCAATGGCCATAATTTAGATTTATTGAAAGCATATTATGTTCTTACCGTTTCAAATCCAGTTGGAATTTTGTTTGGAATTTGGCAATAATGTTTTATCCTTTAAAGTTTGGTGATGATCAGTATCAGTCTCTTAAAGAATGCCTATTTTGTTAATTGTGGTATTCTATTAATGATTTACGAAAATTAAAGTATGCTGACATTTTCTTTAAATGTTTTTTATACTTTGCATGATTAATTTAGAAGTGACTGTTATTTGACAAATTAAAATTTACTGTTCTTATGGCATAAATGATCGGTAATGTATTCGTGAGAAAGAACTCGAGGATCAAGTAAGGAATGAGGTTCTTCCGAGCCTATATTTTATTGATATTTTATTGGTGTGTAAGTGGATTGTATTAAGGAAAACAATCAAAATACACCATGAAAGATTCCATAAGAAATTTATAGCTAATTGAAATTATTTATAAAACATGTGTTTACCTTATAATGCTCTGTCTTTTGGTTAGGGGTATGTGAAGTAATTTATCGTTACCTATACCATTATGGATACATGTTCTTACACAACTATTATGCTAATTGGGTTCCTATTAAGGCAATTTCAAATAAGAAATTATTTGAACGGCGGAAAGTAAGGAAATCCAATTTGAGACACCAATATGTTTTGGGTTGCTTAGTGGGAGTAAGAATTTACTGCTCACAAGAGAAGGAATTGGACCTTTAGAATGTTTTCTGGTTACCTTATTGGTTACCTAGAAAAGTCCAAATGGTATAGATTTTATTATCCTAACCAGGGTATGAGATTATTGAAATTAGTTACGTCAGTTTCATTCTAAATGGTGAAATTAGTGGGAGTGGATAACCAAGAAAATTGGTTTTATGAGAAGTTAGTGTGCAAATTTTTGCATGCATACTTCATAATGAAATTGTTGTTCCTACAGTTGTGAACAGTTTTAACAACAATGAACAACAAATTAATGAATAACTAATCTCTCCATTATGATTGCTTCAACAGTGAAAGTATAGTAGAGAACCACAAAGAATAGCATTAAGATGGTATCAAGACATTAAGCGTGTTGGTATCTGCTACTCTGAGTTATTATTTGGTATATCTACAAGAATCTGACTGTGAGTGTTAAGTAAGATTTTGATTTTATTTTCACATGTCGTTAAACATATATTGATTCTACTAAATAGATTTATGCCATGAATGATGAGTTGAAATCAATTGGCAGGAATGAAATTTGTGATTTCGTCGATTTGCCTGAAAAAGAGCGAGTTGTGTGTAAGGGTGTCTTCATGACTAAATACAACTCCCAGGGAATATAGATAGATATAAAGACACACTATTGGCCAACGATTTTACTAAGAAAGAAGGCATATATTATAAAGTGACATTCTCACTTGTTCCTAAGAATGACTCACTTGGAATCATATAATGGTATTTGTTACTCAATATGTATTAGGGTTACATTGTATGGATGTGAATGAATTTGAAGACTTTTCTTTTATTGAAAGAAACACATGCTTTGTAAACTGAAGAATTCACTGTATAAAATTAATAATTTAGCGATTATGGTATGTGAAGTTTAATAATATCATAATATTCTTCGTTTTTAATGAAAGCACTATTAATTGTTGTATGTATCTCAAGGTCAGTGGGAGTAACTCTTTATTTCTCATTTTGGATATTTATGCTATTTTGCTTGCTATGTATTGGTCTTGGTTTTCATTGCTGAAAGCGTTAAGTTTTCTCTAAGAACCTTGGATGAAATATATGAATGAGACAACTTTTGTGATTGGAATTGAAAATTCCCGAATGGATCACATGAATTGTTAAGTTTGTCTCATAGAGCATATTATAAGAGTTCTAAAGAGACATGATATGGAATAATGTTTACCCATTAATGTTGCTCCAATTCAGAAAGGGGACAAGTTTAGCATTATGTAATGCCCATAAGAGTGAATTGGAACATTAAAAGTACAACAAGAATTCATTATGTGCATATGGTTTGCTTTGAGGCCATAGTTGATGAATTGAGGTTGCGGGTTTTAATCCTAGGACTTGGTGTTTATGTTTTATTGCCAAGCCGCTAAGAATTTATGTTGATGCCGCAATTGTCGTTTCTCCAAGAATGACTGGTGCTCTGAGAGTGCTAAATATAATGGAATTATATACCTTGTCATTAAGGAGGTTAAGAAACAATGAGTGTCTATAAAGACAAAATTTATACTTGCAAATCAAGTAATAAAAGGTTTTGACCAAAGAAATTACTGATTATGTTGAAGGGATTGTTCTTGGTCGTAAACCGTAATAGTATTTATGATGTGGTTTTGCATAATAATAGTTTATTTAGTTTGACACTCTGAGCTCAATAATTGAATGTGTTCATGTTATTTCCTGTTTTCCATTATATGTATACATGAATGAGATTGGATGAATGATAACAGGAATAGTCTCTGACAAAGACATTATTGGACCTTTTATGATACTTCTCACTTACAGACTGTTTTAGGTGATTTGCTAATGTTGTGGTACATGGAAGGGATTATATCGCTTATTGATGTATGACCGCCATGACTTGCATTAGACAATTGCTTAAATGTGGTATTTATGTCGACCATATGAAAGTGAGGATTGTTCTGAATGTATCGCGCGTGTAATGTTTATTTATTGAACCATGAAGTAAATTTATCATATGGGCCAAGTGGGAGAATGTAAGAATATTTTATAAATATTCTGTGTGGCCCACATGAAGTGACCTATGTGGTAAATAAATTGTTTAATTGGTTTTAATAAATATTATTCAGAATAATTATATTGGTCAGATAAGAAGAAGTAGTTTCCTATTTTATTACCGTGATGGTTGGTAATTGATTACGGGCTTCACTAGGAAACGGGTCCTCTCTCTGCCTATAATAGTGCACATGCCCATCTTATGTGTACGCTGATGAAAACACGTATTAGGGTTTTCTAAACGTGCAAAAGACTAGAGAGAGAAATCTATTTCCTTCACACTGACGGCTCGCCTACGGATCGTTCAAGACAAATATCTTGACATGGTAGAAGACTGATCATTCAAGGTATGTATGTAATTTAAGTCTAATTGAATTTCCACCTAATGCTATTGTGAAAATCATAAAGTTCAAGATCTTGGGTCATGGATTGGGTCTTATGTTTTTACCCAATATTAAAGCCTACACCTCCCAATCTTTAGTTTTTGGGATTTGGGTCGTGGGAGGAGGAGGGGGGAAGCTCTATCATGAATAATATTGATCTAACCCGTATGTTTAATGATACTCGCCTAATCCTCCTGGTTTTGTCCTAGTAATGTGTTTGCTTTCTCCTCAATAATACAAGGAAAATATTTCCCTCCTTCTCCTGTAAGTAAGAAATCCTACATTCCTTTAACAACTTATTATACGCACGTCAACGTTGAGGTTGTTTCCTCCAAAGTTCTACAACAGTGTTGTAAATATTATTGATAAAGAAATATAGTTTCAATCTCAACCTAGGCTTATCAACGGAACAAATTTTGATCTGAATCCAATATTATTAGAGTCAGATTTGATTTAATGGCTAGACGCACAATCATCTTAACAAGGAGATTTTTAACTTTACAATCAGTTCCCTGGTATTATGGTATATATAGCCCCGAAGCGAAGTTATAATTTCACATTCTCACTGCCGGAAACAGAAATCCAGTCATCAACCTGTTAAGAAAAGAGGGAATAGAAAGGCTATGCGTGCAGCTTCACAACTTGGGATAACCTTTCAAAGAATTTAGGGCACATGGTTGTGCTGAACATTATGACATCCTTCATCCATTCTGGTGCAACCCTCTCAAATGTCCCAAGGGATAACACGCGCACGTAAGTTCTCGGTTCCTTTCCACCAGCTGTTCACCCATGTAAGACTCAAGGAGTAACTGTCGAACCATATATAATCATCAAAGTTTGATATGCAACAACTATTTCTTGAGACAATGAAATTCATTTATGTTGAAAAAGAATTAATAAAAACAGGAAAATATATAGAAAAATGATTTCATAACCCATAATTACCTATCATGGTCAATCCCTTATAAAAAGATAATCCAACTTTCAGTGGTGAAAGTCCTAACAATTGATTTAAGTTTTAGTACTTTCTTTTTAGTAATCATGCCAAACCCTACAACTTCAAGCTCACACACAGAAATGTAATAGAAGTTTTTAATATTTAATTTCAAACTCATGCACAACTGAAATGCCAAATGGATGCAAATACTAGAGAGGGCTTACATTTTCGAAAACATGTTGAAAAGTGATTCGGCTAGGGTTCTAGGAATATGAAGTCTTGGAAGAAACTTCAGAATATTTTCATTTTATATTTCTTTACAATAGAACACAAGACTTATATAATACAAGGTAGCCCATTCTAGGAAGGAAATAGAATATAATTACATTGATTTACACGGATCAAATTTGTTCCTATGATCAAGGAGAATCAATCAAGTATCCTATCCTAAACGATATTATCCTCCAATACTCCCCCTCAAGGTGGAGTGTGAATGTCAAGAACACCCATCTTGCCAAGTAGAGAACGGAATGCTGATTGTCCAAGTGGCTTGGTGAATATATCGGCAAGCTGCTGTCCAGTAGGTACATAAGCTATCGAAATAACCCCAGAACGTATGCATTCACGAACAACATGGCAGTCGATCTCTATGTGTTTGGTGCGTTCGTGAAAAACTGGATTGGCAGCTATGTGAAGTGCAGCTGGGTTGTCGCAGTGTAGCTTTGCCGGACTCTTGTGATCAATTTACAGGTCAGCCAATAAGAACTTCATCCACACAAGCTCACATGTAGCAGAGGCCATGGCACGATACTCGGCTTCAGCTGAGGATCGTGAAACAGTAGATTGTTTCTTGGTTTTCCAAGATACTAGTGCACCTCCAAGGAATATACAATAGCCTGTGATGGATCTTCTCGTAAGTGGACATCGAGCCCAGTCGGCATCGCAATATCCTTTCAACATTAAACTCCCATTGGAAGGAAAAAGAAGCCCTTGTCCAGGTGACCCCTTTAAGTATTGTAGAAGACGGTGGACTGCGTCGAGATGAGGCTTTCTTGGTTGTTGCATAAATTGGCTGAGTATATGAACCGAGTATGAAATCTCCGGCCTAGTGATCGTGAGATAAATAAGTTTCCCAACGAGCCTCCTGTATTTCGAGGCATTGAGGAGAAGTTGTCCTTCCGTTGGAGATAATCTCAAGTTTTCCTCCATGGGAAACTTTGCAGGCTTTGCACCGAGTAAGCCGGCTTCATCAAGAATGTCAAGTGTGTACTTACGTTGGGAAATGGAGATTCCTTGAGAAGACCGAGCCACCTCCACACCAAGGAAATACTTCAAGTGTCCAAGGTCCTTAAGTCGAAAGTAGGACTGAAGGAATTGTTTGAGATCATGGATGGCAGCCTCATCATTGCCTGTTATAATCATGTCGTCGACATAAATCAAAACTGCTGTAAATGAATTTCCACGCACCTTAGTGAATAGGGAGTAGTCGGCCATTGACTGTTGGTAGCCGGCTTGGTTTATGACAATGGAAAATTTATGAAATCAGCTACGAGAGGCTTGCTTGAGGCCATAAAGGGACTTGTTGAGTCGGCATACATTATGCTCCCCATGCTGACGAAGCCCAGGAGGCAGCTGCATATAAACTTCCTCACAAAGATCACCGTGAAGGAAGGCATTATGAACATCCATTTGATGTAAGGACCAATTACAGACAGATGCAACGGCTAACAGACAACGAACTGTGATGAGTTTGGCAACAGGAGCAAAGGTTTCCTTGTAATCGATACCTTCACGTTGTGTAAAACCTTTGGCAACGAGGCGAGCTTTATAACGCTCGACGGTACCGTTAGAGTGGTACTTGATTTTGTAGACCCATTTGCAACCGATGGCGCGATGACCAGGAGGAAGGGTAGTGAGAGTCCATGTGTTGTTTTGTTCAAGGGCCAGAAGTTCAGAGTCCATGGCAGCTCGCCATTGAGGATCACTATGAGCCTGTGCAAATGTAGTTGGTTCGACAAGAGTCGAAATAGCACAAGCAAAAGAGCGATGTGATGGTGAAAGATGAGCATACGAGACATAGTGAGATAGAGGATAGCGAGTACCTGACATGGAGGAGGAAGTGGCGCTGGGAGCAAGGGATTGCACATGATATAAATGGTAGCCCTGGAGCCTTACGGAAGGCTTGGAAGCGCGGCCAGAGTGTCGAGGGGCAGGTGGGTTAGGAGGTGCTAGGAGTGAGTCGGTGGTGGTCGGTAGGGAAGTGGAAGGGTCTGTCGGTGTGGGTGTAGGTGTAGATAAATGGGGTGCTGGCGGTGGGGGTGTGAGTAAATGGGGTTCTGGATGAGGTTGTGTAGGATTAGGATGAGTGGGATAGTCGGTGGGGATAGGCAAGACAAGTGTGTCAGGTTGATGATCAGGAGGTTGTGTGAGAAAAGGAAACATGGTTTCATGAAATACCACGTCACGAGTGGAAAAAAATTTGTGTGTGGTGAGGTCGTAAATGCGATAACCTTTCTGGCCTAACGGGTATCCAACAAAAATACATTTTTGGGCACGTTGGTCAAATTTATGGTGAGGATGGAGGTTGGTAGCATAACATAAACAACCGAAAACCCGTAAGTGAGAAAAATCGGGAAGTTGACGATGCAAAATTTCATAAGGAGTTTTGTGAGCAAGGAGAGGGGTAGGTAAACGATTAATTAAATAACACGCTGTTTGTATGCTTTCCCCCCAAAAATGTAGTGGTAAATTGGCTTGAAACCTAAGTGCTCGACCAACATTTAGGAGATGATGATGTTTTCGTTCAATAACCCCATTTTGTTGGGGTGTGGACGGACAAGAAGTCTGAAACATGATACCCTTGCTATCAAAAAAAGAATGCAAAGAGGTGAATTCACCACCATTATCAGCCCTAAGTGCTTTAATCATGCAATTAAATTGTGTTTGGACCCAAGCAATGAAAGAACATAACAACCCTTGTGTTTCAGATTTAAAACGAATAAGATGGATCCAAGTATAGCGAGAATAATCATCAACAATCGTTAAAAAATATCGAGCCCCCGAATGGGAATTGACTCGATGAGGTCCCCAAATATCACAATGTATCAAATCAAAATGTGCTTTAGAAGAAATAGAACTTGACGGAAAAGATAAACGGGTTTGTTTAGCAAGAGGGCAAATGTCACATGAATGACTGGAATCAAGCATTATTGTTGGAACTTGTTTGGTTAAGGCTTGCAGAGGACCGGCGGAAGGGTGCCCTAACCGTTGGTGCCAGAGGATGGAGTTGCGGCTAATGTGATGAGCAAGGTGAGGTTTTGTTTTGGCGCCAAGTAGTAGAGCCCATTATATCGCTTGCCCAGGCCAATCGTCCTCCTCGTATCCATGTCCTGTATCACACAAAAATCAGAGAAGAAAATCACTATGCATCATAATGCTTCAGTGAGTTTGCTAACAGATAATAAGCAAACTCGAAAGTTAGGCACATGGAGCACTCCATTGTGTTTAATGTGAGGGGTAACTTGTATAGAACCGATCGAGTCTATTAAAACCTGTCCTCCATTCGGCAATTGAACAGAATCTAGCATGGATAATGATTTCTTGTTTAGCAAGTGAGGAGAAGAAGAGATGTGGTCCGTTGCCCCACTATCAATGATCCAATATAAGGTTTTCTTTGGGAAGACTTCTGACAAGTTAGGGAAGGTGTGATTATACCTGTTGCATTCGCAAAATATTGAGGATTACCATCAAGGCTGCTCTTCTTGAGCATTGCCATAAGTTGATTATATTCTTCAGTGGTGAACCTCGGACCGTCACTGGACGTCTCTTTGTATCGTGAGTCAGCGCCCTTGGTGGTCTCGGTTTCCACTTTCACTTGGTTTGCCGCAGGTTTTCTTTTGTTTGGTGGCTTGACTGACTTGCCATGGTACTTATGGCCAGGCGGGAAACCATTCAGATAAAAGCATCGATCCACGGTGTGGTATTTTTTTATCACAATATGAACATTGTAGGGTGTTTCCTTTCGGTGCAGCAGCTTCCCTGTTATGGGTTACATTCATGGCATGTAAATTTATATTGTTACAATTCAGAGATACCTCTACATGTTTCTCTTGTTGGTGAACAAGGGAGTATGCCTTCCGAGTGTCTGGTAGTGGTTGCATCAATAGTATCTGGCCACGTATTGCTGCATAAGAGTCGTTCAAACCCATCAGGAACTGCATCACCCTTTCTTTCTCATTCCGATCATTTACCTTTTTCAATCCCCCACAGGTGCAAGAGGGGATTTCATTGTAGGATGCCAGTTCATCCCACAACGCTTTTATTTTCGTGTAGTAGATCGAGATTGATTGCTGTTCCTGTCTGTGTTCAACGATCTCTCTCTTGATTTGATAAATACGTGAGTCGTTTCCTTGTGAGAAACGATCTCGCAAGTCAGCCCAAACATCGGCTGCTGTCGTGTAATAAGAAACGCTGCTTGCAATGTCATCGTGGACCGAATTGAGAATCCATGCAAGGACCATATCATTGCATCTTTGCCACGATGCAAATTGTTTGTCAGTCTCTGGTGGAGGGTCAATGGTGCCATCAACCATGCCAAGTTTATTCTTCGCGCTCAAGCTGACTCGCATAGCACGACTCCAGGTACTGTAGCTATCTCCTTGAAGTGTCTTGGAGACTAGAATATTCCCAGGTTGATCTGAGGAATATAGAGTAAAAGGGTTTGAGACATCTGTGAATGTCTCTGTAAACTTGGGGTTTTGGGTGTCGGTGGACGTCCTAGTGGGTTTTGGATCGCCCATGGTGGTTTAGGTGATATTGTGTTTGTTGGAATTGCGAAAGCTGTGTGGGTATTTGGAGTCACCAGAAACGGTGCTCTGATACCATGTTGAAAAGTGATTCGTCTAGGGTTCTAGGAATATGAAGTCTTGGAAGAAACTTCAGAATATTTTCATTTTATATTTCTTTACAATAGAACACAAGACTTATATAATACAAGGTAGCCCATTCTAGGAAGGAAATAGAATATAATTACATTGATTTACACGGATCAAATCTGTTCCTATGATCAAGGAGAATCAATCAAGTATCCTAAAAGATATTATCTTCCAATAAAACAAATTGTTTTGCTTTTCAGATACAGGAACAATTCTAAATTGCATTTGGTAGTACGTTTTTTAATAATCAATTCTGAAAACGAAACATATGGGATACCAAAAAAGAAAATCTATTTTTGGATTGTCTCAAACAGACTTTAATCGCATGAAACATGCACCCCTTGAAATTTGATGTTTCAATATCTTCACATATCATTTTGCATGTCTATAGGAGCACAGGAGGCTTTGTCAAAATTCAGGACATATACACAGACCTTTCCAATACAACCCTACATCTGATATTCAATTGTAATCTTGTCAAAATGACAAAATTGTCCAACGATGCGAGAAACTAAGACTACTGTTTCCATAATGTTAAAGCCATCTTTCCCATTGATAATGTGCGGGTTTAGTTTCATTTATAGCAAAGAGTTATTACATCATTTTATCTTTCTCCTTTTCGGGGGTGGAAGAATCATTTAATTAGAAAATGCTGGTCCATTGACTAGTGGCTTTGTGTTGCATTAACGTTCATTAGGTAGTAGGTTCAACTGGCATTGTCAAAAGTCATAATTGTTTAATTCTAAAGCTGTAGAATGGTGGATAAGACTCCTGCTTATAGTTTCTAATCTTAAATCCTTTTCAACCTTGATTGCATTCGTAACAAGCCAAGTCTGAGTAGTCTGCATGTGGCTTGGTTCGCTAGTAGCTCTAACACAACTCTAACATCTAATTGTTTGTGTTGCCTCTCAGAAGTATTAACTAACCCTAGGCAGTTACAATTCATGATTCAATTCTATAAGTGACCCTTTTGCTGTACTGTCATCCTTTAGAATAAAGGGGAAAGAATCTTGGAGCTTATTATAGGTTATTTGAGGATATAAAGAAAACGACAAAACAAGTTAGCGGAGTAGAACAGAAAAACACATTTGAGGAAGAATTTCAAACAAAAAAGTAGAATCTAGGAATTACCACTTGATTGATGTACAGCTGAAATGCATATTTCTTCAGTTTGACTAACAGTTGAGAACTTTAAATCCGCTAGATACTCAACAAGCACTTGAAACAGGCAGTTAGCTTGGCCAGTTGGGTTTACATCGCCACCTTGAAACAAGACAACACATACAACAACCCCAATACCATATGAACAAGTAAAATACCAGAACCTCAGTTTCAGAAATGGAGTCTTTCAATAGACCTACAACATTGTGGCTGAAAGATTACATTAATTAGAGAAGGAGGAGCCAATAAGATTCTGCTCAAAATATATACTTCGATAGGATTATCAGAATACCTGTAGAACAGTTATAAGAGACCCGCTAGACACGGCTCCCTTGTGCAAGTCCTTTTCAGATTCTCTCAGTATTTCATCATCTTGACGACTGCTAGAAGGCTCAACTATATCCTCTGTCTCAGACAGGGAATGATGCAGGACGCGTAGGACCTAAATTTATTAGTTTCCTAATGTGTTTGTTAGTTTCCTAGATTCTCTAGTTTTCCAAATTCTAGTAGGATTTCTTTCTTTTCCAGATTTCTAGTTTTAAGTTTCCTATTTTATTTGGGTTAGGATTTCTTTTTAAGCAAGAGATTTTTATCCTTTTATGTCTAGGTTTTAGTTTGCTATAAATACCCCCATGTAGTTCTTTAAAATTCAGATTTGGATATTGAATAAACCTTCTCTTGAAACTCTCGATTTCTGTTTTGTCTTATCGGTTCGGATTTCTGTCCTTTCTTTCGTCCATTCAATCTATATTTTCGTCTCCTCGACCTCCGATATTCTTCTTGTTCTCTTGTTCTACCCTTTCTTTCGTCTTTTCGATCTATTTTCGTCTCCTCGATCTGTTATATTCTTCTATGTTCTATTGTTTAAGAGCTTAATCTAATACATACGGGTTGTACTACATCAGGTTCGTTCCGAGGAAGTACAGTATATTCTATCAATACAGGATAATGAGTAGCACAACGTGGGCTGTATTTAACAAGGAGAACAAGCCCAAACTTAAACATCCGATCAGTCTCCTAGTGGTGGGCCAAAATGTTGCGTAGCACAACAAAAGGGATATTGGATACAATATTTTTATATCAGACTTAACTATAGCATGGAGGGCATATCTACCCATGGTCCTAGCTCTCACACGTAAGTACTATCCTACAAAATTTGTCAAAAGGTTATGCGACATACCACTGATAAAGAGGGCGCACCAATATAAGATTACATTGATCTTGAGACAAGATTTGGGGGCCAGTCCAAACTACAGTCCTAGTGCTATAATAAGATTTAGAATGAGTTGGGAGGAAAAGTATCAAATGGCGAGGAGCGTGGCAAAGGAATGTATTCAAGAGGACGAGCTTTGGAATTTGCTGGCTCATAAGCACGAACCCATTGCATATGATGAGTTTGAACCCTCCAGTCGAATGAATATTGCTGAGGGAATTATGAAGACAATAAATGTGAACAAGAGTGTTACTACAATTCTAACTCGCCGGAGTTGAGTTCTTCTTAGCCAGAGAATTGATGAGGACATCTTTGATTCTAACTCGCCGGAGTTGAGTTCTTCTCAGCCAGGGGAATTGATGAGGACATCTTTGTCAAACCCATTAGGGTTTACAAACAAAAGAGATGTAAGAGGGAATTATTTATTAGTTTCCTAATTTATTTGTTAGTTTCCTAGTTTCTCTAAGATTTCATTAGGATTTCTAGTTTTTTTTTTCCAGATTTTAGTAGGATTTCATATTTTATATGGATTAGAATTTCTTTTCTAGAATAAGTTTAATTTTCCTTTTTAGTTTAGGATTAGATTATTATAAATACCCCTTTTATGTAATTCATTATGGAGGAGAGTTGAGATATTTAGTAAAGTTTATTTCCAGAGATTGGAGACTTCTTGGTGTGAAGCCAAACGCCTTTGGTGTGAAGCCAAATCCCTAGAGTGATTCCATACCTATCATTTTTTGTTCTATTTTCTGTTTTCCATTGTTTTCGCTTCCGCCAAACTACTTAAACACTCAATTCACTCATGTCCTACATCATTCTGTTTAATCTAATCTGTTGTAGCGGCCTTTTTTCTTTCTAATTGTTGGTTGTTGTTACTCTGTTTTAGTCGAAGAAATGGTCGGAGTTGGATAATGTTAATAAAGATCAAGTAAAGTTCCTAGATTATATCTCGGGTATGTATTTCTCCACCTTAGAATTTGTTATAATCTTTGCATTTGATCTTCTTTTTAACATGAGTATTTTCCATAGCTGCAACTAAGGCTCAAACTTTATTATTCTCTCTGACCCAACTTTGTTGTTTATTTTCTCAGTTGCAGCTACAGAGCAGGTAATCCAACAATTGAAATCTGAAAATGAGAGGTTGCTTTCACAAGTTAATGATCTGAAAAGTGAAGTGGCTTTATTAGGCATGCATTTCTAAGTTCTATTGGATTTTCATTTAGTCAACCTTTACATTAGCCTTCATAACAGGCGGTTAAAGCATATGTGACATTGATTGCAGGTCCACGAAAGATGAACAATGTACTGAGTACCAGGAGCTTTTAATTGAAGAGAACAGGAAGAGTAAGATATCACTAGTCTGCTAAATTATGATGCATGTTGCCTATTATAGTCCATGTGAAAGCATCTGGATCCTTGAGTTTTTCCTCTGTTTTGGGGATGAATTTTATAGGAATTATCTATTCACGTATATAGATTGTGATCTTGGTGAAGCCTATCTTTTGCCTTGTGATAAGAACTAACATACATTAATTATAGGTGTTTGGAAAATCCATGAAAAGAGTTTTTGCATATATTTGTTTGAAAGATATAATAAAGAAAAGATTATTTTTATTATTAAACATGTTGAACTCTTGTGCTCAAATTCTTGTTATACTTGCAACTTGCAAATTATTAGGGTTCAACTTGTTTTGACACATTTACACATAAAGAACTTGTCATTTTTGTCTTATTCATTTATTAAGTTCTTTCCTGAAACCTCCTGTTCCCTTTAAAAATCTTAACCGGTATTATTAAATTTGAGTACAAAGCCATTCCTATGGCCACCTGCACATGAAGGTTTGGCACTAGGAACTATTCTTGCTAAATGTATTCATCACTGATCCGCATGCGCATACCATTGCTTAACATGTATGAACTTCTGTAGTTTGCTTCTCCCAAGCTGTGATGGTTATTCAATACCTCTTTTTTTTTTTTTTAATGTCTCAAATTTTTGGCGGATGAAGAACTTTCTGAAGAAGTAGCGAGGCTCCGAAAGCTGAGGTGGGGAATTTTAGCATATTGAAGGATAGCAAAACAGACAATGGAGGACTGTGTACACCTGCTAGTGGTCAAGTATCAAAAGAAGCAGGCAATCGGTCACAGAGAAGAAAGACTTAAACGTAGGAGGCATTCCCTGATGCAAGACGCGTAGGACCTAAATTTATTAGTTTCCTAATGTGTTTGTTAGTTTCCTAGATTCTCTAGTTTTCCAAATTCTAGTAGGATTTCTTCTTTTCCAGATTTCTAGTTTTAAGTTTCCTATTTTATTTGGGTTAGGATTTCTTTTTAAGCAAGAGATTTTTATCCTTTTATGTCTAGGTTTTAGTTTGCTATAAATAACCCCATGTAGTTCTTTAAAATTCAGATTTGGATATTGAATAAACCCTCTCTTGAAACTCTCTGATTTCTGTCTTATCTTATCGGTTCTCGGATTTCTGTCCTTTCTTTCGTCCCTTCGATCTATATTTTCATCTCCTCGGTCTCCTATATTCTTCTCGGTTCTATTGTTTGAGTGCTTAATCTAACACCTACGGGCTGTACTACATCAGAACCAGATGTTGAGTCTTATATCGTTGGAAAGATACGGATGTTAGCTTTCTTTAGAATTTTACGGTTCATGATTTGAAAGTGTGTGGAGAGAGTTGTGGCCGTTTTAGTACAGACAGTTCGGGCAGAATGTGTTCTGCGGGTTGTGCAAAAATAATCATTTTAAGTTTAATCCTTGGAGTCCAATTTATGTCAATTGCATTTGGGAAGTATTTACAAGGATGTGGGGTAATTTTCTGAAGTCTAATACTATATTTAGTAGGATTTTGGATGTCAACTCATCAAAGTCAATTGGAGCAAAACTAGAAAAGCAGAGTTACCGAGTCAAAAGAGAATTTGTTCCTTATTTAAAGAGGATCAGAAAAATATAGTTCTTTTATGCTGGAGTTGGAAGGAGAGTGAAAGAGTTGCTGCCATCGTCAAGTTCTCGAGCATCATCACAATCCATAAGTTTTATTTTATGTTTTCTAGTTTTTCAATTATGTTTTCTTTGAACATGAGTAACTAAATTATTCTCTAGGGCGAGGATGATGCCTAAGCATGGATAGTTATGATTTTTAATGTTATTTAATGAATTCTAAGTCTCTTTCAGATGAATGCTTAATAACTATTTTAATTGTTGCTGTTTGTTTAAGTTCTTTGACAGATCACCTTAGGGCTTTGCATCTAGTAAATTAGAAGATGAATTTGAGGCAGAACCAACAATATAATTTAATTAGCTTCTTGTGATTAAGTGTGGTGAATTACATTATTGCTTGACGAAGAATAATGGTTTGCTTGGTTCCCTTGTTTTCTAGAACGTAGTGAATCCAACTTGTTAAATTTATGCCTTAACCTAGATAGATTGCATGATTGGGTATATGATCTTTGTCTGAACTAGAAAAGAATCTTACACTTAAGGAAAACTATGGTCTGAGTGCTTGAAAATGACTTAGATACGGAAATTATCATCTAAAGAATCGAAAGAATCTGTTGAATGCATTAAAATCTAACTTGGATTGTTTATCGGATGGAAATTATCATCTACAAATTCACTTGCGTATCAGTTAGATTTAATTTAGATATTCGAGTTTTAGATTAATTTAGAAACCTCATGGGAACGATACTTGGACTTGTCAAACACTATACTACATCAAGCACTTGCAAGGACATACCAAGTTTTTGGCGCCGTTGCCGGGGACCATATGTACTCATTATCCTGTATTTAACAAGGAGAACAAGTCCAAACTTAAACATCCGATCGGTCTTCTAGTGGTGGGCCGAAATGTTGCGTAGCACAATAAAAGGGATATTGGAGAAAATATTTTTATATCAGACTTAACTACAGCATGGAGGACATATCTACCCATGGTCTATGCTCTCGCAAGTAAGTATTATCCTACAAAATTTGTCAAAGGGTTATGCGACATACCACTGATAAAGAGGGCGCACCAATATAAGATTACATTTATCTTGAGACAAGATTTGGGGGCCAGTTCAAACCACAGTCCTAGTGATATAATAAGTTTCAGAATGAGTTGGGAGGAAAAGTATCAAATGGCCAGGAACGTGGCAGAGGAATGTATTCAAGAAGACAAGCTTTGGAATATGTTGGCTCATAAGCCCGAACCCATTGCATATGATGGGTTTGAACCCTCCCGTCGAATGAATATTGCTGAGGGAATTATGAAGACAATAAATGTGAATAAGAGTGTTACTACAATTCTAACTGTTGAGGCCCAAAAATCCAAGGGGTAGGCCCAAGTCTATTCTCGGCCCAGCGCAAATAATTAATCACAAAAGAAGCACGATCGGGACATGCGAGAAACTGTAGGGTGCCCCTACATAAGCTATGGGCCACACGTCACGCCAAGCAAGCATGCACAAGATGGCCAAAAATGCATCGTCCGTATAAGTTCACGCTCATCAACTTATCCGATGCTACTGGGCCCAAATCATGGCTTATTATGTTACAATGAAACTCAAGCGCAAGCATGACATATAGACACTGATTCTAATACCAAGCCGTGCTACAAGCTTATGGGCCCAAGCCACGTAATCACCCGGGCTTGCCGAGAAGGTTGTGGTATGGATGGGTACGAGTATTCATAGGGCCCATTGAGGGACCAAGGAATGGAAGTTTTAGGCCACTTGGGAGCACTAAAACTCAGGCCCATTCCTCGGGCCCAAATACATGGGTTAGCATGAGAGAGAAAATGGGTCCAATGCCTTAGGAGAATATCCCATAGGCTGTGGTAGCATTTAGGAAAATCCATGATAGTTAGAATGCCCAAAAAACCAATAAGCCACTTCCAACACTTGACAAAAGCATGCGGGCGCTGGAAAAGAGAGCATCAATAACTCCGATGCTTTACACAAAGCCCAGCCCAGCGTTTCATAAAAAATCCAGCATCGAGCTCCACCCATATCAGAACTCTCATGTGGTCAACAAGGAACCATAGCAAAGACCATAGGAAATCCATGAACGTAGAAGAAACACCCACCGGGTAAAGGACTTCGTCCAGTCCTTCCCTTTCCTCTACAAGCTACGGTTCAAAAGCCAAAGGCCAAAGCAAGTGGCGCCTCACCCCATGGGGAGGCTCGCCACATAAAACCTTGGAACCTTAAGAAGCCATTGATTCAGACGCTCGGTCAAAGATTTTTCACCAAAATGAGCGAATTGAAAGAAGCAAAGGAAAATATGGGGGTGGAAGATCATAGAATTAGAATTCCAAATGCCTATAAAAGGGAGCTTCCTTTACCCAAGAACACACACCATTCCGTAGAGCAAGACCAAGCTTTGTCAAGCAAACCGGAATTTACACCATCCTCTACTCCCATCGGTTCTCTCTTCTTTCCAAGATAGAAAACCTCCTAATTTTCCCCTCCCCACTTTAGAACCTGCTCAAGGAAATTCATGCTTTAGTCTCTCTCTCAAATTGCTAAACCTTTGTGAAAAGCTCAGCTCCCATGCCACAAGCTCCTCATGCTAAGTCCCTAACAAGTTTAATATGTTCTTCTGGTTATTAGTGAAAAGAACCCTAACGTATTTTTAAGGCTTGACAAGTCATAAAAATTCTTTTGGGAGCCTGATTCTGAACTCGTGCATGGGGGATTTTGTTCATTTTCTTCTTACGGCAGCCCAAGCCCATTCGTCAGGCTGCTGGAACAAAAACACCCCACACTAACTCACCATAGTTGAGTTCTTCTTAGCCAGAGAGAATTGATGAGGACATCTTTGATTCTAACTCGCGAGTCGAGTTCTTCTCAGCCAAGGAGAATTGATGAGGACATCTTTGTCAAACCCATTAGGGTTTACAGACGAAAGAGATGTAAGAGGGAATTATGAATTAGTTTTCTAATATATTTGTTAGTTTCCTAGTTTCTCTGAGTATTCTAGATTTCATTAGAATTTCTAGTTTTTTTCTTTTCCAGATTTTAGTAGGATTTCTAAATTTCATATTTTATTTGGATTAGAATTTCTTTTCTAGAATAAGTTTAATTTTCCTTTTCAGTCTAGGGTCAGCTTATCACAAATACCCCTTTTACATTGATCTTGAGACGAGTCTTGGTGTCTTACCATTAAGGGCATCAACTCAAATTGCAGCCTGTTCAGCGAACAATTAAAAACACAGGAAAACAATAGGATTAGAAACATTGTAAACCACCAATTATCAACACAAACAAAAGAAATTTAATGAATCTACAGGACACATTGCTGATTGGAGAAAAGAATCCCAAAATAAAAATTAGTAGTTTCTCTTTGAATTGAGAAAAAAAAAATGGGGCAAGAAAACAAAATCAGAAATATTCATAACCAAGAAACCTTGAAAACCTCCAATTATCATAAGAAACAAAAGAAACTTAATGAAAATAAAGGGAATCTATTCAAATAAATTATCTGATAAATAGAATCCCCAAACAAAAAGAAGCCGTTTTTCTTTAAATCGAAAAAGTGAAAATCTGGGTAAGAAAACAAAACCTATAAATTCTGATAACCAGGAAAGCAAAACAAAAAATCAAAACCCAGAAAGCAAAGTCTGCAAAACCCAAAAAGGAGAAGTCCATTACAAAATCAAGTCAAGTAAGATGAAGATGTACCTCTTGAGAACAGACTGAGAATCAATGGTCTTTGCCTTGAGTTTGAGGGAGCAGTGGTTGTGGCCACCACTAGAGTGTTGTCTTGGTTCACAGCGGCCATATCCTTTTTCTTCTTGTTCTCTTTGTTTTGGAATCACAGAGATTAAGAGTCAAAAACCCAAATCAAAATGAGAGGAACCCAAATCACACAGTGAGCTTTTCAGAGAGAGAGAGAAGGGTTTTCCTTCTTTCCCTTTTTCTGAGAACTTTAGAGAGAGACAGGGATGAGAGTTGGAAGAAAGGCTTTGAGAGTTTGGTTTAAAACGTTGCGATCGTGACCCAAACGATATCCGTATAAAGGGTGTTCGGTGGGTATTCAAAATTTTTGAACGTTGCAATGTTGGTGTGGCCTTCTCCTTGAGAAATTTTTAAATGTTCCTAGTTACACCACATGGCTGGTGTACCATCCAATAGACTTAGGACATTTGGAATTACTTTCTAATTTATTGCATTATTTTTTATGACACATGGGTGTGCTGCATTGGAAATATTCCACATGTCCTACATCTAGTGGATGATACACCAGCCACATGGTGCACCGGTAACACCCAAAAATTACTCATTCTCCTTATGTCTAGGGGTGGTTGGGGTTTGGTTACCACAATTTTTCAATGAAACTGCGAACCGACCGACATATTACAGTATTGTAAAAATGCGAACAATGAACCTACCGACATATTATGGTATACCGCAATTATCAATACATTATGGTCTGTATAGGGAACTTTAAAAATTTAATTGGCTAACTCACTAATAAAATCTAATCTTTTACATACTTTTCTTCTAGGCATATGGGTAAATTAAAAAAATCTAATCTTTTGCATATTTTTCTCGTCCTAGTTTTCAAGCCTTTTATGTCCAAGCATTTTGAACTTTACAAATTTAAGCAAAAAAACTCACAACCCAAATAAACAAATTTAAACCCAAGAAAATAAAGTTAAAATTTAGTTACAACCCAAAAGAAAAATCCAAAATGCAATGCAAATTTAATTAAAGTTACAACCCAAAAGAAAAATGCAATGCAAATTTAATGAAAGTTACAAACCAAAATAAAAATGCACAAGTTTAGTACATTATATTGAAGGACTCGGTTGTGATATATAGCCACCATCTATAAATAAAACAGCACGTGAAAATAATAAAGTAATTACTTACAATAATAAGATGAAGCATAAAGAACGTGAAAATAATAAAGTAATTACTTACAAGTTGTAACATGTTTCATTTCCTTGTAGAATTCAGTGTCATCATCTGTGGGTTCCTTGTAAAATGAAAATGGGATATTTGTAGAAATGTCACTTGAACTTATACATCAATTTCAATTTGTCACCTTAAAGAAAAATTTAAGCGAAATGTCACCTTAAGTTTTCAAAATTCATGATTTGCAATTTTCCATCCATTTTGAAGGGTATATTAGTCTTTCCAATTTGTAAACTCTCAGCAAATCCAAGCCAACAATAGCCACAAACAAATGGAGGAAAATTGGAAAGACTAAAATACCTTTTAAAATGGATGGAAAATTTGATGATGTTAAAGTCAGGTGACAAATCATGGATTTAGAATACTTAAGGTGACATTTTGCTTAAAATTTTTTTAAGGTGACAAATTAAAACTAATGTATAAGTTGAGGTGATATTTCTACAAAAATCCCAATGAAAATTCGTCCGCCCTAAGCCAATCACAAGTACACACTAATGCCTCTACTATTTTAGGATGCAATGAGCTTCTAAAAGGATCCACAATCCTCTTGCCTAGGCTAAAAGCATTTTCACTAGAAACCGTAGAACTTGGAATTGCAAAGATATCCTTGGCAACTTGTGAAATAATCGAATATCTTGTTTGGTTCCCTTTCCACCAACTCAAGAGATTGAATTGTTTGCTCAAAAGGATCTATTAATTAATATCAATGAATTATAAATATTTTTTTTCATTATAATTATATTATTATTGCGGTTTACGGTTTACCGCAACATTTGGGAATGTAAACCGCCACTGCAACCGCCATAATGTGGTCGGTTCTAAAACCACAATTCGCGGTCGGTTTTCTTGATGGTGCGATTTAAACACGGTAACATCTCAGTCGATTTTTGACAATTTTTTGGTCTAAAATGCCAGCCCTACTTATATCCTAAGTTAACCTCTCTTCCTCTCTTTATCTCCAACCGCTAGTTATTTTGTTCTACTAAAAAGGGCACTTTTTTTTAACTTTCCTTTTTGTCCGGGCCAATTTTTATGGGTTTCCTACCTTAATGCTTCCAAAATACTTTTGACTAAAGACATTGTTTATTATTATTATTATAAGTAACTTTCTTTTTGTCTTTTTTTATTTTTTTTATTTTTAATTTTTATATCAATGATGTTCTAAATTATGTTGGCAAAAAAAAATCTAAATTAATCTAATCTATAGGGGGAGGGAATTCGAACTTGAGTGCAAGGTGCCACTGCCCTGATTGTGAAGTCCCTGACCTAAAAACAATTTTTAAAAAATTAAAATATATATATATATATATATATATATGAATAAATAATTTTGAGTGACTTAAAAATGAAATAAAGAATTAATTTAATAAAAATTGGAATTTAATAAGAATTTAATAATTAAAGGGTAATTTGGTCAACTATATTTTTGAACTAGAATTTGGCGAAATGAGTTGAGCCATTGCGTCTGGCTAGTCGAAACGAGTCCGTTGACGGGCGGCACGTCTCAATATGAATTTTGGAACTCAAAGGACATTTTAGACATTTCAAATTGTGAATAAAATAATATAAAAATGGGATTGGCCAATCAGAACCCACGATTTCTCTCTCTCTCTCTCTCTCTCTCTCTCTCTCTCTCTCTCTCTCTCTCTCTCTCTCTCTCTCTCTCTCTCTCTCTCTCTCGATTTTTCTATCCTCACGACCCTCACTCTCTCTCTCTTCGGTTTGGGCTATTCAACAATGGTTGAGGGCGGCATCGGTCGGGATCGAAAGCTCTCTCCTCCTCGTCAAAACCCACCTGAGATCACCGGCCAATTTGACGCCGTTTGCTGCGGTGATCTCTGCAATTTCTGGCCAATTCTCCCTAGACGCCGCGACGATACCGGTGGTTTCTGAGGACGGCACCACCACCAAAAGGTTCGCCTCTCTCCCCTCCTTCCATTTCTAGGGTGACCGCGACAAAAATTGGGCGGCTACGCCGTCGTTCCAACGAGCATAGATTCGGCCAAAATCCTAGGTGGTTTGGTTGTGATATGGGGGTGTTTCTGGCCGGTTCTCCGGCGGTTCAGAGTGGTTCTGGACTCCCCTCGTTTAGCTGATTCTAAAGGTGTATAGGTTGTTGCCCAATTCGAAGATTTTCGAGTGGCCGGAATTTGATCTAAACAACCAACCCATGGCGGCTCGTGGGCCAGGGTGTGGCGGCGGTTCTCTGTTCCGTTACAACCCTCGTGTCGTCGTGAACATGTACGTGTGCTCGGATTCCGATTCGGACGTCGTTTAAACCTCAAACCAATGTGCGCCTATTATGCGTTGTTCGGGTTCGGTGGGTTCGGACCGTTGGATCGAATTTGAATTCATGTATGTTGTTCCTCGTATTTCTAGGATCGTATAGGATTTGACGGATCGTAGATAGGAGCCCCGGATGCTCCGGATTAAGGACTTAAAGTTTGAATTAAATCGTAACCGTCCGATCGTGCGATTGAGAGCGATCCGACCGTTCGATCGAGACCAAACTTTCAGGACATGTTCTATAAGCTGTCGTGAACATATAGGAACTTTCGGATCTAAGTTTGCAGGTCGTGGACCCCACGGGCCCTGTTTGACCTAGTCGGGGAAGTTTGACCAAGTTTGACTAGGGTTGACCGTACGTCTCCTGAAGTCGTTTCGTCTTCTAACGAACGTCGTTGACCTTAGAATTCTTCGTACAAGCGTACGCACACTTTGAGTCGAGATTAGTTAGGGTTTGACTTTAAGGTTGTCGTTCAAAGTTTGGTTATTTATTGATTCTCGTATTCTTGAAATAGGTTCTCATGCACCTCGTGATCATCAGGCGGGGCCCTCTTGGGGCCAAGCAGTGTGAGACTATTTGTGAGTGGACTTTGTTTTGAATGTGCATAGCTTTTAAAGAATAAACAACCATGCATATGATTTGACGTTTTCTTGATTTGAGATTTAAATACGGTTTTAATATGGATTTTCGGTGATCGTGACATTTTACTTGATTATGGAATGATATGTTATTATTTGATGCTTGTGACTATTTTGAGTATGGATATATATGTTTGGGACGGTGATGTCCTTATTTTGAGTATATGTGTTGGTTATTTGATTGACGGACGTATGTGTCCGGGTGTCTGTTGTTTTGGGGTTGGGTACCTACGTGTGTATGGAAAGGTGGATTATGACGAGTATGGGAATATTGATTATTGGATATGATTACGTCAGATACGGTTACTTGATTATGTCGGATACTTGGTGCATGCCTTAACGGGGTGTAGCTGTAGACCCTTAACGGGGTAATATGTGCGTAGGACTTGTCACGGATGTATTGGTATTGAGGTTCCTGCCATACGTGCATGCGAGCTTAGTTCCTTTTGGATGGCTCAACCTAGGGCATAGGGCCACTATAGCGCTGTCCTGGTGTCTCGTCAAGTGATCCCCTATTAGATTGTTTCCCCGGTACGCGTGTTTTGGTGTTGAGGTTCTATATTACTATATGTACGTGTTATTATCTTCATATTCGTATTTCTTTTAGTAAGGATCCTTCCTTGCTTGTATTGCCTCCTAGCATGTGGTTATGTGAGAGTGATAAAGAATGGGAAACAGTACTATGATATGATTATTATGTTATTACATTGTGATTATTGGAATTTGAATGACTATGTATATAAAGGATTTGAATTGTATGATTTCAGCATCGTTTTTGAAACGGTGGGGTTAGTACATTGATTTGAATTACTAAAACTTTGTTTTTGTCCACTCACTCTTTCTGTTTTGTGTCCCCAGACCGTAGTCATAGCATTTGATATGCTCGGCCGAGCGCATCTCTTCCCGAGCTTTCGACTCGTGTGTAGGACTCTATGTCCATTATCTACACTTTAAATTCTGATTTGAATTTGAATACACTTAGATATGCTCCGTATCACCTTGAGGGTTAAATTTGAAGGCCTGAGGCATGTGATATATTCTGTATACATGCTGGCATTTGTGTATATTATATCTGTTGTGTTTTATCAGGTTAGAAAGTTTGGGTTTGTCCATCTTTCGGGGAGACTGCCCGATTTTCGGCAGAGTCTTGATCCCCTTTCTCTAATTGTTTCAGGAAGAGGGAACTTGATTGCATGTGGGCACGACATTGGGTTAATGTCGGTCAAACCGCGAGGTCGACCTCGGGTTCCAAGGCGAATTCGGGGCCGATCCTGTCAGCGACCAACTAACCTAGTTGCATTATAAAAATTATTCTTAAGTAGACAAATACGGACAATAAAATCAGAAATATTTCATCTTTGTTTGGTAATGACATGTTCATTCCTTCGACAAAAGGAAAAATTCAGGAAGATTCCCAGCGTGGCAGAAAATCTTGAATCATGAGGGGCATAGGGCCGCAATAATACTATTGCATCAAAGAACTTCTCCTAAATTAATTAAATTTTAAATTAACAATTTCATGAGCAAGATTGAGAATTCATTAATCTTGATGAGGCTTGACACACAGAAAGTTTTCGTCAAAAGCTTTGATGAGAACGATTGAATTTATGCGCATCCATTGTTGAGAACTGGAAGTTGAAGGGAGTGAGAATTAATATCAGTTGCATTGCATGGCATTTTGATTTTCGGTTATAAATGCTCAATAGACAGGTAATATAGTGTCAATATATATATCGCTTTGCGAGATTTGCTTTTCAAATATATTTGTTTGAGCAACCTCCCGATCTCTAGTTTTTTGGATTTGGGTCGTGGGAGGAGGGAGAAGCTCTAACATGAATAATATTGATCTAAGAGGGTAGGCTACTAGTTAGTCCGATCAAACCCATATGTTTAATGATACTCGCCTAATCCTCCTGGCTTTGTCCTAGTAATGTGTTTGCTTTCTCCTCAATAATATAAGCTTCCGCTGTAAGTAGGAACTTCTACATTCCTTTTCCAACTTATTATAAGCACGTCAACATTGACGTTGTTTCCTGCAAAGTTCTACAACAGTGTTGTAAATATTATTGATAAAGAAATATAGTTTCAATCTCAATCTGGGCTTATCAACGGAACAAAATTTGATCTGAATCCAATATTATTTGAGTCAGATTTGATTTAATGGCTAGACGCACAATCATCTTAACTAGCCATTCACAGCTCGTTGAAGAAACAAGAACTCAAGCCTTGGTGGGCAGCAGCATACATACATAATTTGTGCCACTTGAGCATAGATCTTATAAGTCAACCTACGACCCTTGGAAGCTAAGATTTCTGAAAAACAAGCAACTACGTATTCACGCTAGAACTCCGGACAAAAAGACTGCAAGGTATCAACAAGTATATGGTTTCCAAAACAGACTAAATGTTACTCAAACCTTGCTGCAGAATCATTCATAGATTCAAGAGGATCAAAGGACAAAATCAGAATTTTAACATCCATTTTTCCTCAAAACAAAGGTCGCAAACCAATGGTATCAAATTCCTTTACAAGGAGATTTTAACTTTACAAGTGCTACATGAGACTAAGCAATCAGTTCCCTGGTATATATAACCCCGAAGCAGTAAGTTCACATTCTCACCGCTGGAAACAGAAATCCAGTCATTAACCTGTTAAGAAAAGAGGGAATAGAAAGGCTATGCGTGCAGCTTGACAACTCGGGATAACCTTTCAAAGAATTTAGGGCACATGGTTGTGCTGAACATTATGACATCCTTCATCCATTCTGGTGCAACCCTCTCAAATGTCCCAAGGGATAACACGCGGTACAGAAGTTCTGGTTCCTTTCCACCAGCTCTGTTCACCCATGTAAGACTGAAGGAGTAACCTGTCAGAACCATATATAATCATCAAAGTTTGATATGCAACAACTATTTCTTGAGACAATGAAATCCATTTAAGTTGAAAAAGAATTAATAAAAACAGGAAAATACATAGAAACATTATTTCATAACCCATAATTACCTATCAAGGCCAATCCCTTATAAAAAGATACTTCAACTTTCAGTGTTGAAAGTCCTAACAATTGATTTAAGTTTTAGTACTTTCTTTCTAGTAATCATGCCTTGAGCCGAGCACTGAAATACAGCAACCAAAGCCTAATTCAGTGGATTAAGTTGCCAAACCCTACAATTTCAAGTTCACACACAGAAATGTAATAGAGTTTTTAATATTTAATTTCAAACTCATGCACAACCGAAATGCCAAATGGATGCAAATACTAGTGAGGGCTGTGACTAGACACGGACACATTAGTTCACTATATATGAGTGTCCGTGTCTAATATATTTAACCAAATCATCATAGATACCAAGAAGTAGTATGGGTGTCAGCATTACACATGGATTCAACCATATATGAGTGCATCAATAGAACAAATTCTTTTTTTATTCTTTTTTACATTTAACTGCATGAAACATGTACCCCTTGAAATTTGATGTTTCAATATCTTCACATATCACTTTGCATGACTGATATTCATGCACAGGAGGCTATGTCAAAATTCAGAACATATACACAGACCTTTCCAATACAACCCTACATCTGATATTCAATTGTAATCTTGTCAAAATGACAAAAATGTCCACTTATGCGAGAAAATAAGCCTACAGTTTCCATTATCTTGAAGCCATCTTTCCCATTGATAATGTGCGGGTTTAGTTTCCTTAATAACAAAGAGTTATTACATCATTCTATCTTTCTCCTTTCCAGGGGTGGAAGAATTGTTTAATTAGAAAATGTTGGTCCATTGACTAGTGGCTTTGTGTTGCATTAATGTTCATCAGGTAGTAGGTTCAACTGGCATTGTCAAAAATCATAATTGTTTAATTCCAAAGCTGTAGAATGGTGGATAAGACTCCTGCTTGTAGTTTCTAATCTTAAATCGTTTTCAAGCTTGATTGCATTAGTAACAAGCCAAGCCTGAGTAGTCTGCAAGTGGCTCAGTTCGCTAGTAGCTCTAACTCAACTCTAATATCTAACTGTTTGTGTTGCCTTTCAGAAGTGTTAACTAACCCTAGTCAGTTACAATTCATGATTCAATTCTATAAGTGACCCTTTTGCTATACTGTCATCCTTTAGAATAAAGGGGAAAGAATCTTGGAGCTTATTATAGGTTATTTGAGGATATAAAGAAAATGACAAAACAAGTTAGAACAGAAAAACAAACTTGAAGAAAATTTCAAACAAAAATGTAGAATCTTACCACTTGATTGATGTACAGCTGAAATGCATATTTCTTCAGTTTGACTAACAGTTGAGAACTTTAAATCCACCAGATACTCAACAAGCACTTGAAACAGGCAGTTAGCTTGGCCAGTTGGGTTTACATCGCCACCTTGAAACAAGACATAACACATACAATAACACCAATACCATATGAACAAGTAAAATAGCAGAACCACAGTTTCAGAAATGGAGACGGATACCTGGTCTTTCAATAGACCTACAGCATTGTGGCTGAAAGATTACATTAGTCAGAGAAGGAGGAGCCAATAAGTTTCTGCTCAAAATATAAACTTCAGTAGGATTATCAGAATACCTGTTGAACAGTTATAAGAGACCTGCCAGACATGGCTCCCTTGTGCAAGTCCTTTTCAGATTCTCTGAGTATTTCATCATCTTGACAACTGCTAGAAGGCATAACTATATCCTCTGTCTCAGACAGGGAATGCCTCCTACGCTTACATGTCTTTCTTCTCTGTGACCGATTGTCTGCTTCTTCTGATACTTGACCACTAGCAGGTGTACACTGTCCTCCATTGTCTGTTTTGCTATCCTTCAATCTGCTAAAATTCCCCACCTGTTGCAGCTTTTGGAGCCTTGCTACTTCTTCAGAAAGTTCTTCATCTGCCAAAAATTTGAGACATTAAAAAAAAAAGAGGTATTGAATGACCATCACAGCTTGGGAGAAGCAAACTACAGAAGTTCATACATGTTAAGCAATGGTATGCGCATGCTGATCAGTGATGAATACATTTGGCAAGAATAGTTCCTAGTGCCAAACCTTCACGTGCAGGTGGCCATAGGAATGGCTTTGTGCTCAAATTTAATAATGCTGGTTAATATTTTTAAAGGGAATGGGAAGAGTCTACTGACAAATTATTAAAATAATTTGGTTTCAGGAAAGAACAACTTAATAAATGAATAAGACAAAAATGGCAAGTTCTTCATGTGCAAATGTGTCAAAGCATGTTGAACCCTAATAATTTGCAAGTTGCAAGTATAACATGAATTTGAGCACAAGAGTTCAACATGTTTAATAATAAAAATAACTTTTCTTTATTATATCTTTCAAACAAATATATGCAAAAACTCTTTTCATGGATTTTCCAAACACCTATAACTAATGTATGTTAGTTCTTATCAGAAGGCAAAAGATAGGCTTCACCAAGATCACAATCCATATACGTGAATAGATAATTCCTATAAAATTCTTCCCCAAAACAAAGGAAAAACTCAAGGATCCAGATGCTTTCACCTGGACTATAATAGGTAACAGGCATCATAATTAAGCAGACCAGTGATATCTTACTCTTCCTGTTCTCTTCCATTAAAAGCTCCTGGTACTCAGTACATTGTTCATCTTTGGCAGACCTGCAATCAATGTCACATATGCTTTAACCGCCTGTTATGAAGGCTACTGTAAAGGTTGACTAATTGAAAATCCAATAGAACTTAGAAATACATGCCTAATAGAAGCCACTTCACTTGTCAGATCTTTTACTTGTGAAAGCAACCTCTCATTTTCAGATTTCAATTGTTGGATTACCTGCTCTGCAGCTGCAACCGAGAAAATAAACAACAAAGTTGGGTCAGAGAGAAGAATAAAGTTTGAGCCTCAGTTGCAGCTATGGCAAATACTCATGTTAAAAAGAAGATCAAATGCAAAGATTATAACAAATTCTAAGGTGGAGAAATACATACCCGAGATATAATCCAGGAACTTTACTTCTTGATCTTTATTAACATTATCCAACTCCGACCATTTCTTCGACTGAAACAGCGTAACAACCAACAATTAGAAAGAAAAAAGGCCGCTACAACAGATTAGATTAAACAGAAATATCTAATTTTAAAAATGGAGATGTATAGCTCCTTCTGAATATGTTTAACATCAACTCAAAACTGAGAAATACACCAAAAAGAAAAAAGAAACAAAAACAAAAATTTACTTTCCGTTTCCTGATCAAAATTTAATATGCAATTAACTTATTAAGCAGAAAAAGGAGCACAGAGAAATAGTAAAGAAATGGGAAAGAGCACAGAACACCTTGAGTTTCATGTACGTATCGTAGAGTTTCGAGTAGAGGGCTTCCATCTGCGAGCAAAATTTTAGAAAAATAAAAATACAGAAAAACAGTAATGAGTAGTAGTTTGCAAACTGGAGGGGGATCTTACAGTAATTTGCAAAAGGGTCCACGGCGGTTGCAATCCTGAGGCCTCTCAAAAATGAAAGCCCTAACCCTAATAGCAGTAAATTATGAAGGAGGATGACGATGATGAAGAACGAAGAGCAGAGGAAAATGGTAAGGGAAAATGAAGAAGACTGAATGGTTGGTTTCTACCTCTCTGCGCGAGAGTGTGAGACTGAGAGAAGAGAAGGCGGGAAATTGGAATTTCGAAAACGAGAGAAAGGGAGAGGGTTCTGTTAGCTTTGAGATCAACACACGGACGCGTGAGAGAGAACAAGAAAGATAAAGCGTTCAAGCTCCACAGTAGAATACGATACGACGTCGTAGTCACATATTGGAAAGTAATTCTGTCAACAAAATCCAAACCCATTAACCCAGAAATTAAAAATATATATTCAACTAGAAATAACCTCCCAAACTATAGTCTTATGTCCATATTCATATATCAACTATTGATGATTAATAAATTGTGAGCCCTGGAAATATTTGTATTTTTAGTTGGAGCCATCTGCATGAAAAATAATATTGTTGGACCCAAATTGGTGAAGTTTGGAATTTCTAGAAATTTAATTTGAATTTTTGGAGTTTATTTGAATTTATATTAAGAGTTGGTGAATTTTCTAGAAAATATTTTGAAGGATTTTGGAGAAGATAAAGCTACAAAAAAAAAAAAAAAAAAAAAAAAAGAATAGGTTGAGACCAGTCCGTAGGAATTTTCTGGGAATTTGTCAGAGCTCGGAGCTATTTTTGGTGGATTTTAGAAGTTCTGGAAAATAAGAAAAATTGGAAAAAGAAAAATTAAATTCGGAGAGACACATGGCACAATTTGGAGCATCCACGCAGAGCTGACGCGGTAGATCGAACGGGGGAGACGAGCTTTCAGGAACTGATGTGGCGTAATGCCACTGGTCCACGTGATGCTGACGCGACGTTGTGTGGCACGAAGCGACGTAGTTTTGGTGTTCTCTCCAGTGGCTGACACGTGGCAACCCTAGATCCGCATGTTTTTTATCAAGGTTGCGCATGACCCAGTTTCTTCTCAGTCATAGATCTGACGTCATCAAATGATATGGATTGTTGACGCGATGCTACATGTCATTTGTAGCGTGCAACATGTCATTTTTGGTCGATTTTTGGTGCAATCTGGACCCTCCAATCCGATTTTTAGCCACAATCACACCGCCCATAAGATTTGATCTCAACCTTCAATTCTTATCCAAATTTTTTATTTCTTTCAATCTTAGCCCTTGATTTGCCTCTCATTTGCCAATAAATACCCACCCTTCAGCTCATTTACTCTAGAGGCAGATTGAGAGCCTCTCTCTCCTCCCATTTTTGGTAAGTTTTATCCTTCCCTCTCTAATTTTAAATTAAGTTCGTTTAATTAATTTTAATTCTAGTTTAATTAGTTTAAGTTATTTTAATTAGTTTTAATTTAGTTTAGATAGTTTAATTACTTTAGTTAGTTTTAATTATTGGCTTAGCTTAATTATTTTAATTATTCCAAATTTTTGTTAATTAATTTTGTAAATTTCTAATTAGGTTTAAGTAGTTTAATTTTATACTTAATTATTAATTCAGACTTGTTTAATTACTTTAATTAGTGATTAGACTTAATTAACCTTTATTTAGTGTTTAATTAGTATTTAATAATTTTAGTTCATTTTCGAAATTATTTAATAATTAATAATTAATTGTGTTTAATTATTTGAAATTATTTTGTGGAGTTTTAAAATAGTAATTAAATTTCTAAAAATTATTTTAAATTAGTTTTAAATTTCAAAAATTACTTTGAATAAATAATTAATTACTTTAAAATTATTTTTGACTTTTGGGAATTAATTTTGAATTTCCAAAATTTATTTTAATTATTCAAAAATTATTTTGAACATTCGAAAAATATTTTCAATTAGCGAAGCAAACCCTAAAGCTTCGGACCACCTCTAAACTTATTCCTAACGTTATCCGAAGCATTCAAATTTATTTCCAAGCCTCTTAAATTATCTAAAGTGGGTTGGACCGAGTTGGATAAATTTGTGGTATGGGTAGGTGGCCTAAAGTGATTGGTCATCAAAATACTTCTATTGGATATCTGAAACTCTTGTTTGAAAGTTTGTATGAGCATCCATGTTTTATCTGGACATCTTGATTTAATGGTAAGTAAGTGAAATATTTCTTTTATGTTATGGTGCATTATGATTTTGGTTTTTAAGATGAAATTGGACCCAACCATACTTAGTCTCTATTTCCGTTATCTACTTTTAAACCTGGCTGGGGGTCCCCCTACTGGGGTAGATGAGTGTAAGTGATACTCACCCCTACATTAGATCTTGCAGGTACTATGTACACAACTCGTGAGGTTCTTGGACGATGGTCTTGCGGTAGCTTGTTTATTGTCAACTCCAATCTTGTTTCCAAGTTGTTTTCCATAGTGGGCAACTCGTTCATTCTTATTATACTGAGAATCTATGTTGTCCCTTCATTGTGAACTCTGAGATTTCCTTTGTAAATTGTTGGGGTTGTGATTTAAATTAATTGTTTTACAAATTTATTTTTAGGTTACTGCCAAACTTATTTGTAACCTTGTGGGTTGGTTTCCTTTATAAAATGATTTAAATTTCTATTTTATTTTTACTTTTTAGCTGCCAATAAAACTATAATCCAACCTGTTTTAACTACACAAAAAGGGCTTAACGTGTTTCGGGAATGCTTGGGGGTATGACGCACTAGTGATTGGGTGTTGTATTCTCGGGGATTCTCGAGGCACGTGCCACTTGTCACATGACCGGGTTTCCAGGGCGTGACATAAATACTTACACAAACTCAAATAAATCTTACAAAAATATCTCGAACACTATATTGGGCCTAGGCTCAGTTTCAGTTGGTTCTATATTGGGCTCAATTTGAGTACCAAACTGATTTAGTCAGTTTTCCCCAATTCCAAACTAAAATCGAGTCGATCGAGTCAATTTGCCCAAATCTCAACCAAAACCGAACCAAATGGGTTCCAAACCAACAATGTCGGTTAACAAAATGTGTTAGGTTGGTTCGATTTGGGTTGACTTCAATATTGGTTCAATTCAAATTTTTTTAACCAACCAAGTCAATTATGTCACGCCCCAAAATCGAGACACATGACAGTAACACGTACCTTGAGGATCTTGAAAATATACACCTAGATCCAAGGGTTATACTCCAAAGATTCCCAAAATACGATAAGCCTTTTTAATTAAATAAAACGGGTTGGATTAGAGTTGTAAATAACAGTGAAAAACTGAATAAAACATTATAAGGGTCTTTTTCGTTCCAGCAGCTTGACGAATGAGCCTGGGTTGCTGGAAAAAGTGAACGATGAGGTTGCCCCTGTGCTTGAATTCAAGAACCAGGCCCCAAGAGTGCTTCAAAAGTTTGTGGATTCTTAGGAAGCACTTTGGTTCCCTTCACCAACAAAGCAGACAATTATGACATATTGATATTATGGCTTGGCATGAGAAGCTTGTGGCATGGGAGCTGAGTATCCATGAGTTTAGCAATAGAGAGAGAAAAGCATGGGTTTCTTATGGTAAACAAAGGTTCAAAGCAAGGGGAGAGGGAGATTTGATGAGATCTGATGAGATTTGATGAGGGAAGAGATGGAGAGATGGAGAAAAATAGGATGGGTGACTTGAGTAGTTTTCCAGTAGCCTGAGGAATGGTTGCCCGTGCTCTGGATGTGGTTTTTTGCTGGGTAGGAGGCGCCTTCTTTTATAGGCGCTGGAAGCCTCTTCAAGGGCAGGAGCCTTAGCTGGCTTTCCCCCAATCTTGCCAAGTCTTCTTCCCATTTTCTTCTTTACATCTTTCGATTCAACCCATTTAGTGAAAATCCCTTAATCCAAGCACACTGAGGCAGAGATTTTTGGGGCTCCAAGATTTCTTTGTAGTTGACCTCCTCCATCCGGGTAAAGCACCTCTTACTTTCTTCCTCGTTTCTCCTACCATGACTTGCAGAGGAAAGAAATGGGTAAAAGTGCTGGTCCGAAGGGTGCTGCGTGAGTTTCCTTTTGGTTTTTCTCAATAGCTTGCTTTGCTTTGACTTTGATTTGGCTGAGGTATTTTCAAGGGTGCTAGATTTTGTCCACAGTGTTGGATATTTTATAAGGTGCTGGGCTGGGCTATTTGTCTAAGGTATTAGGTCACTGATGTTTACCTTGGTTTCATCAAGCTACTAGAAGCAGCCTATGTCTGCGCGTGGATTTGCTTTGGTTTTGACAAGGTGCTGGATATTGTGACTGATGTGGGATATTTCCAAGTGTTGTAGGCTATTGGATATTTTCCTTAGGTATTGGCCTTTCTCTCTCATGCTTACCCATATATTTGGGCCCAAGAAATAGGCTTGAGTTTTGGTTCCCCCAAGTTGCCCAAAACTTCCACTTCTTAGTCCATCACTCGTGACCATCCATACCACAAACCGCTTAGCAAGTCCCAGGCATTTGCATGGCTTGGGCTTACTTAAGCTTGTAGCATGGTTCGATGCCAAAACAAAGGATTTTGCTTGGCATTGCATTTTATTTGGCGTGTTTGTGCTTGTGCTTTCTAGTATTGCAATGGGCTATTGCCCGGCTAAACGATGCTTGACGGGACAATAAGTGTGGGTTCATAGAACTAGTACATTTTATAGGCTCGTTATGACCTCCTTGAGTGGCGGGTTGCGTATTTGCTTGGCGTGGCACATGGACCGTAACTTGTGCAAGCGCATATGAAAAATTCTTGTGTACCGCAATCAGGCTTCTTTTCCGGTTAAGTGTTGTATTGGGCCAAAAATATACTTGGCCCTAGCCTGGGATTTTTGGGACTCAACAAACATTATACAAACTTTATTGTCAAAATACCAACCCCAGAGGTCAAGGAAGAGTACCTATAACCTCATAAGTTATTTTACAAATCATAAAGATTAAATACACAGCAACCATTTAGAATTTATATAGAAGAAGGAAATGAATAAAAAGTATCTTCAAACTCTTAGGAAAGAAAATCACAACCTGTCAGAGATGAAGAGGTACATGGACCAAATGTGTTGACAGGTATATGAACATCACCAAGTAAATCTCAAGGGTTGTGATCTACATGAAAAAGCAGGGGTGAGCATCACATACGTTCATTTGCCCGATAGGAGGCTCCCGGCAAGGTTTGAAAATAGATAACAAAATAACATAGTAGTGTTCATAAAAAACAATGAAAAGAATATGCACAACACAAACCATTTCCTTATAAATACAGGATCAAAACAATTGGCATGCTCACACAACTTTCGCAAATGTTTCCAGGGTACCCATAATATGCTTGTCTAACAACCGATCCCTATAGGCCAACTACCCCTACCAGAAATAAAAATATAATCAACAGTTACACATCGTCGACTATACCTCACGAGTAGGGTATTGGTAAAGTTTGGCCTCGTAACCCCTCCGGAGGTTTAGGGAATCGAAACCCAATGAAGTCGCTATGCCTCTTTCACCCTCAGGTCGACTAGGATAATACCCATGGGCGTATACTCTCAAAACTTTGGAGAACCAAAGCCAAGCATTCATAAAACCAAAATAATATGGCCTCCAAATACAGTGCATCTTTTGCACACAACAATATTTACTATGTCATACATACACAAAATATAAGTCCGAGAGTAGGTCCCCCTACTTGGAATCCAAAGCTTAATCCTGACTTGCTCTCTGTACCTTCGAACTCAAACTGGGCACTGCTGAGCAACTGAATCATAATCCAACATTCAAAAATATTACGAAAAATCCTTGATTGCACTTTGGTCCTTAAAATTAATCCAAATTACAACTTAATTCCTTATAAGTCCTTGAAATTCCATCTCAGGTCCGAAATCGGTAAAATCACGGTACGGTAAAATTAAAGTTTAAATAGTACTTTGTTATTCGTACATATGGACCAGAGGAATACATATAATTTAGTTCAAGAATTTTAAGGAAAGAAAATGACAAAAAGATTATCCAATTTGATTAGATTTCAAATGGACAGAGTAACGTCATATGAAGTATATTTTAGGAATAACTTGAAAATTACCCAATTATAAAATAATACGAATTGAGTATTTGACAAATTTAAATTGGACAGCATAATAGCTAGGAATGGAAATATGGAAATAAAAATGAATAAAAGACGAGGTAAGGGAGAGAAATTACCTCGGTAAAATACTAGGATGAATAGTAGCACGAGTGAATAGCACCTCCAAGAGAAGATGGCACGAAACGATGAATAGTAGACACCGCGAGCGGTTTCGGGTATGAATAGTAATTTTGATGAATAGTGACTTCCCGGGATAAATAGTAACGGCGTATACTACGTATGGGAAGTGAATAGTATTTGGGTGGATAGTATATGGGCTAAATAGTATTTTGGGTGGACAGTATATGGGGTAAATAGTTACTCCGAAGAATGTCGGAATAGTAACTCTAATGGAGGAGAAAGAGAGCAAGAGAGGGGGGAAGAAAATCTGAATTTTCTTGGTGTGAAGATGAATGAAATGAAGGGGGGTTAGATCGTGTAGGAAGGTACATAATAGCTCCAAGATGGATAGTCTAGATGCATTCCCAATAACCAAACTAAGGGCTTAGATCAAGTCAAAAGTTTTTGGTTTGATCTACGGTCCAGATCTAATCTAGAATTAGATCAATGGCTTAGATTAAACGTATGCGGTATAGCGCTATATACCATAGTTTTCCAAGTCTTCCAACCAATCATAAGTTGACATGTGGCATGGTGATAGGTTCCAACCAATCACAAAATGTCATGTGGAAATTCACATTTTAATTTCCTATTTTCCAACTTCGAAAATTCACTAAAAATACTTCCGAGTTCCGAAAAATACCACAAACTCGTAAAGGAATAAAATATCCATAATATCCCGATATTTCCACGAAATTTCCGTATTTTTGGACTACCGATATTTCGATACCGTCGATATTTTAGATATCCATGAACCAAAATGTCGATAATATTGACAATATGGACCGAAATATCGATAATATCCCGATATTTCCATCGAAATTTCCGTATTTTTAGACTACCGATATTTCCGATATCATCGATATTTTATTCCTTGCTCGTAATGACGTATACTATTTTTCTATGAAGTCAAAATACCAAAATTCTAACTTCACAATTTCGGAAATATGTTAATCTTAAACATAATGGCAATATTTATTTGGAAAAAAAAAATACCATTTACCTCAAAATGGACCATGTAATTTTTACTGTGTGCGAAAAATATTTTGGAATTTTTCAAGGTGTCACAAATTAATCGATTTGAAAGTGACCCATTTTATTTTTCACATTGAAACTAACTTTTAAGCCCAAATTTAAAGTAAAATGCTGGGTAAAATAAATAGGAAAGAAAATCTTTAAAATACTCCATTTAGACTCAAAATGTTTCAATCTCATAACAATTTCAATCCATATCTCATTACATTCATGTTCATAACAATTCCAAAACATATTTCATTACATTCATGTTCCTAAATTTCCCATCAAGAAGAGGAAAACCTTAGAAATTTCTCAATGTAGCTCTAGCTCTCTAGCTCTTATCGATTTTTGTATTTAACTTTTAGGGCATGAAGAGGAAAAGAAGTGTGTAGAAGAAACCAAGTAAAGGGGGTGGGGAGTATAAGAGCATCTCCAATAGCCTTTTTAACAATTTTGAAATGCTAAAATAGGTGAGCCAACAGACTTGTCAAAACTCAGTCCCCAAAGATGCAACCCCTTTCTCTCTCTTCACGACTGACAAGTTGACCTTGGCTCTTCAAAACATTTAATTTTTCTTTGGAAAAACAAAACCTACATTTTTTTGAGTGGTGCTAAACGAACCTTAAATTTAACTGAGTACACCTTATGATCTAAGTACACCAGAATATTTTAATCAAAATATAAAATTAACTAAGTGCACCCTATTTAACTACCAAAAATACCCCTGATACACCCTAATACACTCTATCAACAACACCCTAATTAACTGAGTACACCATATGCTTCTACTATGTGTTTGCAACTTTTACTTCATACATTTGTTTTTTTGTTATCTGGGTTGTCACAATTTCAAGATTTTTGTTTTTATTTTTCATCAATATACAACTCTTATAATTATGAGAGTATTGGGTATCCCTTACAATGCATACAATGTGATACTTACAATGGGGTCGATGCATAAAACGTGATGCTTGCAATGCATAAAAGGAGCAAAAAGCCAAAGGAGCAACGTGATGTTTTTATTTTTCTCAGTACAACTTCTCTCAACAAAAAGCCAAAAAGCCATCATGAATGAATGCAGTGAGAAGGCAGAGTTGAAAGCCGAAACAGCATCCAAAGTGAAGCAGATAACAGCCCAATTGCAGACAGTCGATGGCAGCAGCACCAAGACTTAAGATGCCGTCGACAGACTTAAGAGCGGCTTCATTCACTTCAAGAAAGAGAAATATGAGTATGTACACTTGAAGCTCATCATATTATATTCAGCCGTGCATTTTATTTTGTTTGTTAATTAAATTAGTAAATTTGTGTTTTTCATTACTTCACAGCAACCCAGCTCTGTTCAATGAACTTGCCACAGGCCAATGGCCCAAGGTATATATATCTGAATGATATGTTTGTTACTAATAAATTAATTAAATAATAAGTTGAATGAATGAATGAATGAATGTTGTTTGTTTTGTAGTTTAAGTTGTTTGCATAATCGGATTCCCGGGTTTGCCCATCACACTGAATATCTAGTCAGAGTTGAATATGAAGAGTAGGGTGTACTTATTAAAATTATATTTGTTTCCCAATTCCATATATCTTTTTTGGTCATTTTATAATATGGTAAATTAGTAATTCAATAAAAACTTTTGTAGTATGGTGTACTCAGTTAATTTTAGAGTTCACTTACCAGCACTCTTTTTTTTTGTCAAGAAACAAAACCTACATTGAAATTGATAAAAACCTATCCTTTTTCTTTTCATATAATAAATACATAGACTTTCTTCACATGTTTTTCGTATTTTTCATTTTTTTTCCATAACATTGCATTAATTAAATTGAAGAGTCTATTGAGGCAAAAATTATTAAAGTAGCAAACAAACCTTTACAAATTGCCACATAAATCAACAAACTTTAATTTGCTACTACTATTGGAGATGCTCTAATAGTAATTAGGTTTCATTTTCATAATACCCTGTTTTACGTCCAATAAAAGTATGACACGTGTCCATCCGTTGGGAAAGTAGCAGCAACTGTCACGGTTGATAGTAACATGTGCATGGATGATCATGCTAGGGATGGCAATTTTCCCCGCAGGTAAGGGTCTCTGTGAGGCTTCTACCCTAATGGGTCAGGTATGAAGGATAAAAAATGGGTATGGGGATGGGTTCGAGGAATTTTTCGGGTATGGTGTTTGGGAAGGGGCGAGGATGGTATTCTAATCCCCGACCCAAACTCTCCCTGTTTAGAATATATATAATTTATTTTTCATATAAATATATTATTAGGATGTGTGATGGTGATGCTACCTCTATAATGATGATTATGTCTTCAAAATGTAGTTTTGACATGAATTAAATTATTTAAAATTGTCTAGATTTTTACTTAATAAAAATTGAATTGATACATATCTTGTGTTTCATAGTGTTTTTTTTTCTCGTTCAACAAAGTAATGAGTTGCCCAATGAAGGCGGGGATGGGGAAAAAATTCTTAAAGGGAATGGGATGGGAATGGTAAACCCACCCCCTAATTCGACCCATTGTCAGAGAATGTTGACCTGAATCTTTTTAATTTAACTAGTTTTTTTTTGCCACATTTCAATACATATACAATTTTTTATTTCTTTTTCTTTTTTTTTGTTGATAGAACAAGGATGAGACAAATAAAAGAAAACAGCAGGAGAAAACATATTTTTTTATACTCAACTGCTCTCTTGGTTCCGATAGAAAATATATTTTTATAGGAACTAGCTGCTTTTATGGCCAAACTAGTCGAAATGGAACAACAGGAAACAACAATTTCTGATGCTTCATGTGCTTTTCAGGGCTGATAAAGCGTCCTTTGTTGCAGCTGAGATTACAGCATCTGAGGCATTTGGCAAGTAATAATATTTTCCTGCAGAGAAAATCTTATAATGAGACTATGTTACAGTCTTCACAGATGAAGAACAATAGGTGATATAAGTTGGACAAAGAACCTTGAGCCACTCTGGCAATCTCCTTAGCAAAACCAGTTGAAACGAACTTATTTTCAGTGTCGATGACGAGGAGAGACATCCCTGATTTGTAGATTTTACCAGCAACCTCAAGAATCTCATCCTTCATTGAGAAGCACCAATAGAATTACCACAAGTCAATGCAATAGAGAAAAAACTGAGGGCAGAAATGCACAACTACACTAGCACCTTATGTTTATCATTAGAAAGATGATATCTGATAATTCAAAAGTATATTCCCCTTTCCTTCAGATATTAAATTATTAATATAATTTTTGGGAAAAGTCTCATGCAATCTCAGATCTGGTTGCTCAATTCTGATAGTGAGGCTTGGCATAGACCATCATCTCATTAAGGCCATGGACTGCTCCAGGCTTGCTACAATTAATATGCCAACCAAAGCGCTCAGGATTTACCTTCAACTCCTGTGACGACGGTCTTGGAGCATCATTAGCAGCAGCAGCTTCAGGGTCAGTGGATCTTTTTAGTGATATATTGGCTCTACCATCCGTTATGGCAACAATCATGATACGTCCAACATCACCACTCTTCTCTGCATTTAGTCCAACCCTAACAGCCTAAGCAGTTTAAATTTCAGAATATAGTCAGTTACGTGGGGGTGGAGATGCTAGTACTTGAAAGGGAATTTACATACCGTGGTCAGACCATGGGCAAGGGGAGAACCTCCACCACATGGAAGTCTCTCAAGACGTCTTCTTGCCATTGAAATTGATCTAGAAGGAGGCAGAAGAACTTCTGCAGAATCTCCACGGAAAGGAATGATAGAAACCTAAAGGACATTACCATTTTACACATTACAAGGATAATTATCGGGATAGACATAGTAACAAATATCTTATTATGTTTGCTTTCATGGTTTGCTGATAAGAAGCACACATAGAATACCTAAATCAAATTCTTATAGAAATTCGGGGAAACATCTGATTCATTACATGTATGAAGCAAGTGGAAAGTGCAATCTCCAGAACATGGTTGGATTGACTAAACTTATGGTAGTCGCATCTATTAAATTAAGTATGAAAGTTTTTGTCACCTGATCTCTGCTTGTATAACTTTCTGCTAGTAACTTGAGTGCTGCACCTTTTGCATTCTGCATTCTATTCAATGCCATGCTTCCACTTGCATCAACAACAAATATAACCTGCCATGAAGTAAAATGAAAAGTGTTTCACTATGCTAAGTATTTGCATGAGGAACTTTTTGACCAACAATACTTGAATAATTTAAGATAACATTAAAAAGGGTAAACTATTTGGTCAAAGTTTCTCCACAGCTGATTATCAAATTTTATGGATTTCATGCAGTATGGCAACCTATGCCAAAACTGAGGCTAAAAAAATCTTATACGAAAAATAGTGAGAGCACTTTTCCATCATAAGCCATTCATCACACCCAGACACACAAGTAAATATATGTATATGCATATACTAAAAGCGCAAGGATGAGTGCAAGTAATTAAAGTATGGTGTCAATATACCAGTGCTCCTGCTTTTCGTGCCATTCTCTTCGCTCTCATATCAGTTTTTTCCACAAACACTTTCCTACCACTTTGAGTGTTCTTTTCCCTACGCAACTTTTGATATGGTGCAGCAGCTCTAAGGGTCGCATCAACAGCTAATCTCCTTATAGGGCCCTGTTAAAGACAAAGCTTGTTCAGAAAAGATGAATACAGTCAATAAAATTTTTCGAAGCAAACATTTCTAAAATTTCTGAAACTAACCTTTGGAAGCATTGGCTTAATATATCGACCTCTATCTTCTGAAAATATAACATTCTTTGCCCTCCCAGCCTTCCCTCTGCGTCTCTGCGCTTGTTGTGCAAAAAAAAGAAGCTTCTCATCCACCAAACCCCCTTCTGCATCAAAGATAAACTCTTCAGGAATTTGGGGCTCTTGTTCATTCTCTTCATCATTTTCTTCATCATTTTCATCCTGGTTACATAAGGAAGTTTGCATAAAAGTTAAACCTGTGTTTCCCTGTTAAATCTTGTAGCAAAATATTAAAGCCAAAAACTGAATTGAAAAACACCACAATTATTACTTTGATTTATAGCAATAGTTACTTAGAAACAAAAGAAGCCCTCTGCACTGATCTGTACGTGAAGTTTAAACTTTATTCAATGTTAACAAACCTCTTGTTCTTCCTCCTCATTTTGCTCTTCCCCGGATTCTTCATTTTGTGGAGGAGGTGGTGGAGGTGGAGGCTGTTGATTTTGCTGTTCTGGTGGGTTCTCAGTGATGATTGAACGAGGAAGAATGACCAGTTCTACCTGCAGTAGGTACTGGCTCATAATGAAAATTTGTTGTATATGCTTGCCAATTGAAAAAGTAATGATGTGAATGCCGACAGACAAAACAATTAAGATGCAAAGTGCAAAAGTTATTTCATTACTCAAGTGAGCTGCTAATTCATGAAATATGATGAACAAACTGAGTTACATAAACTAGATGCCTCAGGCCCTGCTTGCCAATTTCAATGAAGGCTTTTAAAGATAAGTATATGCCTCATTTCCTTTTCTAAAGATAAGACAAATTGAGTTACATAAACTAGCGCATTTGCTTCCTATGAAGAAGAAATGTACATAACCTTTCAGAAGTACACTTAACAACATTTTTATTCTTTTTTGATAAGACAGAAAGAAGTATACTTAACAGCTTTTTTCAGGTCGTCAACGTTAACTTTTTCTCGTCCTTCTAGAGCAGCTAAGGATTTTGCAACACGAGCAGAATATAGCTCAGCTCTATGCCCCTGATATTCCCAATGAAACTTTGAAGGTTAATTTCTGGTCCAGTTACACCAAACAAGTAACATGTTAAAATCAGAAGCTTCTTGAAAAGGACAAATGTTAAGAGATGGTCAAGTTAAGATATATGAATAGAAATTTCCTTGACTCCACATCAATAAGATGACATGCTGAATTAGAGCAGGTAAAATAAAAAGGATGGTCCCCTGGGCTCTTGCCAACATGAGGTCAGGGGATGGAAAGATGTAAGCAGCCCTACACCTGTTTTCAACAGAATGTTTATCTGACTTGGCATGAGTCATGACCACCACGGTTGGTTGGGGCAATAAAAATCATGGAAACCAAGCTCTATTTCCCTTGTGTTTTCTAAGTCGTAAAAATAAGCACTGGCTTTTCAATTTACCCTTGATCGCATGTTTTATTTACATTATGTTTGGGCAATATAAATTATAAACATAAAATTACATTTTACTTGTAAGCGTTTACAGATCTCACATGTTGCCCTAGTATTTTAAATTTTTATCACTGCAACAATGATCAGCAAAATTTTAAGTTCGACCCCATCCAATCCTGGGCCTGACAAGTGTTCTTGAATGCTCAAATATGGGCACATATATGACATTGATAAGGACCTTCAAAAACCATTTGAGTGAAAAAGGCACATTAATTTTTGACCCAAAAAAAAAAAGGGCACATTAATTTGGTGATCAAAGTTAACTGAGCCCAATTATAGAATATGTGAAACAGAAAATTCCACTTAACCATCCATTTTACTCCTTTCAAACTGGCATTTAACGCCCATGGCAAACTCCCATCATAAAAACTATAGCAATCTTTCTGTTTTGGGCTGCATTCAACTACTGAAGACAGCATGCTAAAATAAAAGTTGGGAGATTATGCAACGATAGGTAAAGAAATTAAAATTTGTATGAAAACTCTATCTTATAAAAGTCTGATGATCCGGATCTATATTTCAAAAGCTCTGAAGGGGGAAACAGAGGGCATTTGCATAAATGTCCTTTTCTATATATTGGCATTATGGGTCAAATAGAAATTGTCAGAACGCTGGTAATGGGTTTCAACCATATTTTTGTGGATGAAGAGAGGCGTTTTGCAGGTGGTACGTAATGCATCATCACTAAGATTTAGGAATCCCATGTGGTGTGAGTCACGCTTCACTAATGCATAGCCAATGCTAAAGGTTAATGTGGTCCCAGGTTGTTTAGGTTCCAGGGAAGCAATGAGAGGGAGGGAAAGCATTAGTCTTCAATTCAGTTGGCAGCTCAAGCTAGGTTGCAATGCAATGGTAGAACAATCCATGGCTTCACCTAATATTGTAACCAAAAGGAAAGAAGAAATCATGCAAAACCTGTCGTATCTTAATAATGAGTTTCACAGTATAAACCTGGCAACCACCTCGAAGAGCTTCCAAAACCAGGTACTTTAACTGTTCTCTGCTTATAATGACATCCTTTAGATACTCTCTTGCCAAAATGATCTGCAACATGTAAATTTTATGGAAACGAATCAAACAAATTTCATCTTCTAACATCACAAAGTTTTGTAAGAACAAAGTATCATATATACGATGAAATTCAACAAAACAAATCTATTGCCCACAAGTTATGGGTACACATGCTTCTGTGTGACTATATCAATAATCTTTCAAGATATTTTAAGAGTGAAGTTGGTACTGTAGTTTCATAAAACATAGTGTTTTGACTCTTTGTTTCATATCATCGTTAAGGATACTCATCCATAGCAGAATTGTCTGGAGCCTTTTAAAAACTGCAGCCCTATCTTTAAGAAAACTTAGTACTGCTGATGCTAAGGAAAATCGAGGAAGACAAACAAATCTGTAAATAAGGAAAAGATAGTATACTGTTGTTCTTCTTTTTCTTGTATATTTAGTACATAATACTATAGATTAATTTTTTGTCACCTACCACCATCTGTGTGATACTGAATTTAATACTAGAAATATCTCTTACAATCTAAAAATATATAATATGAGGACTAATAATGACCCCAAATCACGGAAACAATATATCAATAAGATCTAAAGACCAACATTAAAAGAAAGATGCACAGACCATTCTTTCTTTATAAATAAAATGCATAGATCCTTCTTTTTTCTAATAAATAAAATCCTCAGGATTCTCCCTCTCCAGCCCCTCCATCATGATAATAACAATCTAGCGTGCAAACAAACTACTAAGTTTTTTTCCTGCCTGTGTACCTGTGTTTTTACATATTCTGTTTCTTCTTGAACCATTTTAAAGACTTCAGAGCTATGTTCCTGAAATTGTGTTGCAATACCCACAGCTGCAACACGATCATCAAAGCTCATTGCAAGATCTGCACTGCAAAAGAAGGGAGCACCATTAGTAGAATAGAATGAGAAGGGTTAAAAAATAGTAACTTGTTCCATTAGGTAAATACAAGTATCTGTACCTCAAATTAATTGCAATACGATCTAGTAAGTGTTCACGAACAGCACCCTCTTCCGGATTGTAAGTAGCAATCAAGAGAGGCTTGCATGGATGTCTGAAGCTGATTCCCTCTCTTTCCACAATATTAACTCCTTCAGTTAATACGTTAAGAAGCAAATTACTAATACCCTCATCCAAAAGATTAATTTCATCAACGTATAATACACCTCGATGAGCTTCAGCAAGAAGGCCTGGCTGGAAAACAGTGGTTCCTGTTTTCACAGACTCCTCGACATCAACAGACCCAATGAGTCTGTCCTCTGTGACTCCAAGTGGAATCTACAACGTGAAAGTAGCGTGTTTACATGAAATAATACGAATATGAAAAGATCTTTCCATGACAAGTACCTGAACAAAAGGAGACCTGACAATCTGAGTCTTGATATTACCAGCAGAATCATACTCCATGCAGTCAGGTAAAACATCTTCCCACCTTTAAGAATTACAACCAAACCATTATCATTGAGAGAGATCACAAGATCGATTGGGGAACATCTGATCAAAACTTCTTGTATGAGAATTTCTAGGACATTAAAAGATGAGTAAATATTTAAGCTTCAAATCAACAGCCGCTCCCAACTATTTCCATCAATTGCACATGGTTCTGACTGCAATAGGATCTATACAGAAAAGCGTGGTTCTTTATTTATTTATTTTAAAATTGATATATGGGTCATTATGATGAAATTACGACAAGAAATGGATTCAAGTGATCTTAGCAAGTTGTAAATCTATTCCATTGATGTGTTCCTTGCTCAAGTCACATCAATTGAGTAAAATATTCCCAAAAAAAAGAGAAGATTTCCATAACTTGTCATGTGCCAAAAAGGTTACAAACTATATTAGCCAAAATTCGTTTTTGCTTTAGTGAAGAAAAGCAAGTGAATCCTGTCATCAACAGAGAGTTTACATCCCTAATTACCCCCTCTATCTATGGTGATTGCAAAATAACCTGTAAGCATTCAGTATCCTTACTCTTCGGGACAGGCTGGATCAGCATTTGCCATTGAACCAACGACTACTTCAATGGGTGGCAAAATTGCATGCAACCCACGGGCCATTACTGTCTTGGCTGTTCCCCGCTTTCCAGAGATAGCAATTCCTCCAATTTCACGGTCTATAGCCCCAAGCAACAGAGCAGTTTTAATAGCATCCTATCAAGTAACACCAACTTTATGAGAAAAGAAGCATCCCAACATCAATTTACCCAAATGACACTCTACCAACTAACTCACAAATAAATGAAAAATTAAACTTGGAAGACAGAATTCCTTCAGAAGCTAAACCCACTTGAGTAAAACCAGAAAACATAAAAAACCCACATAAAATACAGAATGAAAAAGCCAAAGCACCATTTTTCGAATGAAAGAGAGATGGGATTTTACCTGGCCAACAACAGCAGCTAAAGGAAAGTACTGTCTTCCATAGGAAATGGAGTCCAAGTTCTTTTCTTGAGTAACTAAGGCGCCATTTCCAGACTCGATAGTGGCAGTTGCAGAAGCAGTAACACGAATGCGAATGCGACGGCTGTCAAAGCGTTTTGCATTGAAAGAAGAAGAAGAAGAAGAAGAAGAAGAAGAAGAAAAAGAAGGAGAGAGAAGAGGGTGTTGTAGTCTGAAAATGGGAAGAAGGGAAGAAGATTGGAGGTGTGAGAATGGTGAAGCTGTGGGTGAGAAAGCCATTGAAAGAAGGAAGGAGGAGAGGGTGAGTGAAGGGGAGGAAGCTGATGTGATGGGCAAGTATTTTGCTTTCTCTTCTTATCTATACATTATAATGATATTGGGCATTTGTTGGACTGGATGGAATATGGTTTGATTTTGGATTTTATACATAGGAAATAGGATAATAGGAGGAGGTGTGACTGCGAGTGAGTGGCTGAACCGCAATGGCGCGCGTGATGATGTTGTGGCTATGTACTCATTTGGTTGCGGGTAGTATTAAGTTATTAACCGTTAACAGATTTGTTTTTTAGGATTTTTTTGGGAGGGACGATAATATACTTAACTCACACACACAACACGAATTATACGACTCAAATTCAGGATCTTGTCTGGGAAAGCAATTACTACAGTACACAACACGAATTATATGACTCAAATTAGGACTTTGTCGGGAAAGCAATTACTCCAAAGACACTAGTGTGTCCTTTGCAAACGGTTAACACACTTGAACTCAAAAAAATGTCCTAAAAAAAATAATCGTGATTCGTGAAGAGGAGAAAATATGAGACTTGAAGTCGAAGCCACACTGGTCGTGAAGCCACGGTTCCAAAAAGAATGTTTCTCTTAACTCTCTCGTGTGAAATTAAATAATATAATATGCAGGGATTGCGTAATGTCTCTCATTATTATCTTATCTGAAAACAGTTCATGGAGGTCAACGAGAATCCGCGGCTCGTTTTGTTACACGGACTGTCTTGGCTTGACTATGCTTAAGGACTGTCTCGCTTGGCTTGGCTTAGTCTAAGTTGGATAGACTTATCCTGCGTTTGGTGTATGCCGGATTAGGACTAGAATTTTTTTTTTTTTAAAATATCTATATATATGTATATATGTATAATACATGTATATATAAATATATATAATATAACATATATGTGTATGTACATGAATACATGTATATTATAAATAATATAAACATATATATATATATATACGTATATATATATATGTGTATATAGGTGTATATATGTATATTATAATATATACATGGGTATAATACATATGTATATATGTATATATGTATATATATGTATAATATATATGTATATATGTATTATAATATATAATATTTATTACATATATACACGTATACTATTATTATAATATTAATATGTATGTGTATATGGGTATATTATAATAATAATAATAATAATATACATGTATATATGTATATGTATATTATATATATTATAATATATATTATACATGTATAATATATATGTATATTATATATATATTATAATATATATTATACATGTATAATATATATGTATATTATATATATATTATAATATATATTATACATGTATAATATATATGTGTATGTATACATATGTATTATAATATATAATATATGTTACATATATACACGTATACTATTATTATAATATTAATATGTATATGTGTATATGGGTATATTATAATAATAATAATAATATACATGTATATATGTATATGTATATATTATATATTATACATGTATAATATATATGTGTATGTATACATATGTATTATAATATATAATATATGTTATATATACATGTATACTATTATTATAATATTAATATGTATATGTGTATATGGGTATATTATAATAATAATATACATGTATATACATATATGTATATTATATATATTATATATGTATATTATATATATTATATATGTATATTATATATATTATATATGTATAATACTAATATATGTTATTATTATTACAATATAATATATTCATCTTATACATGAATGAGCATGGAACTAGTTAAGCCTCCTTTTCACATGGGTTTAGTTAAGCCTTTCTAAGGAGGTGTTTTTGGTGGGCCCGGTATTAGCAATCCCATCTAATACTAGAATTAGATGAAACAAACACAGACTAAACTTACCAGTGCCAGTAAGCCTGCGTAATAAACGACCCCTAAATGCTTTCTAGCATTCTGCCAAACTGAAAAATAATCCCTCCTTTTTAACCCTGACGTGCTCTTGTTAATCAATCAAACTGAAATTTTTTTTTTCTAAGAAAACAAAACCAATATTAGGGAAGGGGAGTTCGAACACATAATCTCCAGTGCATGGATAACTATTCTTAATCATTTGAACTACAAGCCCCTTGCCAATCAAACTGAAATGTGCTACGCAAGAAATTGGTAAACAGTACAAATCTTATTTACTCTCCTTTTTCTTTTCTTTTTTTACAAAACCAAGCAGACAACCAAAGCCATCCACAGAAGCTCAAACTAACTTGAGAAGCCGTCTGTCATAATCTAAGAGCAGTCTAAAATCTAGCTGCTGTTACCGTCAGTTACTTTGACTGAAAGAATAAATTGCAATAAATTGGTTGCATCTGCTAGTCTACTGTCTACCATCTCCTAAAGCCTAAAACCAAACTAGTTCTTTTCTGTCTACTCAATTTCAATTGCAAATTCATTAATCATTGTTAGTCTCAGCTAAATGAACTAATATCAAACCATATCACCCTGCCTCATACACGATGGAAAATGCTGGAGCTTCTACAATCCAATCTAAACGTCACCAGCCTTAGGTGTTGCAACTGTCGTCAAACGCTTTACATGTTAGAAACGGAACTCTTATAAAGATAATTAGAAACCTGCAAGGCGGCAAAAATTACACATGAGAATCTACAACAAATGTCCTACCTTTTATAATGAAAGAGAGAAGGCGGAAATTCTTTTTATTTTTTATTTTTATTCTTGTAGTAAAATAATTATGTTTAAGGCATGAGTTATACCACTTCGGCTTCCTGTTGGTTCATTGCTCTTTCTGATGGTTCTTGATATACATGGCTTCACTGCCACAACTTCATCACACAGGACAGCACTTTGCCTTGTGATATCCACATTTCCTATGAAATTTTACTTCAATGTCGTTGAAAATCTTGTGTTGAAGATGCTTCAACCCATTGAAGTACCCATCTTGAAATGCCAAAAGTATTCAATTGCATGTGATCTGCAATTGTAGTTCATTGGTAAGTCCATCACAAACTTTATATTACCAATGACAAATATTTTCACTACTATCATGAACTCATCTAAACCATTACAATTTTATTTCTACAAGAGACACCAACCTTACTAATAAAAGGATATGAAAATACAAGATGGACGAGAAGTGCATCAATAACTTTTTTTTGGGTCGAAAATTGCATCAATAACTAATTTGACAACCTCAAACCCAAAAACATTATGCACTCAAGAGTCAAAACAATAACCCCTCCCCAAAGAAAAACAAAACAAAACAATCAGAGTTACACTAGAGGGGGCACCTTAAAAATGGTTTGTCAAAGAAAGCCCAAAAAGAAGCTAGAAGTTTAATCCTATCACCAAGTAACTCCCTCCTCTAGCACTCAAAGACCTTCATAAGGGCAGGGAGGTTAAGGGAACTCTTGAGATATCAATGTCATACTGTTAGCATCAAGAAAACTCAATCAATCACAATTTAATACCAGACTACTGAGCTCAAAGTGACATAAGATTTACAAGAGACAATAGATATTCGTTTTACGGTTGCTATTGCATTGACAAACCCGGCACAATAATTATGGCCAAAGTTTGCTATGCATATATGTACCTCACTTAAAGGCGGGACTGTGTTAGGTACTTCCTCAGAAAAGTCAACTCCACCATCATTTTGAGCTTCAGCCAACTGGGACACATCAGTTTTCACAACTAACAGATGGGGGCAGACAGGAGGGTTCCTTTGACAACACATGTGGCACCTAAATCCAATAAGCTTATCAATGTTGTCTGAACTCAGTCCAAAAGCCTCAGCATGGAACCACACTGCATGTGAAAAAGGAAATGAATGATGTTAAAAATAAGTAAATTGCGGAGGAATGGATCAAGTTGTGGAGATTAATAGCATGGTTCATGACATAATAAATCAGAGAGCCAATATTCAACTAAAACTTTCTGAACCAGCTCAAACCAAAATTACATTTGAAGTGCACTTAAATAACTAATCATTACCTTTGCATATTTCACAAGAAATATAATTTAAAGCAGACGTATAACTTGTTTCACAACAAAGGGGGCATTTGAGTTGATCAAGAATGACAGGCGAACATCCAGAATGCGCAAGGAGTTTTTTATCCCTAAAAAGCATAGCACGTTCATCATTTGGCTTTCTAGACAACAGAAGACCATTAAGCCAGTAACTGTGACAAACTTGTGTTCTCTTCTTCTGCCAAGAAGTAACTCTCTTTGGTTTCTTACATGTCCTCGTATTGGACTTGCTTTTTTTCCCTTTCTTGCGTTTGCTACGCTTTTTGTTTTGCAATGGCAAGCATTTAACTTTCCTAGGAGAACGACGTAGAGGTACAGATGCTGGAATTTTTTTGCTATTTTTCAATCTTAGTTGCTGTCCTCCAGCTAAAGCTTTTTTGTTGTTTTTCAAACGCATCGATCTGCGTTCTGTTTGAGAATTCTTACATTTCTGTGACTGTACTTTCCCACCTTTTGTTTCAACTTTCCTTCTTTTTGTGTCAATCTTTGCACGCACCCCATTCTGGCATCGGTGGCATGTATATTTACACCGAGTAACAACGGCCCCAGCAGACTTCCTGGCATGCCTTTTGTGGAAAAAACCTGAAATTTATACCTTAATAATCAGATATCAAGGTTAAGACAAAATGCAAATAAATGACAGGCATCAAGCATGAAGTTGTAGTTGCATCATTTTTCATTAGAAAGTAACAAAAAACGAAAATAGGTACTGCATCTTAATTACCTGTACACCAAAAGCCAGACAAGCAAATAACAAAAAGTACATAAAAGATTTGCTACTTCAACATAGTTGCCAAAATGCAACGACAAGAATGTGGAAAGAAATGTCCCACAGAAAAGAGCTCAAACTAGAAATTTCAGAACATTAACAGGAGCATGATAGCCAAATAAAGTTGGATAACTAGCCATCAGAAGCCCAAGTGTTATAATTAGTTCCCATTGGTGGTACATAGTTACTTTCAAGCACAAAAATTAACTGCAGATCCCATAGGTGGTAAATAAATTAAGAGACTGGGATTATAAGAAATTTAATTATGATGTTGTTGATTTAATTAAATTACAAAATACATTAAAAAAACCTTAGTAGACACAAAATACTAATACCATGTGTTACCCCAGCACACAGAGAGAGAGAGAGACAGAGAGAGACAGAGACAGAGAGACACAGAGAGAGAATACCACACCTTTGCAGTACTGGCAGCTCACAGCTTCCCTGTTATATTCAAAACAAAAATCTATAAGATGAAAATTAAAAAACAGATGTAATACAACATTTAACATGTAACATGAAAAGAAAACCTCAAATAATTGGTCTTTTGACAAGACTAGGAAGGCACAATAGCTGATCATCTATTCATATAATAGAACCTACTCAAACATCACAACTGGTGTCCCAAATCCCCCCTAATTTTTCTTAACAGGGACCTCAATGTTTTGACAGAACCTATGCAAGAGGCTAACGAAACTCCATTAGTCCAATGACTAATTCTATCCTCCTGATATCAGGAACAATAATTTACAGCACTAACTCCGGAAATTAGTAGTTTCAGAATGAAGGTATCCCCTCACTTTACTTTAATGTGAAAAAAACAAGCTATTATGGGAAACACAAACAGGGACAAGCAAAACAAAAATATAAGATAACAACTACATGCAAGAGAACAAATTTGTACTACCTTATCAGGACATCTTTGTTGCAATGTCCACATTTATGATACTCAGATCTTTCTGCTTTTGAAAACAAATACATAAATCCCTTTTTTTCCCGGGGCCTCTTTGCTACTCTACCGACCTCAATAACTTTACCAGACTTCACATCACTGGACTTGCGGGCAATTCTTCTCTCCTCAAAGTTTTTCAAAAGATGCAAAGGAAGATATGATTCATCCAGCCAATACTTTTTCCTCTGACTAGACGGTTCTTCAAGCACAGAACCATGTTTCTTGACAATGTCAGGAATAGCTCTTCTCTTGCCAAAATCAAGAAGATAGTTAACCACTGCCCCTTCAGAGCACTTCCTGCGAACAATGACTTTCTTGAACAGCTTGATTGATTTTCTAGATTCTTTGTCCAACGTAGGGAGAGGGTGTGAATTCTCAATGTCATTCCATCTAATGTTCAAATCAAGCTCTCTAACCTGAAACCATAGCAAATTTTTTACGGACAAAAAGTTAGTTCCTATTCAGCAGCATGAATTATACGGGTGAGCAAACAATGTTTTTGGACTCAAAACCACTCAGGTTGGGGGACAATTAACAAACAAAAACAAAATCATACCAGAGCAAGCAAGAAAAGGGCACTGAAAATGCCTGAACATCACCATTTAAAGGAAACAGATACAGAAAATATACCTGCAAAGCAAGCTGTTCTGCACTACTCGATGCCTCAACAGCAGCTCGCCAGGAAACGGATTTGCTTCTCTTCGCAAATTCTGAATTTTCAGGATATAATATACCTAGTATCTTTGAACACCCAGCTGCAGAATTTAAGAACTTCAAACGAATTCAGAATAATAATTCAGTTGATTTAACTGTAAAAAATCTCCACCATGCAAAATTACACATAAGCAAGAGAAAAGAATTAGCAGACCTTGTCTGGCAGCCTTGGAAGTCAAGGAACGAGGCAAAACCTTCCAACTGAACACCTGACGAGAAAGCCTACCACCCCTCCACCAAAACATTCCTAATCCACTGGCAGCATTTGAAGTGGGGGTGGGCTCAATATCTGAACACTTGGGCCTCTTTCTGTTAATAACGTTCTTTGAGTATGCACGTAAAGAAGTCACAACATGAGAAGCTGAACCCATGGTAACTACAGAATCTACATGTTTCAACCAGTCTGCTGAAAGTGCAAGATGACGCAGATTTGCTTCTAACTGTGTCATGCATACAACCAAAAATAAGAGGGAATCAAAGAACAAAATCAAGACAGCCACGCAACTTATGGAAATACAAAAGCCTCTTTGCAATCAAACAATCAGCTATTTTACAATAAATACACATACACTAACAAACACATTTTTTTCTTTTGTATTTTTGTTTTTGAAGTGCACAATGATATTTGAATTTTTATAAATTATACAAATTTTTGCACACCGTACATGAATATAATGTTGCACTAGGGTTTCCAAATGATGGCTAAGGAGTATTTTGAGAAGAAAACAAAACCAGAAACGCAGGGAGAAGTGATATATAAACTGTAAAGTGAACTGAACTAATGTGCAAGAACATAAATATATCAAAATTTTGACATCAATGCCAGCCTAATTGTTTAGCAGATGCAAATTAACAAATGTGCAAGAACAAAAGTATATATAAAAAAATTTATATATATCAACACCAGACTAATTGTTTAGCAGATGTAAATTAACAAACTCTATACTAGACATGGATTGAAATAAATAAACATATCCTTACCATGAGCAGTAAATGTTTAATAGAGGCAAGATCAGATGCTTTAAGAAGACTTTTACGCCACAGTTCCCTGTGGTGGGGATTCAACAATGGGCCCAGAAGAAGTCCCTGCAGGCGATCATGAATGGATAGGATTTGACACCTGACATCATTAAGATGGCCTTCCTTGTTCCTTCTGGATTGAAAGCCAGCTATATTACTATTAGAAACATCCTGAACAGGCCCCACACTCATGATAAACAAGCAATCCCTATAATCAGCAGGAGCTTTGCAAGAGAAGCACCAACCACATTTCTCTTTCTGTGCATCTAGATTTAGGTTCCCAACATTTGGCCATAAAAATTTGGAAGATTTTTTTAAAATGGTCTTCATCTGTGCTGATATTATTTCCTCTTCTGTTATTATTGTATCTTCCTTAATTTTGTCAGATGATTTACGCGTCAACTCCTCTGCAACAGATGAAGCAATTTGGCCAAAACTGTAATAGTTTGTGTAACCAATTCCACAATGCACTTCTGAAGTGTCCCCTTTTCTAGTGGTTATAGAATTAGATGTCAAAGAACAATCTGCAGGGTAAAGTTTTCCCACCAAATCTGAATGATTTAAAAAATCTGCAGGTCTGACTGACCTTCTTTGCACTTGAATGGTTTCAGCTGATCCTTCAGAAGTTATATTTGGACTTGCTGTCACGGTCATTGAATCTAACAAGTTAATAGACTTGGAAACATCCGAGCCAATATTACAAGAATTCTCTTGCAGTCTTCTAGCCTCATAAGTCTCATTCTTAACAGCACATGTTTCTGGAAATGCCAATGGGTGTAGGGGTACTGAGCAGCCAATGTTAATACTTGCTCCATTAAAGCTAACAGGAATATCCCAGTGCTTATAAATTTCCACTAATATCCCACCATAAAAAAAATCTGAAGACCTTAGCACTTTGATAACTTTAATCAGATCATCTCTGTGGTAGTAGTTGAATTTGGATTCAGTGTCACAAGAATCTGATCTGCAAGTGCAACATCCATAAACAGATGAAGCCAAACACATACCAAAGTGATGAAAGGAAGCGGTAAATACTCTAGAGAAATAAAATTACAACATTTTACACTTTCATTCATCCACAAAAGTTTCAATTATTAACTCAAGAAAACAAAAATTAACATACTAATTCATATAAGAATCTGAGAATAGCTAGATCACTAGGCTTCCAAGTATATTCAAACCATAAGAAAACTAACAAGCAAAACTATCCACCAACAAACAACAACCAGAATACAATGGCTGACTTTAACCAAACTCAGAAATATTTTTTAGAAAATTATCTTCCCTAGCACTTACACCTAATGGTTAAAGTTCTATCTAAACTCTTTGCTAAATAACTTTGATGACAGGATTCATGTTTTCTGTGACCATTTCAACATAGAAGTAGATTACATCCTCTCTGTTATAAAATAGCCTCCATAAGTGTTTCTTGAATATGGAAGTGGCTTGTTTGAGGCACTATGAGGTGCCTGTACACTCATATTTTAGCAATAAAAGTGGAAACAGCATCTCAACCTTTACTTATAGCCTGTCAATGTCATCCATGGATGGAGAACTGTTATTTGCTTAATCAAAATCAAATAATCAAATGTACATGGAATATAAAATACAAAGGGGGAAAGCTAACATCCCTGCCTACTGGAGAACAAGACTTCCTCACTACTCTTTTATAAGAAACACAAACTTTTACCAAAAACAAATAAAATCTACAAGGATGGACAAGATATCCATCAAAATCAGTCTACAGATGCTCTAAAAGAGACAGACAGAGAGACAGAGACAGAGGACAGAGGCAGAGAGAGAGAGAGAGCATATGTTGAAATACCCAAAGGAAAGATTAAGGAGTAATAAATGAGACAAGTTATGAAGGGAGGAATCACAAATTATAAGATTACCTATGCTAAGGGACTAGCAATTAATTACATAAGATTTCAGACCTTGTTCGGTTAGAGGCCCTGGGATCATACATCTTCAGTTAAAACCTTTCAATACTCATGCATCTTGAGATAAATATGGCACAACCACCAGAACATTCACCCTTCTTCATATATTGGGTTTTTCAAGTTATGTCAATGGAACTGAGTATAAATTCATGTTTATTTCTCATGAAAAATAATTTTAAGCACGATTATTGGGTAGTTCACAAATAAGAGTTTAGTGACCTATGAATAAGAAGAAAACAAAATAGCCATTTGTACTAAGTAACAGCAGCAGAGTGATATTATACCAAGCCATGTAAAGATGAAAAAGGATCAACTTACACCAAAAGGTAACCACAGCTTTTAAAGAATAGCCGACCACGAGGATCAATTCCTAATAACTCTGCACCTCGAAGTGACTTTTGTGGTTTCATCCAAGGTTGATGTCTGTCAATTGAACACTCAGGGCAATACCAGTCACCCTCCGGCAAAAGATCATTAGCAACTCCAACACATTTTGAGTGGTAAGCAGCGGGACAACCATCACAGCATATTAAACTCCCATCCATCTTACAGAGGCAGCATTCATCACTATTCCAATCAGTGGTGTTATCAACAACCTCATCATTCAAATAAGTGATACCAGCAACATCCATTGGAGCCTTCCTTTTCTTGCAAACATCATAGTTTACATTTCGATCAAAAACAATGTCAGGTTCAGCTGCCAAAGACCTTCTATTAATCTCCGACCTTATGGCTTCCACTTCTATTAAATCATCACATAGACACTTCAGTATCTCAACCTTTACAGAAGCAGGTTGTTTGTAGTAGTCAGTTTTGAATATTTTGAAACAACTGAGATCAAAACCAGGTTTCAGTCCCGAACCATGGATCAGAAAATACTCAATCATAAAAATTGGCCACGTAATCAAGTCGAGCAAATCCCAATTGAGACTCCTACATCGAACATTAAAACAGAATATTAAGGACCAATAAAAGAAGTTTCAAATAACCAAGGATGACATCAGATCTAAATAGTAATTGGGGGAGAAAGAATATACCTCAGACAATCAGAAGCAGATTCGGAACCATCATTTGCAAGCCACTCCAAATGTTTTCTCAGTGTTTGCAAAATAGAAACATGAACATAATCGAATAATGAGCTTGGAGACTTGCACTTCAGTGCGGCCACAAAATCCTCCAACTTGAAGGGACTCAGAAATAATAGAGTGCTAAATGATCTCAAACAAGCATAAATTGAAAAAAGGTCAAGTATGGGAATTCCATCTAGATTTAAATGTTCTGATGAAGGAGGTAACTCCAGCTCCTGGGGAAGAACACTAGGCTTTTCAGTCTCTTCACAGCCAGAAATCACTGGTTTTTCCTCTGTTATTGCACTAACTGCAGAAGAGGACAATGGATCACTGACAGAAAATGATGTGATGGAGTTATGATTTTGAGCAGACCCTCTGCGAGTACTTCTCCTCAAAACTGTCTCTGTAGTAGTAGATTTCAAATTATCCAGTAGTTTTCTTCTCTTTCTACGACTACTTCTTTGAATGTTTGGACCTCCTGAATCGCCATGAATCATTGGAGTGCGAGCTTCGGAAAGACTATCTTTGACCAGAACTTCCACCAAACCACAATCCTTCATGCAGCTAGTATCCAAAACCCCAAGAGAATTGTCAGCCTTCAAATCTCCGCTGGAACAACTATTTTGATTATTAAGTCGTTCACCAGCAGCACAGTCAATGAAATCGCCAACACTTGTCATGGGATTATCTTCAGTAATATCAATATACACTTCCTTCCAGGTCTCATTGGCATTACCATCTTCGATAACCTTTTCTTCAGTATCTCCGCTCCTCTCTTTCTTTTGATTTTCTTCAATCATCTCAAACTTGGGAGTAACCTTTAATTTCTCTTCACAGTCACCCTCTGTTTCCTTAAAATCCTCATCAACCTCTAAATTCAGATCAAAATAGCAACCCCTCCTCTGGGTTCCATGGGTTACTGCAGTTGAACCGTCCAAACTATACCCATTCAGATTCTGAGAAAAGTCACCACTCGCATCCAAATTCAAATCAATACAATCTCTTTTTTCTGAAATTTCCTCCTTACCAACATTAAGATCAACATTTAAGTCACATCCACCATTCAAATTAAACTCAGCATTCAAATCAATTCCATCTTTCAAATTATCAACTCTATTCACATTCCAATTAACATTTAACACGCTTTCCTGTTCTAGGGTTTTATCAAGCCCCTTGCTACAATTAACATTGTCATTCAAATTCCCATCAACCTCCACGCTTTCCCTCAAATTCCCTCCAAATGCTTGTCCCATTTGAAGTCTTCCCTCAGACCCGTCACTAAAATCACAATTTTCATTCAAATCCCCACCAAACCCAGAATCATTTCCAAAGATTACTTCAGAAGCATTACCTGAATTACCTCGAATTTCTCGCTTCCTCTCCACTCGACGTCGTTTCTTGGGCTTTCGGCCTAGGCGGCTCGGCTTGATTTCTACCTCAACAAGGTTTGGCTCACCGCCACCAAGGAGCAAAGAGACCTCAGCGAAGTTCAATTCCTCCGAATCTCCATCTTCATAAACGACCTCGAACAACCCAGATGAGGGGGAGTATGATTTCACTGTTCCCGTGAAATATCCAAAACCTTTGAACTCTTTCCTCACAGTTCTGCCCACGAACTCCATTTTCTGTGATCCACAGCCCAAACCAACTTCAAGAATATGAAGAAAACCCTCTGCTTCTCTCTCTTTCTATCTCTAGTTGCCTTTTGAGTCGTTGTAAGAGAGAGAGAAAGAGAGAGAAAGAGAGAGGAGAGACGGAAATTGTGCAACTTTCTCCCTCTAGAAATGCCTTCGACGTGCATAGAGAGAGATAGAAAATGGGTTTGGGTGTTTTCCTTCTTCCCTCTCTAGTAATTAGCAAATTGCTTGCCTTGACTCCGAAGAGAGAGAAGAGGGGTGTGCGTAAGCGAGAGAGAAGAAATGCAAGTTGGTAACTTTCTCTCACCGCTGACTGGACTACTCTCTATCTCTAGAAATGCAGTTCCTCGGCGCGAGAAGAAAGCAGGTTGGTGAGCAACATCTGTTTCTGTAGTACTTTATTGGCTTCAATGAGGTTTTGCCCCGAATTATACTATAATTGTGAATTTGCACACTATTATTTTTTCAGTAATTTAAAGATACAAATTTGTTTTTAAAATAGCCAATTTGCTCCCTACCATCAGATTTTGATTGATTTCATCCATGTGTCTATAATTGTTCCCACGTGATGCGCACGAGAGGCCTTTAAAAAGGGGAAAATCGCCACTTCACCTTTCCCTCCTTGTATTCCTCCAATTTTGTAACCCAAACGAGTGATGGTCGTGCTGAGATGAGGCGCTAGTCATCTAGCTCAAGTGAATGTGGAGGAGGTGTGTTGGTGCGATACTGCAAATGTCGAAAAGAGGCGTTAATAAGGACATCGTGGACAGATTTAAACCCTGGAAGAAGGTTCTTTGTTTGTGGTGCACAAGGGGTGAGTTTTTTGATGCTTTTGGTTATTTGAATTTTTTTTTTCAATCTGATTCCATGAATGATGCAGAGAGGTCGACGGTGTGATTTGTGGGAGTGGGCGGACCCAGAAATGTGCGATCGTTCCAAGCAGATCATTCATGGGCTATTAAGGCGTATTAGAACAATGGAGGAGGAACTTCAGTTGCAGAGAGCTAAAGTAAAGAAGATTAGGTTTTGGTTTGGCAGCTGTTTGATTGTGATGATAATTTTGGGCCTTTCTATGTTATCAAAACCAAATTACAGGGATGGGAACCAGCTGAAATTGGAATTAATGTGATGAAAGGGTTTGAGGGCAAGTATTTTGTGGTTTTGGGCATGTAATATGTGTTAGTGGTTTTTGATGCCATTTCTTGTAAAACAATTTCAAACAATACCATATTGGTGTTTTTGTATCTAGGCATAGCAGCTGGGTTTTTGTATCTGGTTTTGCTCTAAATGAAGTGGTGGAATTTGAAACAATGCAAAACTTTCAATGCTGAGAATGGTAACCATTTGGGCATGAATATAAATAACCATTTGCTTTGAATGTAGTGCTAGAAGTTGGGCATGAATATAAGTAACCATTTGGATGCAAAACTATACCATATTGGTGCAATTGTAAAGACAAAGTATAAACAGGTCTTAAAGAAACCAAACCTCCCATTCAAAAGAAGTACAAATCGGTTGAGTTTGCATTTCAAAAGAAGGTGTTAAATCATAGCATAATTACAAATCTGCTGAGTTTGCATTCAAAATAAGGAGTTTGCATTCATTAGTGCTTAACCATAGCACAATTACAGAACACTTACTAAATCACAAAGAATGGGTTAAAACCCACAAGTGCAGAGCATTACAAAAGCCATGGCAAATCAAACAAGTTCAGAATTACAAAAGATTTGCGTAAACAAACAAGTTGATAGCTACAAAGACTTGCCAAAACAAACAAGTTCATAGTTACAAACACTTGGGTAAACAAACAAGTTCACAAGGTCACTGGCAAAAGAAACAAGTTCACAGGGTCATTGTCATGGCCTCCAAGGCTGTGCCTTCTTTGCAGTTGACTTGAACGTTGGGGATTGAGATATAACCACTGACTGAGCCTCTGTTCCACTTGCAAACACAAAAACTCTAGGTTGGGTTACAGTTTGTGTGTGGTATGCCCCTCCCACTTGTATAGTTGGAATTGAGCCTCTCCCTCCCAGTCCTACATTTGCATTATGGCATCTCCCTCTCATTCCTATAGTTGAAGTGCCTCTGCCTCTACATGCCTAATCCCAATTCACCGAAGTATAAAACCAGAAAGTGAGGGGAAAATCAATAGCATAGCAAAAAATAAAACGAACATCAAATAATTCCCTAATATCAACCAACATCAAATAATACCAAAGCAAAAAATCAAACAAAACCAAGCAGCAACATAACCTTAGTTTTGCCCTTCTCATTTGTCTGGACTGAGGAGTTTGGCTAGGACCAGTTTGGGTACTTGCAGGTTCTGTAGGTGTATCTTGCCTATTTGAAGCTTGCCTTGGCCTTGGCCTTTGTGAATTGCTAGCTTGCCCTTCTCCATCATTTCTACCACAATTAGTTGCATTATGTCATTCTTTGCCACATCTTCTACATTGTATTACTATATCATACCTCCTCAATTTTGTGGCACCTTTTGGAATCTCATATGTTCCTCTCACCTTAGATTTCTTTGGCCTTCCAGCTTGCTTGTGGTACACAGGAGGTTGATGGATGGATTACCTGTTTTCACCTACAAGTCTTAACTGGGAATTGGGGATATGAAATTCTCATATGCTCTATCATATGCTTCTCTAAAATAAGCAAGATTCACATATTGCATGGGACTCCTCTGTTGCCTTGAGATTATAGCCAGTGCATGGCAACAAGGCAAACCACAGAGATCCCATTTCCTGCATGAGCATGTATGCCTATTCAAATCCATAGCATATTGCCCCCCAACATGTGCATAACTTGATACTTTCCTCCTCCAGCATGCTGAGCAATGCATGACCCACTCTCAATCAAGGTTTTTTCCATTATCTTTACAATCATTGGCCCAACCTTCTGAGTCCACTGCATTTCTCTTTGCCTAGTCATTCTCAACATTAAATAACTTCTTAATCTTTCTAGCATTATCAATATTGGTTTGTCCCCAGCTTCTAAAATTGCAGAATTGAAACACTCACATAAATTATTAAGCAACATATCACACTTTGGACCAGTTTTGAAATGTGATATGCTCCAATAGCTTGCAGGCCTATCTTCCAGCCATTTGTAAGCTATTCCAGAAAAATCCCAAATCATCAATGTCATACTCATCAATATTTGTCTCACTGGTTCTTTCTCATGCTCTTCTTCATTTTCATTTACAACAAATCGACCATAAACCCTCTCATTTTCTTCATTACTATGCTCAAACTCAGTTTCTCTATACACATAATCTTTTACACCAGGTTCTTCCTCATCTTCATCTTCGTATTCATCTTCTACATTCACATCAACATCCACAAACTCATCATCATTAACTAACTCAGCTTCTCTGTTTACATCATCATCAAAACCTTCATCAAATTGATCATCTACATAACCTTCACAAAACTGGTCATCATTGACAAACTCATCATCACCCCCATAACCATCTACATTTCCATCCTCATCTGCCTTTAAATCCATATCTACAAAACCCTCACCACCCACATCAACATGTTCAACGGCAAGTTGTTTACCTTTGTTGCCTTGTACTGCACCACTTGGAATAGAAGCTTGGCTCTCTAATGTATGCCATTGTTTTTAGATGTTGGTAATGTATATCACAACTAGTTGTCTTGATTACTGGTGCTTCACAAACACAAGATAATCTTTGTCTGTGATAATTGGAACCCAACCCACTTTTTTGTTCTTATAAAAGAACCTACTTGTGTTCTGTGTACCCAAGCTTCACTGCCAAATCATACAAATCCAACATGGACACAAAATCTTTGTAATGGTTGTCACTCCAGTGCACAGTTCCACCCAAATAGAACCCATAGAACCCATCTGCAACATACCCTCCATGCTGAATTTCCAGGGTATAAATGTCAGTATCAGCTGCATAGGTCAAAATGCAGAACAGCTAATGTCTATCTATCATATTTATCTACCATTCAACACATATACCAACTCATTAAAGTACAAAAATAGTTGCGAAATTAAAAGGGACTCAGCATAGAAAACGACTCTTCACCACTTCATCGACAGAAAAGCGAGGGACCACACATGAATAAAACGTATTATACAACTCCCATTAAAGGAGTCTCACAACAAGACATGAAAAGGAGGACATGGAACAAATATCTTTCCAAACCAAAGCCGACATATACCATTGAAAAAAACTATCTTTTTCATCGATTCATACCAACTTAATGGTATAATATTCATCAAAACTCATGACGTGGGGAGAAGTTAGGAAAAGTAGCCACTTACAATACTTCGGATGCTCTCCACCATCTCTTAGGAGAGCAGACATCTCCTAGAACAGTAGCTCTCAAAGTCGATCACAATCTCACTGTATTACCCCAAATTTCAAACGAATCTTCACTCTGCCCAATTACTTTCAACAATCGAATCTCACCTTCTCAAACCTAAAGTCGCATTTACCCACTCTTTAAACCCTAAAACACGATTTTGCCCAAATGACTGTATTTGTCGATGGATTTCTGTAATTTAGTCGAAGGAAAAGGTGAAGTGGTGATTTTGCCCTTCTTAAAGGCCTCGCGTGCATCACGTGGGGAACATTAAAGAACACATGGATGAAATCAGTCAAAATTTGATGGTAGGGAGCAAATTGGCTATTTTTAAAAATTTTGTATCCTTAAATTACCGAAAAAATAATAGAGGGTGTAAATTGACAATTATGGTATAGTTCAGGGGGCAAAATTGCATTTAAGCCTACTTTATTTTGTTATTCACTTTATGGTCCAATCATATTTCAAGAATATAAATATGCTTTCTAATGTTAGATAATTTAGGGAGAAAAACAATAGATTGCATTTATAATTCAAGCCGTCAAACAAATGCGGAAGTCTCCACACATAACCACACATGGCATAACCACACATAGCCTAAGAAATTATAGCAAAAAGAAACCACAAGTATGGAAAAACTAGACATATACCTTAGCACAACAAACTACAATTGCAACTACTACCTTTTGATTCTCACAAGTAGAGACTACAAACACGCAACAAACTCAGAGTTCATACACTTATTACAAATCACAAAACAAATATAAGTCAATGAACTACCACATCAATACCAAGACGAATGAGCAACCACCAAACTCAACCAAAACGGAGGCCTTAGAGGGCATGGGCAATGAACATAGGTGGAGAGGGGAGGGGAAGGTCTTGGAGGGTAAGGATGGGAAGGAAGGGGAGGAGAAGATGGATGGAGGCCACCAACCCCCAAGGGGGCGCCAATTGAAACTTTTCTCTCTTAGGATTTTTTTCCTCTTATAGGGTTTTCTCTTATGCTTGTTAGAGAATTTTAATAATGAGTTATTTACATTAACACCCCTTAAGGTTGTCGGTGTTTTCACAAAATCCCCTAATATTTCAAAAATTACATGAACACCCCATGAGGTTTCATATTGTTTTCACAAAACCCATTTTAGTTTATTTTTCGTCCAAAAAGTTATGATTTTATTATAAAATAAATAAAACATTACAACATGAGTTGGTGTCCAAAAGTTAATGGAATAAGTTAGTGTCCGTTTTTATTCTTTTACAATAAATACCTCTCTTAAATTAGATATGTATCACTCACAAAAATATATAGATTTATAATTGTTGATGTCCAAAATTGGTATCAACTTAGATATATGTGAAGTGGTGGATGATGTGTGAAGGCGAGGACCTTTAACATGTGTGTATGCGCCTTTGGGAGGCAAGGCGAGTGACTGCCTTTGGCAGGTTGAGTGAAGGTGAGGACCTTCGGCAGGTTAGTGGATAGTGAAGGCCTTCAGTAGGCAGTGACATTTAGCATAAGTAAAGTAAATAAGCATACATAAGGCAATATATATGTGGTTCACCCGAATGATGGGACATCTGCATAGAAGGATGTTCTAATTATAATAATGTTTGTTTACATTTGTACAAGGAGATTAGACCCAAAATGAAGGGAAGAAGGGGAAGGCCCAAGGCCTAAGATGGTGGTCCAAGATCCAAGGTCCAAGGTCCTTTTTAAGTGGAGAGTGGTCTCCTTTTATAGGTGGAGGGGACTCTCCACCTCTTGTAGTCTTCCAATGTGGGAAACTATTGACATTGCTTAGAGTTGTGACTTGTGGTGAGACTTCTTTGGCTAAGGTGATGACCTCTCAAAGCATGGCATGTGGCTGACCTTGCCTAGCTAGTTGCTCAGTTAGTCGTGGTACAAACAATAACTTACTTGATGCGAAATGACCTTTTTAAATAGATTGTAACTTAATTATATATTTGTAATGTCATTAGGAACCGTTATTGGCACTCCAAAAGTTTCATTTTAAACTCTTTTCACTTGTAGAAATATTGCACTTTAGGGAATGTATAATTTTGTCTTTTGAGAATGAACAAATGTTACTTATCATTATTCTAAGTTAAAATAAACCATAAATAGTCGAGCTTTCCACCACTCTTGAAATGGTAATACTGCTTGAGTGAGTGATTGAAGCCTTTGAGTTTCTTCAGTAGTATAGCTATATTGTAATTTGGAAGTGAAGGGGTAAGATGTAGATGAATGGAAAATAAGAGGAATAATAAGAGGTCCTTTTTTTAAGAGTTCTTCCGATATAGACCCTTACAACTACTATATCATAGTCATATACCCACCTACTTTTAAATCTTTACTGGAAACCCAAATTTAAAATAGGTTGCCAAGTGAGATAGATTTGTCCTAGTATTATTAACTAAATTACATTATATACCACCTACCTTCATATTTTATTTATAATTTATTTTCAATCATGTCATTAACTACCTTAATTATAATTAATACTCCCTATTATTAGAGCATCTCCAAGAGTAGTAGCAAATAAAACTCTTCAAATTGAAGTTTGTTGACCTACGTTGCAATTTGAAAAGCCTTATTTGCTACTTGAATAATTTTTACTCCAAACTCTTCAATTCAATTAATTCAATTAGCATATGAATCACCCCATTTATTTTGGTTGGCATTCTCTCTATACATCGCCAATCCCTAAAATTTCAAACAAACAAAAAATCCCTAAAATACATATCCAATAAATAATGTACCTATAAAAATATATATGTATATAATATAGGTACTTTATTTACAAAAAAAAAGGATCTGATACTATGTAATTGAAATTTCTGTAAATGTTTTTATAAATAAAAAATAGTAACATTATTTATTGGTAAGAAAATAGGTACGTTGTGTAATTGAAATTTCTGCACATTTTTCATAAATTAAAAATAGGTACAAATAATAGGTACATTATTTTATGCTAAAACATGATAAGTATATTAAATGTTTCTTCATAAATTCAATAGGCCCTAAACGTGACTTTTTTAGATACTGAATATTATTTTTGTAAAGAGAAAAAACTTACCCTAAAAATTCTTAAATTTAAGCCAATTTTAAACACCATTTTCCTATCTAAAAAACACCATTTGAATATTAATGACATTGAATTGCAGCAAATATGTTCAAAGTATATTCAGCACAATCAATGGAGAAAACAACAATTGCAAATATGTAGGGGTATTTTGGGAATATGAAAATTACAATAAATCATATCTTGAGCTTGATAAGGTAACTTGATGAGGTGGATCTTAGTAATGGGTTTTTACTTATAAAAAATGAGTTTCATTAATAGGAACAAAAGGTGATGGATTGCAGTTAAGGAAAATTCAATTTGGAGGGGTAAGCCAAATTTACTATTTTTTGAATAATGAAACTCTTCATTCCCCTTGATAAATAGCCATTACAATGAGATTTAGTTATTCTTTTTCTATGAAAGGTTTTGACGTCTTGCTTGAACTCGGTAATTATAGCTTTTTTAGATTTTGTTAAACTAGCTTGCAAATTTGCAGGGGGAAAAAGGTAGCTTAGTTACTAATACGGTTAAACTATCCTTTTTCGCTTTAGTTTTTTTTTAATTAATTTTTTTAATTGTTTAGATAATTATATATATACTAAAACCCAATGCAACTAAACACTGTAGCTAAGCACAGTGAATTTACGAAAATGCCTTTATTTTAAATTGTTCGACCAGCTTCTTTTTTCCCCCTGCACAGTAAAATCGCGGTTTTGCCCTTGGCTGATTGTTCCTCTTTTGCCCCTTCTCTCCTTCAGATCCAACTATGTTTCTGTTTCTTCTTGAGAGGCGCCTGGTTCGATTTCAACCAGTTGGTTCGGCAGCTTCAGGGGCAAAGATGGGAGAGCTGGGTTGGTTATAAAACTGAATCCGGGAATTCACTGTTCCTAAGCTGTTCACTTTTGTCTTTTTCCATCAGTGAACAGTGAAATGCCCTTGCCTTTTCCTCACCAGTGTTCTGGAGCCTTTCATTTGTTTATGAAACGCCTTTTTTTTCGTCGCTTTTTTCCCTTCTGGACTCTTCGACTGAGACGCACCCCCAAAAAAAGCAACAAACCCTCTCACAATCATAAACAGCCTCTGTGAATCGCCAAGAAACAGAGTTTGGACGAAAGATCGGAAGCCTCCAAAAGCAAAGGCTCTCTCTCTCTCTCTGTACATCTCTCTGCTGCAGCTGCTCAGCTACCAAGGAGGCTTTGCCTGCGTCCTCGACCTGGTAATTCATAACTACTAAATAAATACTATCTTATCTTATTTCAATTTTTGTTTATTTCTGATAGATAGATGCCATATTTGTTTGGAGTTCATAATATTTGTCATAATTGCCGTTTCCCAAAACGAAAACGAAAAGAAAATAGACTTCACATCTCTCTCACTCTCTCATCGTTTGCCTGTATTCTTGCTTACAGGTCACCCATATCAGAGCCAAATGTGGTGACTTCTTTGGCGTCACTGTTGCTGGCTATCCAGGTGTACATACTTTACTTTATTTATTTATTTATTTATTTTGAATAGAAACGTTGTATTGATAAAGATACGGATAAGCAATCCTCCCCATCAAGGAGGATTCATTAAAAATGCATGTTCATGATGCACTGTTATTGTAATAATGATGATGAACTCATCCACAAATTAGATTAAAAGAAATCTATATCAAATGGATCCTAATAGATTTTCAAAGGCACGCTTTTTCAGGATTGTATGTATGTGAATACTCGGATCATAGTTTTCAAATCCACTCAATTTCAAACCACAAAAAGTTTTTCTGCATCGAATGTTCCTTGATTTATTTATTAAGAATCGCAGTTTAACACTTTGCAGAAGCCTTACAAAAATTCCAAACTTTTTTTGTAATTTTTATCCTAAATGCTAAAGTCTATATATTCTGATCCTTCTCCTCTGTTATTTGTTAATGTTCATAGTAGATCTAATCCATTAAGCCTTCCATTTCTTTCTTTGTTTTCTCTTTTCTTGCATTGCTTGGATTAATTTTTGGGTGTTAGATTCTAGAAATATACGGGTAATTTTTTTTTATTGAAAAAAAGAAGAATCTTTCCCATATTGGGTGCTGGAGTTGTGAAAACAGAGAGAGACTTCATTTTTTTTCTGATTTGGTTTCAGGAGAGCTTGGGGAGAAGCAATCACTGAAGCAAAGAAGCAAGGGTATGTCTTATCTCAACGCCAATTAGGATCTTTAGTCTACAATATGCTTCTGAGGATGAATTTAAAACTAAAACTAAAATCCCATACCAATTCGCAGTCAAACTGAATGCCACTTTAAAACTTTTATCATTTGCTACTAAACTTATATAATATGCAATATGGCATTAGATGAAATTTAGAATACATATATATCAGTTCATTCTTACTACTTTTACATTGCTATAAATCAATGCACATAATGTGTGGTCAGTTTAAGTTGCTGCCAAATATCAGAGCAAGTCCACCACTTCATGTATGACTTTTGGTTTTCGTCTACATGTTATGCTGAAAGGGATGAGCTTTGTTGAGTTTTTGGTTGTTTCAGCTTTGTGGTTCATGCTATATTTGTCTAATTTTGTTGGGCGTTTCAGTTGTGAGGTAGTTCTAAGTGCTTTAACGATTTGAGGTGGTCGATATAGACATGATAATTTTGTATTCACCTTCTCACTTGATTTAACCATGAAATTTTGTATTTTTTTTTCTGTGTTAAAGAACCAAGTTTTTTTTTTTTTTTCTGTATGAAATTTTGTGATGTACCAATTGGAGATGACTGCTAAGTTAAAGAACCAAGTTTTCTTTGTTGATTTTCAGCCCTTTGGCTAATTTTTCGATTGAAAAAGGAAGAATCTTTACCTTATTGGGTGCTGGAGTTGTGAAAACAGAGACTTAATTTTTTTTTTTCTGATTTGGTTTCAGGAGAGCTTGGGGAGAAGCAATCACTGAAGCAAAGAAGCAACGGTATGTCTTATCTCAACGTCAATTAGGATCTTTAATCTACATTTCTTTTCTTCTAAAAATTTGTTTGTGATTGTTCATTGATGTGGATGTGTTAAATTTATCAGGCAGGCAAAAGATGCCGTAAAAGCTGTAAAGAGGCGTTTGCAGCATAAGAGCTCCAAAGTTCAATTTCTAGCCTTGACAGTATTTTTACTGAAATCCTTTTATCTTTTCACCTTCCAATTTGAACCATCTGCATGCTTTTTTATTTATTTAAATGTCAGATCTGGAAATGTTTCTTTACTTTCGGTTAATTGTGTGCTATACTTTCGTAGCTTTTTGGAGACAATGGTGAAGAACTGTGGTGATTATGTCCATGTTCAAATTGCAGAGAGAAATATACTAGGTGGGATGGTCAAAATTGTCAGAAGGTAAGTCTTGAAGATGTAGTTGTCTGGTAGAGTATTGTGAGCTATAAACCCATTTTGGTTCTGTTTTATTTTTTAAAAGCTTACGTGATTAGGTTAGTTTTATTTTCATCCGTTGCTGGAGCTGTTTTTTCATTTATTTTCATCAATGATAGATAGCTTGACTCTATGGAGACCAGGTCATGTATTCAAATATAGTGTACTGGAAGTCTGAAACGTTTCTAGAATATCTATTAGCAAGAACTAGCCAAGCACCTAAATAATTAGCCACTTTCATTATCAAATAATTAGCCAAGCTGCTTTTTTGGTCTCTGCAGTTTCGTTTCATTTAGAAAAGTCACAAGAACTGCTATTTGTTGTGCTTTGTTTTAGGGTTCTAGATTTTAGATAGTTTGTTAATATGACCCTGTTTGATTCAGTTTGTCACTTTTGTGATTATCAGGCAAGCATAGACGGATGCAATACGAGTGGCTTTGCAAGCAACCATGAAGGTCAGTTTTCAATAGCATTTGATGTTGAATGTACTCCAAATTCTGATTTTTGTTTGTGAGATCATTGCTTTGATTAACATATCATATTATTTTTAATGAATATGAATTTTCTTTTACATTAGCCGATAAAGAGAAAAAAAGGAAGGCAAAGAGAAGAAGATGACCCAAGAAGAGATGCTTTTAGAAGCAGCTCAAACAGGTTTGTACTTTAAGCCTCACTATTCGTAATTAGTATGTTATTTGAATTGCTGGGTACTTATTTATATTTACTTGAAATCTGTGTCTAAACTTGAATTGTTACGTGCAAACTTCAGAACACACGTTTCTATTCACTCTAATATGCACTAATATTTATATGTATCATTTTAGGGAATTTTAATTGCATGAATTGTGTGTTGAATCATTAATGCAGTAATTACACTTGAATGATTGCTCCAATCTGTGACAGAAATGAATCAGATAATCTTTACATTCTGAATTTAGTGATTCATTGATGCTGTGATTGGTTCCTTAGAAATGAAATTTACTTGAGAATCAGGGATCCGGGAAAACAAGAAGTTTAGGGTTAAACCGGAAATTAAGAGAGATTCTTTAGCTTAGTTCAATAGTTGGAAATAATGGCAATGGAAAAAATGTTTTGTAATCAGTTTCAGGATGTAAACAATTGTGCTCAAGAGGTGTGAGAAGTCAACATACGTTTAAAATTGGAAGCTTTCTCTGGTTTTGGTTCTCCTGTGTTCGAGTCATGAATTCTGTAATGCTTTAATTTAGAATACGAGATCATGATGACAAACTTCAGATGTTGATTCTATCTTTTTTGTCCTTTAAAGTTTTTATGTTTCTTGGAGTTTTCAACAGGCGTTGCTTTATTGTAATTACCCATATTCAGGAATATTAATTTATTTATGATTTGAAACTGATGAATCCCTTCAGATACATTCAAGAAAATTATACAAAAATTTGTGATGTCGAGCGAGAGCGGGCAAATCTTTCAATGGAGATGAAACTCACAGCTAGGCCAAAAAAATCAGGTTGCTGCCTTATCTTTGTTAGTTACTCTCATTCTGCTGTTTGATGAGTTTTTTCCTTCATGTGTATTAAAAATTGATTGATTGTATTTTTCCTTACCTTTTGTGTATGGTACATCTTCTTAAGCTCTTGATCATTTGAGAAAGAAAATAGAGATGTCAATGGAGAGATTGTTGAGATTTTTCTTTGGTTTGAAATTTTGCAGTGAATGCGTGCTTGGAAATGGAGAGGAACTCAATTCCATAAATAAATATTTCGGGGTTCTTTGATGTGGTTGTTGATATTTTAGTTGTCTCTGGCTCTGATATTCATTTTCTTTTCATTTTTTAATTGTTAAAGCAGATACAATTTGCTGCAGGAGAAAACAGAGCAATAGAGACTCAAAACAGATAGAGGGACGGGAAGCATCATGGTGAGTCAACATAAGCATTGATCATGACTTCTTCGAGCAGTCAATCAAAGTCGCCTTCGTCGTGGACAAGTCCAAAGGTACCTCATGTGACCTTCATACCTTTGTGTTTTTGTTTTGTTTTTGGTTTCGATTGACATAATTGTCTTTTTCTCTTTCAGTAATTCAATTGCTTTTGTACATCAATTCCCAATTTCAGTTCAGTTGCCAGAATTAAGTTTTTTTTTTTTTTAAGTTTAGGTAAGGTCGCTTTGTGTAGCCTCTCTAATTTTACATTTGTATTGTTATGAATTTCTGATTTTAGTTTTGGAATAGATTTATATATTTATTATTTCCTATGAAAGGGTCTTATGCTAATGTAAAAGTTTATAAAAATACATTTCAAGTTCACATTCCATCAACAGCTAATGCAGATGAAGTTATCTATTTAAATTTTGGGATGATTTGTGTAGCCTGTAATCTTTGAGAATGTTTTGTTTAAATGGGTTTTTATTTTTGGTTTGCTAGAATGCATTTTGTTGTGGTTTGGGTGTTTTGGTTAATAAAGTGGTCAAGATGCAGGAGGTGTGGGTATTTTGGCCCTGTTAAAAGGAAATTGCAGGTTTATGGTTTGTTTAAACAATTGTGAGGCTATGTGTTCGCTTTAGGTGTAGGTGTTGTGATGCAAAGGAGACTGTTTCTAGGTTTAAATTATGTGTTTTTTGTACATAGTTGAGTGATTTCTTAATGTTTCTATTAGGTTATTTCAGTTTGTTTTCTGTTTGATTTCGACAGCTACGCTTCGTGGTGATTGTAGATTTAGGTTTGCCCAAAAGGTGCTGGCAATGGCTACAACCACATATCCACCACCACCACCACCGTATATAAGCTCTACAAAGATTAACTTGCAAAACCCCAAAAGGGACATAATTTGCTATGGTGGCAATTACACTGTGAGCTTTTCTCATTCTTCCTGTTAAAATTTGTATAAACTATGTAATTTGATTTTTAAAAAATGCTTTTGTCACTAATTATATTTATATGGATGCTTTTGTTTGCATTTCTAATTATCTCTGTCTCTAATTTGAATGTTTTGCTTGACTTATGAAATTAAAATCTTTGGAATTTTGTCTTACCAGATGGAATCGTCTCTCACCTCTGACGTATAAGGGTCCCGTTTTCATACCTGAAGCAAAAGAAGTAGAGGAAACTATATTTCATGTTTTTTCAGGTTAGTTGGAAACTATTTTGTACTTTAAAGTTTCCAATCAGGATACATTAGTTGGAATATGATTTTGTTTCAGGTTAGACACCCAAATATTATATCCTTACTTCATAGCACTTAAGTTGATGAAACTTTGGGTGCTTCTACCACCAAGCGTAATAATCTTTGTTGTTACCGAACCTGTCATACCACTCTTTGAACAAGTCAAGGAACTCAGTTTACAATTGTAGTTCTATTTTTTCCCTTTAATTTTATGTTTGATGTTTATATTTGTTTTCCTAAAATTGGGTCAGTTGCTCTAATTTGGATATTGTTGTTTGCCTTTTCTGTATATAGAAAGAAAGTTCTTATGTACTCTGATGTTCTCTTCATTTATGCAGGTTATTTCTTTACTGAGCTAGACTACAATAGGCTACAACTACTACAAGGGGAGAGGCCATCCATGGTTGAACAAGGGCAATGGATATACCATACACCTACCTAAACGAGGTCAGTTTCTTAATTTGCTGCTTACCAATTGGTTTGGTAGATTGGCAGGTGGTGTTGGTGTATCATTGTGGTTGTGTTTGTTTGACTTATTTCTGAAATATTGTTTTTTTTTTCAGCTTTTACTTTGTGGTTTTCAAATGGCTCGAAGCCACTCTTTTCAGCTTTAAAATTTTTGTTTTCAGTTTATTCTTTTGCTTAAATTTATTGTCTTGGGTTTTTCTAATGGTTTGCTGAAAAACTATGGCAGAGAGTTGATTTTTGCACAGATTTAAATATCTGAGGCAATCTTGCATAAATTCATTTACTCATGTTTATTCTTTTGTCTTCCTTAGTTGATATTGTTATGCAAGAGAGTGAATTTAACAAGTATCATTTCTATGTCCTCCTGTTTGGCGTTGCTATTTATTATACAGGATATCAATATATTTTGCCCCCTCAGTTTCTTCTCTGTCCTCTTCTTTGCTATCTATTTGCTTAATCGTTTGCTTTATCACATAACCATTAGGAAAATGTCTTCTATTCTCATCTTGACAATAATAACTAATGTTAACACAAATGTCTTCATTCTCATCTTGACAATAATAACTAATGTTAACACAAGTATTATCTAAAACAATAAATATATCCTAAAATTATCAATTGCAAAATAATGCATACATTGTATGAACTCTTTCTATTCTAAACAAAAGCACTGTAGAGATTTTCTTAATTTGATTTTGCCTTTTTCCATTTGCCTTCATTTGGAATGGATGAAGAAGTACAAGATTGCATTCATTTTTCGTAGTGAATTGTATTCTTTTATCATGCAGAATATTATTTCAAATGCATGTTCATCCTTAAATCCGTATTCTCTTTGTGGTTTTCATTAAATTACTACATTTCTTTGGGCGTATCTATGATTCTTATTCCTCATTGTCAAGTAAACATTTTATGTATGATTATCTTGGTAGTGACCTATTGTTTCTTCGTTTTTAGCATTTTCAACTATTTGAGAATTTTAATTATGTTTATATGAAGATGCTGATACTTCACAATCATGTGACATATCAATAATAGGCTTTAATTTTCTGAAATTGATTCAATGGCAGCAAAGGAAGATTGATATAACAATTAGCAGGGAGTTGCTATTCTATGCAATGAAGTGCTTCCACTACTTCAACAACAATTTCATGTAACTAAAACTTAGAAAATTAACTGCGATGACACTATTTACAATTTCATGTATATATAAATAGAATGATGTTTCTTGCACTTATTTTTATCGCTTTATACACATTTCACACAATTTTTAAAACCCGCAACATCGTGCGGGCACCTTTTGCTAGTTTATCCTAAACTTCAAACATTGTCATTGTATATTCTTGAGTAGTGTAAGAAAAGCCATTAAAACAGTTTAGCTTTAGCGGGTCATTTTAATTTCCAAATCTTGACCAACAATTTAACAATGAAGGAGTATGATTAATTTAAAGTCGTCTAGTAGTATTAATTTATAAAGACTAGGAGTAGGGCCCCAAATAAAATGATCCTCAATTGGAGAAATAGATAGATGAATAGAACAAATAGTTTGTAAAACATCATGAGGCATAACTTGAGCTAGCTTATTAAGATTCCAATTCCATGCGATTATATAATCCTAGATTGTTTCATTTATATTAGGAATGGTTGATAAATCAATAATATTTTTTTACGGAAATGGGTAAACTCAATTAAAAGTCCAAAACTAATATTTTGACTAGTACTCACACTCCAACGAATTTCCTAAAGAAGATTATCTTTAGATGTAAGACTTGTGAGTGTTGAAGGATGCAAGGCAAGAAGGGGCAAGAATAGTGATCAATTCCACATCACTCGGGGAAGGGAAATGTGAAGTTCCATACATGTGGGGCCCCTAGACTTCCTAGTAAGAGGTTTTTTGGGCAACATAACATAAGCTTGAGCCCAGGAACAAAACTGTGAGGACCCATGCTCAACTATAGGGCTGACATTTTGAACCGAAATAAAGCAAAACCGCATTTGCCGACCGCATTTTAACCACATCCAAACCGACTTTGAGGGAAAACCGACGGCAAATCGCGATTTTTGAATCGACCGCAATGAGCGGTTGTCAATGCGATTCCGAATAATCAAATACCGCGGTACACCGCAATATCGCAACTATATATAAATAATTATTTTATTTAATATTTAATAGCAAGATAATTAATTATCTCATCTCTCTCTGATGATGAGATTGAATTCTACAAGGAAATGAAACATATTACAACTTGTAAGTAATTAGTTTATTATTTTCATGTTTTTATCCTTCTTATAATTTTTTTTAATATGCTCATTTCATTTTAATGTTCTTAGTTCATATTTACTAAACTTATGTTGTTTTATTTGTAGATGGCCACACATCACAACGGAGTCCTTCAAATCCACTCTCCACCAACACTTGAGTTCTCTATGTCTTGTGTTGATACCATGACTGACCAAGCAAGCTAGGAGCAATGCAAGGAGTCCCACATCGACAAAACAGTTTTGTGGAGGCTCCCCTTCACCTATAAAAGAAGACCACTCTCTACTTAGAAAAAGGACATGGAGAATGGCCTTCGGCCTGATCCTTGGTCTTTTGCCTTAGGCCTTCATTCCATTTCTTTTGGGTCATACCCCTTGTACAATGTAAGTACACAATATTATAATGAAAATATATTTCTCTGTGGACGTAACCCATTCCATTAGGGTGAACCACGTATATCTGTCTTCTACATACATCTTCATCTTACCAAAGGTCTTCACATTCCCCTGCCTACCGAAGGCACTTACATTGGCTGAAGGTCCTCACCTTCAGCCATCAATCATCACACCTCATATCTAAGTTAGTTTCAATCTTGGCCGTCCATTTTTGAGCATCAACATTTTGGCCCCGTCTGTGGGAACCAACAAAAAAGTTCATGTCGTTCATCTTCTTGAGTGGTCTAGGCACCCTTACAATCAGTGCCCTCAGCACCTTACAACCAGTGCCCTCGACACCCTTATGAGCGCTGCCCTCAGCATGTCCAACAATCAGTAGCTCTAGGAGCAGCCTAGATCAATTTCGACCTCTCTCCATATGTGATCGACCCTCGGCCTCACTCCATATGTGCTCGGCCCTTGGCCTTACTGTCCATATATGTGTGCTCGGCCCTCGGTCTCACTATCCATGTACGTTTGCTCAGCCTCGGCCTCACCTATAGTTCATGTAACATCATGTTCCTAAATTAATATTTAATCATTAAATTATTCAAGCAAAAGACAATTTCACCCCGAGTGTAACACCCCAACCCTAAAAAGAAATTAATTAAATAAAAATAAAAATAAATTAAAGTAAATGAGATTAAATAAAATATTGTGAGCCCGCTTTTTCTCTTCATTTTTCTTCCCCCTTCCCTGATTCTTTCTCTTCCAAATATGATCTTATTCATGAAGGGGTGGGATGTACACCAAAAAGAAGAGGAATCACCTAATCTAAGTGTAGGGATGATGACTACTCTTGAGGATTATCTCAAGGGGTGGGGAGAAATGGAATTGGGGTGAGAGAGAGAGAGAAGAAGCTTAGGAAGAAGCAAGGAAATCTGCCAAGGTGTTCTGGGATTTGTTATTCAAGGTAAGGATATTTCCAAACTCTTGATTTCCAAGAATTTTGTAAGTTTATGGAGTTATCCAATTCCATTTTGGGTGTATTGAGAAATTTTGAATTTTTGGGTTTCTTCAAAGTTTTGAGTTTTCTTTCAAGAACTAATGAGTTTTAAGCTAGAGGTGAGAAGTTAGAGTGATTGTGAAGCTATAGGAATGACTGGGTGGGTTAAAATGGATGAAATCAACTTATAACCAAATCTGGAAATTTTCAATTTCTGGAATTTTGCAGTCTGTGAGCCCCACTTTGGCTCTCTTTTTCTCCCAATCCGTTGTGTTTTTGAGTAATCCATTTGTTAGGTTTTAAAATAGACTTGGCAAGGAACAAAACACAATTGGTTTTGTTGAATTTGGTTGAGTTTTGGTACGTCAAGACCTTGTGCAAAGTTTGGAAAAAATCTGTTTTCCGCAGAAAAACCAATCACGAGTCCAACTTTGGAACTAGTTTTCTCCTTTGTTTTAGCTTCATTTTGAGTGTTGTTTGTTGGGTTAGAAACTAGAGCGAACAAGCTTCAAAACCACTGCAAGTTTGCCCAATTTCGTTAACTTTAGGTGGGTCAAAATGTCTCACAAAATTTGGGTTTTAATATGGAAAAACAGGGGAATTTTAAGAAATTTTTGGGGAAGATGATGAACAGTAACCAGAAGCATTTGAGCAGCGTTTGAATGTTATAGAAATTGATTGGGCTTATATAGTTATGGTGTTGTCCTTAATTATGGTTTTCCAAAAAGGAATTACGGGTATTTTTTTATATTATATATATTTACGTTATATGGAAATGATTATTGTAAATTGAATCTTTGAGAACGTGTTGATAGAATTATAAATGATTGGAAGTTTTAATTCTGGTTTATGGAGGTTATAGATTATATTTCGAAGTGTTCTCGATTGTGTTAATCGTATATGAGAATTTTGGAGGTTATTAGAGTATTTTAGATTAAGGTGTTAAAGAGTACTATTATGATCACTATTACTACTATTATTATTATAATTATACTTATAAATCCTATAGTTTATACCTATACAGTTGTGGAAGTATTTGTGGTTTATATTATATTATATATATATATATATATATATATATACATTTACACCTTGTGAGTGGACCTTTGTGTTAAATAAATTTCATGCGGTAGAAGTGTTATTAAATTATTATAACTGAATTATTTGTGTTTTATGCTTTTCAAGCTTACCGTTTGAACTCAAATGATTATAAATATTTGTTCAAGAATTCTGTTTTGAGCGTGTGGTTCGTTTTGGAATGAGTTTTTATGATTTTAATATTGTGGAATTTGAATAGCTCGGAGGGATGAGAATTGTTTTATATGTTTATGAGTAAAGAAAGGTTTTTAAACCACCATGGGTACCCTAAAGTGTTGCCTTCGGATTAAATGGTTGCCTTTGGAATAAACTGTTGCCTACGGATTAAGTTGATGTCCATGGACATCCTAGTTGCTTTCGGTTGAGTCAACGCGCGTATGACAGTCGCCCCACGAGTCTTAGGGATATCCGGACCATGTGGAGCGAATAATGCGGCTCGAGGTTGACGTGAGTGCTCGAGACCTGCGAGGAATGCGGCTCAGGTTGACGTGAGTGCCTTGAGACCTACGAGGAATGCAGCTCAAGTTGATGTGTGTGCCCTGAGACATGTGAGGAATGCAGCTCGGGTTGACTTCGTGTTACCGAGACCTGCGAGGATGTATCACACATATAGCCACATGTGTGGTACCTGAAATTGACGGTATTTTATGGGAATTAACGATATAATTATGAAATTGATGGATTGTGTTCTCGGGTTGACTTTGTGTCCCGAGTTCTGCGAGGATATAAGAGGATATTGTTCGCCACCACTGCTTCTATTTTTCTGCACAGGGGTTGGCCAGGGATCCCTAGCCACCGCCCGATTTTACTACACATGTGGTTAGCCGCTTCCCCATCCCCAGGTTACCTTCGGAAAATATATCAGTTGCCTTTGGATAAATTTATATCCCGATTCCTGGTAGGGAGGTGCATAATGCAGACATTATGCAAATGGTTTCAGGTACGAAAGGTTGGGTTCAAAAGGGGTTTAAGGGAGTCTTTTGATTATAAATACTAGTAACTTATGCTGAGAGTCAGTGAAATGGTTGTTCTACTTCTCTTTGCGTTTATGCGTTTCGAAGGAAAGTATTAATATAAGTGGTTTATGAGCTTGTTGGATTTCATACTTATAAAAATCACGTAACAAAAGTGTAGGTATGAGAGCTGTAAGTTGATGTATAAACATAAGGAAGTGCTTTAAAGTCAGTTTAAAAGGAATGAAACGATTAGGGAAGTTAGTTGAAAGAACTACATGTGCAGCAACGGGAAAGGATATTATGGAATTTGGTTATGGGCTTGGATTTGAAATCTATTGAACATCTTAATTGAATCCAATCTAAGTTTATGTGTGGGCCCAAGGCCGATTGGTATTTAAGTGATGAGGCAGTCCGATAATCATCTCTACTAAATAGATTTCTTTATTTAATGCTGTTTTAAATGATGATATGGTCGAATTGATATTTTGAGAATTGATGATTTCATTGGATAAGAAGGCTAGTATTGAAATGGTGTTAATGTTGAGTCAGGGCTGTTGTAAGGCCAGGGGCCATTCAAATTAACCGCTTTTGATTGTGTATGGATTTAAATCATGTTGCTGAACGTTTGAGATTCTAAAATTGTCTCTGTTATAGGTGTAAATTTTGGGAAACGAGTAAATTACTGGGAGACTCATTAATTTTTGCGTAAGTCAAACCTTAAAAAAGAGTTTTCTTTTGAGTTTTGGTTTAAAAGGTTATTTTGGTCAAGTGTGCCGGCACCCAATAGGTGTCGGACATGCACAGGGTTCGACATGAATTTCAAAGTGAAATTTGGGTCGGGCCCTGTCAATTCAGCTCAAGCTCTCTACCGTTTGACACCTATTTGCCTTCGGCACCTTGCTCTTTAGCTTGGCCTCGGCCTCACCATGTCCATGTGTGCTCGGCCTCACCTTCATATATGTGCTCGCCCTCGGCCTCACTTATGGTTAAGCCCAAGCTCTCTACCGTTCGACACCTATTTGCCTTCGGCACCTTGCTCTTCAACTCGGCCTCAACCACACCATCTTCATGTGTGCTTGGCCCTCGGCCTCACTATCCATATATGTGTGCTTGGCCCTCGGCCTCACTATCCATATACATGTGGTCGGCCCTCGGCCTCACTATCCATATATGTGCTCGGCCTCGACCTCACCCATGGTTCAGCGTAAGCTGTCTACCGTTCGGCACCTTGCTCTTCAGCTCGGCTTGGGCCTCACCATCTCCATGTGTGCTCAGCCTCACCATCATAAATGTGCTCGGCCTCAGCCTCACATATGGTTTAGCCTAATCTCTACCATTTGACACCTATTTGCCTTTGACACCTTGCTCTTCAGCTCGACATCAGCCTCACCATGTCCATGTGTGCTCGGCCTCGGTCTCACCATCTCCATGTGTGCTCGACCTCACCATATATGTGTGCTCAGCCCTCAGCATCACTATCCATATATATGTGCTTGGCCCACGGCCTCACTATCTATATACGTGTGCTTGGCCATCGGCCTCACCATCCATATATATGCTCGGCCTCAACCTCACCTATACTCCAGCCCAAGTTCTTTATTATTTGGCACCTACATGCCTTTGGCATCTCACTCTTCAGCTCGGCCTCGGCCTCACCTATGGTTCAACCCAAGCTCTCTACCGTTCGGCACCTATTTTCCTTCGGCACCTTGCTCTTCAGCTCGGCCTCGGCCTCACCATCTCCATGTGTGCTCAACCTCACAATCATATATGTGCTCGGCCTCACCTATGGTTCAGCCAAAGCTTTCTCTTGTTCAGCAACTATTTGCCTTCGGCATTTTGCTTTTTAGCTCGGCCTCGGCCTCACCATCTTCATGTGTGCTTGGCCTCACCATCCTATATATGCACGGCCAAGCTCTCTACCGTTCGACACCTATTTTCCTTCGACACCTTGTTCTTCAGCTCGGCCACGGCCTCATCATCTCCATGTGTGCTCGGCCTCACCAAATATGTGTGCTCGGCCCTCGGCCGAAATATCCATATACGTGTGGTCGGCCCTCGGCCTCACTATCCATATATGTGCTCGGCCTCGGCCTCACCTATGGTCCAACCCAAGCTCTCTACCATTTGGCAACTACATGCCTTTGGCATCTCGCTCTTCAGCTCGGCCTCGGCCACACCTACGGTTCAACCCAAGCTCTCTACTGTTCTGCACCTATTTGCCTTTGGCACCTTCCTCTTCAGCTCGACCTCGGCCTCACCATCTCCATGTGTGCTCGGCCTCACCATATATGTGTGCTCGGCCTCACTATCCATATATGTGATCGCCTCGGCCTCACTTATGGTCCAGCCCAAGCTCTCTATCGTTAGGCACCTACATGCCTTCGGCATCTCGCTCTTCAGCTTGGCCTCGACCTCACCTATGGTTTATTCCAACCTCTCTACCGTTCGGCACCTATTTGCCGTAATCATGTTGTTATTCAGCTCGGCCTCGGCCTCGGCCTCACCATCATATATGTGCTCCGTCTCGGCTTGACCTATGGTTCAGTCGAAACTCTCTACGGCACATACTGGTCAAGACACCATGGAGTGCCTCCTGCAGAAGCATCGTAGGCCTCTGCCAAAGGTTTCTTTCGGCCTAAGCTCACCACTTATGGTTCAGCCCAAGCTCTTTACCATTCCGCACCTATTTGCCTTTGGCACCTATTTGCCTTATGCACCTTGCTCTTCAGCTTGCCCTCGGCCTCACCATCTCCATGTGTGCTCGGCCTCACAATCATATATGTGCTCGGCCTCGGCTTCACCTATGGTTCACCCCAAGCTTTCTACTGTTTAGCACCTACTTGCCTTCGGCAAAATGTTTCAATCACTAACAAAGTGACCACACGATGCAAGCTTATACATCGTCGGCTTCAACACAAGTATGCATTTGGCGTGCACGATACCTTCGGTGAGCTCAATGCCTTCGCACCCTCGTCATCACCTTCAGCAACATCATCATCATTTTCAGCAATGTCCATGCATATGATTGAAGACTTGGAAAATACGTCATTTTCACCCCAAGTTCCTCCCTCAAAGATCCTTCTTACCTGGGGACATAGGGGACTTGAGATGGTGCAATATATGGTTGGGAAGAAGACTAAGGTGTTGCTCGATTAGTGCACTGAAAATTACAAGTCCCCAACCAAGAAGTACCTCCTTACTTGAGAACTTAGGGAATTTTTATTGATACCATGACTGACCAAGCAAGCTAGGAGAAATGCAAGGAGTCCCACATCGACAAAACAGTTTTGTGAAGGCTCCCCTTCACCTAGAAAATGAGACCACTCTCCACTTAGAAAAAGGACATGGAGAATTGCCTTCGGATCCAAGGCCTTTGGCCTGATCCTTGGTCTTCGGCCTTAGGCCTTCATTCCATTTCTTTTGGGTCAAACCTTTTGTACAATGTAAATACACAATATTATAATGAAAATATATTTCTCCGTGGACGTAGCCCATTCCATTAGGGTGAACCATGTATATTTGTCTTCTACATACATCTTCATCTTATTGAAGGTCTTCACCTTCCCATGCCTACCGAAGGCACTTACATTGGCGGAAGGTCCTCACCTTCACCCATCAACCATCACACCTCATATCAAAGTTGGTTTCAATCTTGGCCGTCCATTTTTGAGCATCAACATCTTGCATTGCATTTTTCTTTTGGCATAAACTTTAGAGGTTTCATTGCTAGCAGGAGGTGGCTTTAGAGGTTTGTGTTGGCATAAACTTTACATGCAATTAAGCTTGAGGTGGAGCACATGCAGCAAATATAATTATCTTATGGTTGATATGTTTTGATATTAATAAATCTCTTTAATCATCTAACGTGGAATGGACGTGTGGATTAGATGCATGCATATTATATATTTGTCACCAATTTATGTGTCGTTGCATTAAGTGACAGGATCCGACCCAAATTTCACTTTGAAATCCGTGTCGAACCCCATGCGTGTCTAACACTTGGTAGGTGTCGGGCATGAATAACCAACACACCCTTTTTGTCCTAATCCCAAAATGAAATTGCTTAAAGGTTTGACTTCTTCCTGAAAACCGGCAGAGTCTCTCCTGAAAAATGCTCATTTCGGACAAATTTCCACTTGTATAAAATACATTTTATAATCCCCAAATGTTTAGCATACACAAGAAAAGTTCACACACACCGAAACATCTAATCTGAATGGCCACATGCCTTATAGACGTCTAGAGTTATATTAGAGCATATCTTGTCAAATTAAGTTTACAACAAAGAGATTTACGTTCACAAACAAGAAAAAATCCTACGTGAGGAAAATTGGAAGAGTAGCGGAAGATGGGATGCCCTCAAGTGGTGGTCTGGTACTCGTCTACAGCCAGGGGACTATTGTTTTCCCCCGGTACATGATGATGGTGAGGCGTGTGTGTGTATATATACATTATGGGAGAATATGTGGATTCGTTTCCAAGTTCAGGTTTCTTGAGCATGTACATTGAGAGTACTCTGCATAGGTATGAACAGTTGGTATGAAGTTCAGAAATCGAGATTGGATATTTGGAAATTACTTGTTTTGCAACATACGCCTTTGATAGGGTATGGTTGCGGGGTAAAGAGGATTTTATTTAACTATGTACACAAGAATATAAGGTTTAGAAATGATTTTTGGTAAGGTAATTGAGTTCGGAATTAAGATTGGTTTTAAAAAGAATTATGCATGTTACTTGTGAACTGTTTTGGAAAAAGGTTTTGAATTATGAATTAAGGGAATGGTTTGGGTAACCGGATTTGACATTAACAAGAATTTAAGGCAATATTGAGTTATATAACTTGTTGAAAGAACTACATGTGGCTTGATCCCTCAGTAGGGTACGTAGGCAACCTAGGTTAACCTAGGCTCAGCGGCAAAATAAATTGTTTGAGCTTTGCTTGAATTGTTCTAAGTGCGTTATTGAAGTCTTGAGGAGAAAAGTCTTTTTGGATTGCTATTATGATATTTTATATGGGTGTATGGAATTACAAAAATTTTCAAATCAAGTATGATATAGTAAATGTTTGCATTTGAGGTCGAGGCCTATATGTAAATTGTGTGCTGCTGGTTGGAATGTTTTAATTGTGATGATGCATGTGAAAATAAAAAATTGGGTAAATGTTCGTTTTAAAGGGAGACTCTGCCTAAATTTTAGTAGAAGTCTTGACCCATTTTCTTTATGTATGCGGGGAAGAAAGTTAAGTAGGCCGGGCATCGGTTGGATGTCGGACGGAATTCGGGTCGGGTCCTGTCACGTTCATATTCCGCAAAGATCAGTACACACAGTATCATCTCTATATGTAGAGAATGGCGATGTCACAAGCCATTGAGTGTGGCGACACCTAGATATGTGTGTAGGTGCTTGTAGGAGAACAAGTGCACTAAACGCGATCAAACACATGAGTTCTAGAATGGAAGTCTTTACTCATATGTCAAACTAGAACTCATAGATTGCAATGGTGCAAATGAATCCTTAGACCTAAGATATCATAAATGTCTTGTGGCTATGTTGTTAGTCTTAGAGGGCACTATACAGTTTTGCTAAAGTGGGCATAACTTAGAGGTGTTCATCGGGACTCTCAATAGAGTCATGGAGACAAATGAATGTACAACAAGGGATCTCTACTCTCAATAAAGAGAGAGAATACTCCAGGATATGATTGGTCAAATTTCTGCGTAGAGTAGTGGATAAGATTTGGAAGAAGAGGTCATCAAATCTTACTAGGATAATCATATAAAGGAATTATGCACAGTATTACAATTTGAATAGATTCTTTCACAATGTCTTATTTAGCACGGATAACCATGACTCGCTGCTAGGCGTCAACCATGGTTTGTGGATGTCCTAAAAGGTACAAAGTAACCTTTGCTAAGAGGAAGAATTAAATTGTGGAATTTAATTCGTATGTCAGCTCTGAGGAGTTGAGTCAACTCACTACCTTACTAAAGGAAACTTACGGATCGCACACCGAAAGAATATGACTAGAGGCACAAATGTAGAGAAATGAAACGAGGAGACACAAGTCAATGGTCAATGGTTAAATGTCAAAGTGAACGGTCAAAAGTCAACACGTTGACCGGAGCAATTGACCAAAGTCAAATAGTTCAACCGGGTCAATTAAGTGAGATTAGAATTATAATTTAAGAGTTAAATTATAATTCATAATTAAAAGTTAATTATGGAATTAACTTTGACATACATTGGATTGGGCTTTTAAATGTGATTTAAATGGAGAGGGACAAAATAGACCAAAAGGCAATTGGGCCGAAGGAATAAGTGGTATGAGATGATACTACCCATGGACCCAACATGGAGCCCCATCTCCCACACCAAAACCAGCCACTAAGGGTAGAGTTCCTCTCTCCCCCTTTGTGTTGTGTTGTTCTATAAATCTAAAGTTATGAGAAAACCTAGCTAGGGTTTTTGGCTTATCATCTTTTGGTTGATGTGTGTAGGCAATCTCTAGCCTCTCATCTTCTATAAGCTAAAACTAGTCCAACCAAGAGGTAGTCTAGCATCTAAGGCCTCTTGGTTAACTTTTCTACATCTCTAGAAGCATTTGGTGTGGTAAGGTAGAGGGCTCTTATCTTGGAGCCTTGAGGAAAAGGAAGGTCTTTCAACAAGGTGTTCATTCTTGGAATTCCAAGAAAGGGTCATCAAGGGTAAATCCTATTCCTTTCTCCCTTTTGTTTTTGTGCTCAAAGATATTAGGCCAAAGATACTTGGTTTTAATGAAAAAAGTTTAGCTCAACTGGTATAAACAAAATAAATCCGCCATTTAGAATAATTTTGTTATATAGGTTGTGACTAATGTTCATTTCCATTGTATGAGATGCAAAAATGTTTCCTTCAGAAGGTTCCATTTCCGCATCCACTTGGCTGACCCCTTCCATTTTCAACATCATCTGGAAGTGAGGGGGACTCCGATCATCCATTATAGGCACTACATGTTGTCATTAGCAAGCTGAATTACAATTCCATACTGATCAATTCATAGCACCAGAAATGTGTTGAAGACGAGGCCACTTTGGCTGATCTTAACATTAGAGTTAATAAAGTGTTCTTCCAAAAGAACAAGTACATCAAGATGAGTCATAAAAGGAAGCTAAAAGCTGAGCAGTTGGATACAGTAATGAATGATGAAATTAAAGATGTTTTAATGAACTATATGCGAGGCAAAGAGATTCACAATGAAATGGAGTTGGCATTCAACGAAGGATTCGAAAAATTCCAAGCATTTGTAGCAACTACCCATGCAAGTTATAATTGAGACATTGTATACCCCGATGCTGTGAGAGAGATATTAGATGATGGTGGGGACATGAGTGAGCATAAGCACATCAAAGCTGCTCAGAAGAAGCCGACCGATATGACTGACTGATTGTGGCTACTGTTGTTTAGTTGGTTGTAGTGATCGTGATATTGCTAAGAGGGAGCAAATAATATGATTTCCAATGTAATTTTCTTATGTGTGCGGAATTATGATTAGTTCAAATGTTAGTGTAGACTTTAATACTCTCTAAGTGTTCATATTGTGATTAACTGCAATGTACTTTTCATGCATATTGGTTGCTACTAAATATGTTGTAATAGAGTTTGTTTTTTTAAATTCAAACAATGCTTTCTAGTCATTCTGTTCCATCATAGTGCAAATTTCATGTATAGTTACCAATGTTTACAAAATTGTGCATCAATATCTATTGCTAGTCAAGCTCATAATCAATAATCAGTGAATAACTAGAACATAACATAAGGATTATTATTATTATTATTATTATATATATATGGATTTTTTTGTCAATTTTTTATTTTTATTTTCTATGGTTCCCTTTTTTCATAGTTCTCTTTTTACATTTGTCTATATCTTTCTTGAACCACTAGACCCGGTCTTGATTGTGAACATCTTCATCAACACATTTAGAGTTCATTACTTGAGTGTCCATGAACATGAGTAGGATTGTTTAGGGTGGATTCCAAAACCCTAGTGTTTGCCACATCTTTAGTTACATTTTGGTAATCGCTCTTGTTAAATTTGTTAAATTAGCATTTGGTTACATTTAAGCATTAGAATTAGGTCACTTGAATCAAAACCCCCCATTTTGTGTGTGTGTGTGTGTTGTTTGAAATCTTAAGTGTTCTTTCCACTGAATTCTGCTCACTTCTGTATCTATTTTTAACTTTTGGTCCACGAAAGGTTCTTCATTTTTCTGTGTTGAATCCAACCATATAAAGAACATAAAATTTGGATAAACGGTTGGAAAGTTATAGGTCAAAAACTGGACAGAGGTCGAACTGGAAAACAAAGGAAGTTCATAAATTCGTCTCTGTCCATTAGGTGATAAATAGGTGATACCGTAGTGATACAGTGGTGATAAACATTCCTGATTGTGTTTATTTTGGGTTTCTTGTTTTGTTTAATTTATTTTACTTTTCTTTACTCATTCCTAGTTTCCAATTTGTATCTTACTTTTATCCACTACTTCATTTTTTTAGTTCTTAAAATGATGATAGATAATGATTTTCTCCATCTTTCATTTAACTTGGGTTTTTTAAAATTATTTATTTATATGTATGTGGGCCCACGGGCCGAGCTTTTATGGGCGGGCCGGGCTTTCTTGGGCTCAAACTAGCCGGGCCTATGGGCCTGGACGGGATTTAGACGCCCAAGCCCAAGCCCAACCCACTCAACAACGGGCCGGGCCCGACGAGCCCTCGTCGACCCATGGGCTTGCAGGCCTAATGATGACCCCTAACTCCTTATTCACATTCTTAGATAATGGAATCTAATATCAAATATCTCAATGTGAATAAGTCCTTTTATATGATAATCCTGATAAGATTTGAAGACCTCTTCTTTCAAATCTTATCCACCACTCTGCGTAGAGATTTGATCAATCATATCATGGAGCATTCTCTCTCATTACTGAGAGTAGATGTGACACCTTGAAAAATTCCAGACAATTTTTCGCACACAGTAAAAATTGCACGGTCCATTTTGAGGTAAGTGGCATTTTTTTTCAAGTAAATATTGCCATTATGTTTAAGATTAACATATTTCTAAAATTGTGAAGTTAGAATTTTAATGTTTTGACTTCATAGAAAAATAGTAGACATCATTACAAGCTTGTGGTATTTTTTGGAATAATTTTTCGGAACTTGAAAGTATTTTTAGTGAATTTTCGAAGTTGGAAAATAGGAAATTAAAATTGGAATTTCCACATGGCATTTTGTGATTGGTTGGAACCTATCACCATACTACATGTCAACATCTGATTGGTTGGAAGACTTGGAAGACTTGGAAAATTAGGGTATATGGCGCTATACCGTACATACGTTTAATCTAAGCCATTAATCTGATTCTATATCAGATTTGGACCGTAGATCAAATCAAAGACTTTTGACTTGATATAGGCCTTTAGTTTGGTTGTTGGGAATGCATCTAGACCTTCCATCTTGAAGCTATCATGTATCTTCCTACATATGATCAAAAACTCATCTTTTAATCTGGGCCTTTGAATTAAATATTCGTATCGATCCGAGTTATTGGGGAATTCTATAAATACCCCTCTCCTCCTCCCATTTTCTTCACACCAAACCTCTCCAAAAATCATCCTCCCTCTCTTCCTCTCCTCCTCCACCATCAAAGCCACTATTCCGATATTTTTTGAAATTACTATTCATCCCGAGACGTCACTATTCATCGAGCACTATTCATTTGAAAATACTATTCATACCTGAAACTGCTCATGGTGTCTACTATTCATCTTTTCGTGCCATCTTCACTCGGGGGTAGTATTCACTCATGGTACTATTCATCATAGTATTTTACGGAGGTAATTTCTCTCCCTTACCACGTCTTTTATTCATTTTTAATTTCGTATGTCCATTCTTAGCTGTTATACTGCCCAATTTAAAATTGTCAAATACTCAATTCGTATTATTTTATAATTGGGTAATTTCAAGTTATTCCTAAAATATACTTCATATACCGTTACTCTATCCATTTGAAATCTAGATTTTAATTTTATCGTACCGTGATTTTACCGTTTCGGACCAGAGATGGAACTTCAAGGACTATTGGGACAATTTTGGACTTTTCAAAAAGTACAAGGACTATTTTGAAATTACTTGGAACTTTAAGGACTTATAAGGATTAAGTTTAAGGACCAAAGTGAAATTAAAGACAAGAAAAAGGATTAAAGTGTAATCAAGGATTTGTTGTAATATTTTTGAATGTTGGATTATGATTCAGTTGCTCAGTAGTGGCCAGTTTGAGTTCGAAGGTGCAAAGGGCAAGTTAGGCTTAAGCTTTGGATTCCAGGTAGGGGGACCCACTCTCGGACTTGTATTTTGTGTATGTATGACATAGTAAATATTGTTGTGTGCGAAAGATGCAATGTTTTTGGATGCCATATTGTTTGGTTTTATGAATTCTTGGCTTTGGTTCTCCAAAGTTTTGAGGGTATACACTGTGGGCATTATCCTTGATGACCTAAGGGTGAAAGGGGTATAACAACTTCCTTGGGTTTCGATTCCCTAAGCCTCCGGAGGAGTTACACGGACAGACTATACCAATACCCTACGCGTGAGGTATAGTCAACGAGGTGTAACCGTTGAAATGAACACTCTCGCTACCGTACAAGGTAAGTTGGTTATATTTTTATTTCTAGTAGGGGTAGTGGCCTTTAAGGATCGGTTGTCAAACAAGCAGAACAGGCTAGCTGAAAATTTATTGCGAAAGTTGTGTGAGCATACCAACTATTTTGGATCAAACCATAAATGGATATGGCTTGTGTTTGTGCATATTCTTTCACTGATTTCTATATAAATCAAGAGCTCAATATATTATTATTATTTTCATTATCTATTTTAAAATCTGGTCGGGAGCTTCCTACGGGGCAAATGAACGTATGTGATGCTCACCCCTACTTTTTCATGTAGATTATAATCCTTGAACATCACTTGGTGCTACTTGGGACCTGTCAACACATTTGATTCATGTACCTAATCATTCATGACATGTCATGATTTCCTTTCCTCAGAGCTGAGCGTACTTCTCATTTAATTCATTCTTCTATATAAATTCTGGATGGTTGGTGAATATTTAATCTTTATGATTTGTAAAATAGCTTTATGAGGTTATTGGAACCCTTCCTTAACCTTTGGGGTTGGTTTCTCCCGAATAAAATTTTATAATGTTTATTTCATTTTTCTGCTGTTATTAACAACTTTGATCCAACCCATTTTATTTATAGAGGCTTAGCGTATTTTGGGAATCTTGGGAGTATAACCCTCGGACCTAGGTGTTATACTTTCGGGATCCTCAAGGTACGTGTCGCTGTCATGTGTCTCGATTTTGGAGCGTGACAGTAGAGATCCCTTGTTGTACATTCATTTGCCTCCATGATTCTATTGAGAGTCCCGATGAACACTTTTAAGTTATGCATACTTTAGCATAACTGTATAATGCCCTCTAAGACTAACAACATAGCCACAAGGCATCTATGATGTCTCAAGTCTAAGGATTAGTTTGCACCATTGCAATCTATGAGTTCTAGTTTGACATGTGAGTAAAGACTTCCATATTAGATCTCATGTATTTGATCGTGTTTGGTGTACTTGTTCTCCTAGAAGCATCTACTCAAATATCTAGGTGTCGCCACACTCAATGACTTGAGACTTCGCCATTCTCTACATATATATATGATATTGTGTGTACTGGTCTTTGCGGAAATATCAATGCACAATTGATACTCCTATAACCAGGAATATATTTAGGATTAGGGACCATGATATATCTCCATGTATGCAATCTCATTATATAGTTATAAAGTCCACTTTTATATTTCTAGGACTATAGTTGTTTTACTGTTATGATAATAGACCAAATATCATGGTTGAAAACAACTAGTCTTTTCCATAAATAATTTAATAAGTCATTACAAAAGATGTCCTTAACATTAATTATCATATAACTAGTTAGCTTTATGGGCATACTACTAACAGTATGTGGTATAAAAAACATCTACATCTCCATAATATCCATATGAACGTCTTGAGGTTGCATCTGCCCAAAATAATTAGTTAGTCTTCCATCTGAATCTGACTCCATCTTGAAGTAAAAGCAATCATTTTTTTTGTCTCAACTAAAAAATGTTCTTTTAAAAGCTGTGCATCATGCCCAATAAGCTTCACGTGAAGGTCTCTTTCCCAATTATACAAATCTTTACTAGTGCACCCAATGTTTTCCATTCCTCCTACTTGTACCTCAAGAATGCTCATTTGTTGATGGGTAGATATATTAGCTGCACTTAGGTCTTGGTTAAATACCTTCTTAGACTCCATAACTATACGGTGGCTTCTCAACAGATGCACTATATCCGGGGTTGATATTATATGGTTATGTTTCTCAGTAAACCAAGAAATTGTGTACTTGTTAGACTCAACTGCTTTTGAGGCCACAACTCTTGCCTTGTAGGCTTCTCCACATTTGCCTCTCATTCTTTTGGGTTTAGGATCCTCAAGTGTCTCATAACGCCCTTGTCTACAACATACAAACTTTTTTCTTATTATGTCATTTGTAAATCTTGTCTTTCTACTTGAATATTTTCGAATACCAAACCCGGAGTTTCTTGCATAAGTTTTGTAGAACTCATACACATCATCAAGTGAGTCAAATTTTTTCCTCATTTGTGGTTTCAAATCCATACTTACTACCGGTATCACTCCCACTTCATCATTTATTTGACTACTATCTTCTTCGCCCCCTCAACTTGGTTCTGCACCTCTACCCCATCAATTTGGCTTTCCACCTCTGTGTTCACGTCCATTTCCAAAGGTTGCAACAACACAGTTAAAAGTACATTATTTCCAAAATCTGTCAGTATATATAGTGCAATTTTAATGCAATCTTTCATATAAATTATGGTGCAATTAATAGTGCTTATACGGAATATTTATTCTTAATACGACAATAACCCATTTCTTAATCATACCAATAAGACATATTAATTATAGCAATTTCTCGTACCTATTCACTATTTAATTATATTTCATCACCAACATATTGACAATTGAGTGATATACATTAACATTTTTGCAAATTTTCGTTCTTTTAACCTAACAACAATTTTGCTCTCCACCACACTCGATGCAATCCTAACAAATGGTCTAAGCGATATTCCCCATCTCCATTGGGGTTTTTTATTTTTATTTTTTTGGTCGAATAACACTTTTATTAGGAAAATGGAGAAGGGAGGAGACAACACAAACCGCTGCTTCACAACCAAACAAACCAGGGAACCAAAGAAAAGCTGAAACACACCCAACATTCACAAACATTCCAAAATCAAATTCTGACTAAAAACTACAGAATGTCACTTACTAATAATGCACTTCCCAAGGTGAGTTGAGAAAATTTGGGTGAGTTGAGCTTCATATGATGTCGCAGACTGTATGACCAAGGCGGATTGAGAAAAAAATTGGATGAGTTTGCCCTCAAATCGCGTCCAAGCTCAATGAAGAGCCAGTTGAGTGTCTTCTCAGTCAAATTAGTGGTGTATTCTGAGTTATATGAGTTGTGTATTTCATTGGGATTTTTCAAGCTTTGGGTATTTGTTTCGAGTTGAAGACAATCCGACTGCAACTTAAGTTGCTCCTTCAATTTAGCCATCCAATTTTATCCAACGGCTGCGATCTGTCCTCAATTAAGGATCCTAAAGAGAGATCAGCTCGTTGAACTTGAGCTAAAATGAAGAGAGAAACATATTGAGGCCCAAAACAATTTAGGAAAGTTCCAAACATATTCAAGGCCTAATGCATCACTAGTTTTCCCGCAAGAGAAGCTTAGTCCGGGCACACAGATGCCTATCACAAAAAAAATCCTAGGAAAAAATGACAATAAAAACTAGCACAACATCAACTAGACACAATGTATTTTATGTTTACATTCACTACTACAAAATCGAGATAGACGACGTAATTCCCGTCGTATTCTGCTTTTTCAACCGTCCGTGGAATCGACCGACATCTTTGATGCATAAAACCACGACGGTAGAATCACCGCCTATTTCATATAAAGACGACACATTTGATAAAATACGCCGTTGTTATAAATTAAACACGACGGTTTATTTTAAAATCCTAACGTTGTTAAAATATACAACGCCCTACACAAATAAAAAACCGACGCTCTATTCACTCAAAAATAAACAACCTGGATAACCTTAGCGCCACTTTTAGAAAATAAACGCTGCTTCACAAAGGAACAATATCATTATTTACAAAAATACAGCCGTAAAAATAAGTAACCACGACACAAATTCTAAACTTAGAGACGTTGAAAAATCAGTTTACTACGGCAGAATTTAATCGTAGATCGACGTAGTTAATAATATTAGATGGCCATTTTATTTTTAAACGACGCCTATATCTATATTACCACGGCATTAATAATTTCCAAAACAACGTAGATTTGAACTATCCACGACATGAATAAAACCATAACCGACGCTATTTCGCTTTTCTACGACGTATTTATTTCTAAAGAAGACGTTGTTAAGACTTCAAATGTCCTATATCATAGAAATTCAAACGTGGCTACTACTTTATACTTCGCTTATAAAATTAATTCCGTCGTTATTATACTTTTAGACGTCTCGTTCTTAACGCCTTCCCGACGCAAAATAAATTTCCCGTGGAAAGACGACATCTTTAATCAAAACCAACGTTGTTAAAGAAGAAAGACGCTCGGTTGTTTTACAATATGACGTTGTTAGCATTGACAACGTCTTATTCAGATAAAAACCGATGTCTATTGAATGAAAAATTTAATTTTAAAAGAACATCTTTGATAACCTTAGACGACCCTTTTAGAAAATCTGCGTTTAAAGTAGAAACAATGTCGTAAGTACTAAAATATAAACTTAATATGATGTAACCACGATAGAAACTATAAATTGATCGTCGTTGAATGACGCTCTAACTAAACATTACCACGCCTGCTCGCATTACCGCTGTTGTTCTATTGTTATCTACGTATCTTTGAATGAATTGACCGTCATGATAGTTAGTATTTAGACGTCTTACATATATTATGGATGTAAACGCCGTTAAATATCATTGAGACGCCTTATTTTGCAATTTTTCAGATTACCGCCGTGTTTTGCATCCGAACCCGCTTTTTTATTACTCGAAAGTTATGTTGCCGAAACCTCGTATAATGAAAGTGAAAGAAATACATTACAATTTCTTGCAAAATTAATGTCATACACAGCCATTTAGGGCATAAATAATGTCATAAATCACAAGCATCATTCAATCCATATATCTTCACACCCATCTCGAATATTTTCACTCCCAAACTCACGGGCTAGTTCATCAAATGTGTCAACATTTGGCATCCCTCTAGTAAATGGCTCACACTCAATTCTAACATCACCTAAGTCATCATCACCAATAACATCATTATATTCTATTAGGCATTGATAACACTAATGACCAACTATGATGCATTGGGTCGTCAACAAAAAAACTTGTTTGACTTGAGAAGCCAAAACAAATTGGTCATTCCTATGTCCAATTTTACTCGTATCTACAAGGGTAAATCCGAGTTGTCGACTACAAGGCCGTAGTGCTATCTATCCAATCACACCTAAAGACCGGGATTGTAAACTTTTGGTAGTCAAGGTCCCAAATATCTTGAATGACACTCATAAAAACCCATATTTGAGACAATAGGGTTTTTATCCTTGGCACTAGCAACTTGCATAGTATTTGCAAGTAAATAAACTCCACTATTTTGAACTCGCCCGCACATCATCTTGTGCCTTGGTGTTAAATTTAACACCTTTAATAAGATAGCTCTTATATGATGGCACTGTCATGCTTGGACCACTTGCTAGCCACCTCAAATTTTCCGATACACCATTATTTTCTTTCTCATTGATTTCCTTTGAACCTGCAAATTAATCATATGTTAATTCAATGCAACATAGATATGACAATAAATCAAACTCCAATGTTTTATTCAATAACACATACCTTAAAGCGTAACCATTGAATGAAAGTGTTGTTGTGCTTATCTTGTAGCCACTTTGTTCTCTTTTTATATTTTGATAAGTGGTCTTGAGGTAGATCATATGTTCCCTACATGACACAGAAAATTCTAGTATTACTGTCCCTTGTATTTAAGAGAAACATAAGGAATGATTTAAAACATAATGATTAAAAAGTCATACTCGATATATGGTTGACTTCCTCCGTATTCTCCAACACATATAGATGTGCTTGGTTCAAAAGGTCCCAATCAACTAAAGTCACCGAGCAACCCGATAGGTGGCTTTGAAAGTCCCATCTTCTCGGTTTAATGGCACTCCAATTGTTCTAATATCGATAAATGCTCAAAGGTAAAACTCCACAGCCTTCTTCAAATATATAACACTCAAGAATGCAACCTTCAGGATGATTACCTGGAAGATACCCCTTTAGCACTTTCATATATCTTTCGAACGGATACATCCATCTAAAATAAACAGGCCCACATAGACGAACTCCTCCGACAAGATGTACTACTAGATGAACCATGATATCGAAGAATGAAGGGGGAAAGTATTTTTCAAGCAAACACAAAGTAACTACTACATCTTCTTCCAACTTATCTAGCGAGGAAACATCCACGGTCTTTGCACATATAGAATTGAAGAAGAAGCAAATGAGTTATTGCATACCTTGGTGCTTTTCCAAAATGCAACGAATTGCCACAGTGGAGCAATTGTTGCATCAAGTTATGACAATCATTTGATTTTAGGCCAAGAAGTCTTGAATCTTGTAAAGATACAAGATTTTTTATGTTTGAAGAATAACCTTCAGTGGACCTTCATACCATAGAAAGAATTGCAAACTGCTTTCTCTCGCTCTTGACAAATTCCAAGGCCCCGGAGGCAAAGAATGTATTTCCAACAAACTCGAGATCAAAGAATTTTGACTTCTTCTTCCAACAAACTCGTCACCGTCATTTTCACCTCCACCTCCCCCTTTTTCGAGCCCCATTTGTAATTAATACCTTCAACCCTTTGTAGCACTTCTTCTCCCGTTAATGGCTTTGGGGGCATGTCATATTCAGGTTTCCCATTAAAAGCTGCACGCTGCCTCCGATATGGATGATATGTTGGTAGCCATTTTCAGGCCCGATGTAACAGATTTTGTGGCCATTTTTCAACTCCGTGACTAGGCGTATCATCGCCGCATATTGACAAACTTTATATCCTTTAACGACACAACCAGATAAGTTTCCATAGGTGGAAAATCATTTATTGTCCACAGAGTGCAGCTTGAGTGTAAAGTATTCTCCTATGTGTGCATCATACACTCCTCTAATCTCATCCCACAAAGATTTTAAATCATCAATCAAAGGCTCTAAGTAGACGTCCTATATCATTTCCGGTTGTTTAGTACCAGAAATCAATAAAGTCAACATCATGAACTTTCATTTCATGCATAACCATGGTGGGAGATTATATGTAACTAAGATAACCGGCCAAAGAATCGTATTCGCTACTTAGAGAACGTGGGGATTGAATCCATCGGGACATGAGAGAGCCACCTCAAGTTTCTCGGCTCTTTACCAAACTCGGGCCATTTATCATCAACGAAGTTTCCAAGAAGGGATCCGCCGGATGAGACATCCGACCGTCAATTGATTTTCTATCGCATGCCAAGTCAAACTCTTAGATGTCTTACTTGATTGAAACATCCTTTTAAACCTTGGAATTGGTGGAAAATACCACACCACCTTTGCCGGGACACCCTCTTTCAAAACCGACCTTTGCCTTCCTTCCAACTTGAGATACCACAAGTAGGACAATTAGTTGAATCTTCATAATCCTTACTATACAAGATGCAACATTGGGGCATGCATGGATTTTCTCATAACTCAGCCCCAATGCACACAAAGTCTTCTTTGCCTCATACATAGAGGAATGTATTGTATTTTCTTCTCGAAGCAAATCTCCTTGAAGTATCAACAATTCTGTAAAATAGACATCACTCATCCCATGTTTTGCTTTCAAATTATATAACTTCACTAATGTCGACAACTTTGTGTACTTACTACAACCAGTGGTACAAGGGTTGATCTCCATCCCCAATCACATTGGCAAACTCATAAGGATCAGATCCAACATCACCTAAATCATTATCACCCATATCTATTTCTTCATAAACAAAACTATCCCTACTATGGTTATCATCTTCATCCACATTTCTACTAGCATTAGTAGTTGATCCGCCAAGGTTCTCCGTGAAATGTCCAATTCTTATAGCTTTGGTCAACTCCATTAAAGTACAAGTGGTACCTTATAATTCCAACCCCAAACAATCGAAAATTCCCACATTTAACACATGGACAATGAATATGTGTTGTAGTTAGAAGATTTCCTACAAAGAAAATCCAAAATGCTTCCACCCCTAACTCATATGCCTTCGATCTTCTATCCGCATGCATCTATGACTTATCCATCACCGATACTATACCCTATAATATATAATAAAGTAAAATGACAAGCAATGAATATCACTACAGAATATTATGTACATTTTAAAAGCAAGTAATATGAGTTACAGACGACGGTTTTTTATATAAACGACGTATTTTTATAAAATGCAGACTTGGTTTTTGTAATAACAAAGTTGGTCTTAGGCTACTAAAAGAAAAGAGTGAACAACAAAGCAGATTATATAAATTTAAATAACAAGTAATATGAGTTATGCATTTACTTGTTTTTTAAATGAAACGACGTATTTTATAAAATAGACAACGGTTTTTTGTAATAACAATCGTCTTAGCAACAAAGCAGATTTTATAAATTTAAATAAGTATAAGATACAGACGACGGTTTTTACATAAAACGGCGTATTTTATAAAACAGACGACGGTTTTTGTAATAACAATGTCGTCTTAGGCTACAAAATAAAAGAATGAACAACAAACAGATTTTATAAATTTAAATAACAAGTATAAGATAAAGACGACGTTTTTTTACATAAACGACGTATTTTATAAAAAAAGACGACGGTTTTTTTCATAAACGACGTATTTTAAGATTAGGCATTTACGGTTTTTTATACATAAAACGACGATTTTAAGATTACGATGACGGTTTTTTTACATAAAACATCTTATGCTTAAAAAAAAATCTTCGATTGCCATTCCATTTCCAAGATCAAATTGAGAACCAAATAAATATAACACGTATATGAAATATTGTTTAAGACCCATAGCAAAATGAATTTTTATGAAAAGCTATCACGCGTAAGACCTACCACGACAGAGTGATTAAGAAAACCTATCTGAAGAACCTAAAAACATTTAAAGGACGCACAATGTAACATCATTCAATGAATAAAAAAGCAAAGTCGATTACGTTTGTACTTAAGAACCCGTAACATAATATCATTCAATGAATAAAAATTAGAGCTCAAGAGATTAGGTTCGAACTATGTGTACGCGCAGAGTCGAGCAGTTAAGAATTAGAGTCAAGAATTAGGGTTCGAACTTATTGCATTCGATCGAGGCCGAGAGCACAACTAAAAATTAGAGTTGAAGAGAGAAAGCGAATTATTTAACACTTAGAGCGAAAAATGAAAATTTTAGGTCACGCGTAAATTTTTAGATTGGCAAGGCTTTCTTAAACATCGACAAAACAAAAGAAAACCGTCGTTAAAGTGTTTAATTTTAAAAAGACAGCTTATTATTTTTATCGTGGACGTTGTTTTCGCTTTTCACGCCGCTATATAACAAAGATGGACGCTTCAAACCCTATTTTGTTTTCGCTTTATCGGACGTTATTTAAATCGACGGTAAATATATAAAATACGACGCTTTAAATAACATTTGACGTCGTTAAAATAACAAAACCGCTCGTCAAAAAAAATTTAATATCCAGGTTTGGTGTTGCTGGGATTCGAAACGGTGTCGCAAGGGTGGAGAATTGAAAGAAAACAAAAATAGAAAACCGGCATCGCTTTCAATATAACCTAAACCCTAACCCTAAACCCCGAACCCCGAACCCTAAACCCTAAACCCTAAACCCTAAATTATTTTAAATTAAAAATAATAAAATAATACAAAAAGAAATTAAGGTGGTTTTGTCTAAACCCGAAAATAAAAAAGAAAACCGTTGTCTTTTCAATAAAACCTAAACCCTAAACCCTAAACCCTAAATTATATAAAATTTTAAAATATTATAAAAAAATAATAAAGCATGAGAAAAATTAACTCGAAATTGCTACGGACTCCTTATTACAATGCCTTGTGTACTAGGATGATAAAACATATTTTTTAATATATTTTAATTTATCACAACCATGAATGACACAAGCCCCATAAGAATATGTTATGAAAGTGCAAGTGTTGTTGTGATTTATCAATAAATTTTTTTGTCAAGCATTAAGGAATCAAACTTAAATTGAAAATATTTCATATTTTACAATTCTAAAAACGTCGGTAAGTTTAAAACACGTCGTAGTATTTAGTTTCACACGACGCTATATACTAACCACCGACGTTATTACTGTTTTATCACCGTAGTTAATCACAGACGTGGGTTTAATTAATAAAACGACGCATATAATCAGTTACCGCTGCCTCATTAACATGAACAACAAAAAGCAGATTATTGTTTCACTTCTAAGTAGTTATTTTCTTTATATTATATCAAATTGGAAAAGAGTAAATGAATTACAAAACTAACACTTATAATGATTTTCATCTATTGCTATTGAGAAAAACATGGAAATGGGAATATTTCATAATTTTCAAACATATAAAACGATGGTAGTATTTATTTTATGACGTCGTTATTTAAATACCGTCGTCATTATATACTTCAAACGACTCAAATAAGACGGCACTGTCGTCAGATTAACATGATACAAAAACAGTGTATTCGCACGATACCCTTTCCTTCTTTGTACGTAAATTGAAAAACGAAAATGATTTTCAAAAGAAAAAACATATAAAAATTTCAAAAGATAAAACATATAACTCGTTAAAAAAGTAATGGGAAGCTAATGGTTACCTTTTTCTTGCAACGAAAGTTTTCTCGGTTTTCTGCCTTTGAAGTGGTATGTTCTCGCTGACTAAGGCGAAGTGTGGAAGACGATCGCTTCTTTGACACAGGACGAAGACGAAGAGTGGCGCTTGGGAAGGATAAACGAGAGTAGTGTGAAATTTTTCTCGGTATTCAAAATGAATGAAACTTTAGTAGGTCATGCAAATATTTAAATAATGTCGAAATGTTATATAAGACGACGCTATTTATAAAAAAATGACGTGGTATAAGTCAAATAACACGACCTCATTTCTAAGATACCGACGTAGATACCAAAGGAAAAAAAATCTTATGACAACAACTTAAAACGACGTGCTCACAAATAGGCGCTCGACGATAAAAAATTAAAACGACTCTCATTTAAGGAAAACGACGTGGTTACTACAACCCTATACAACAGTAGTATTATATTATCCGTCGTTGATTATTTACAATTAAACTTCATGATTTATAATAGAACCGACGTGGTTAATAAAAATAATTTCTTCAAATTTTCGCTTTCACAAAGTTGCCATTCCTCACTTCATGCCTTGGATCTCTCTCACATGCGATTTGGAGGCACCAAAACGACGTTAACGATGTATGCGATTTGGAGAATCCTCGATGACCAAAACTCCCACATCGTTAACTCTCACCTATCTCGCAGTAATAGTTTGGTTTTGAAAGAGCCTTGGGTTCTCACCAATTTTCAAAATACTTGAATTTCTGAAATAGTTTGGATGTTGTTTGGACGATTTTCATTCTCAATATCGCTTTATCTGCTTAATTTATTATCGACGACAAGTTATAAAAAATTGTGTCATTGAATCATACATGAGGTGTCGAAATGTAACACGAAGAACTCAAGCGGTATTATTCGAACAAACACGCCGCTATTATATTATAACGACGCGGGTAATGATTTACCACCACCTTTTATTTATCAATCGTCAGAGTATATGTTTTAATATCAAAAATAAAAAAAAGACAGTATCGTGGATTTTTTAAAATTAGATGCTGCTGTGATGTATTGTAGCCGTGGTTATTTAACGTATACATGTCGGTAATTATCAAATTATGGTCGTATTAAATAGTACTTTATACGCTTTGTTAATAATACAATTACCGTCGTGTTTATTTGATGTTCAAAACGGCGTATTATATGTAAAACGTCGTGCTATAATTACTATTGCCGGTACATTTACACATACCGACGTTGTTTATTCGTTATCTGTTTTCTTATTGGATTGGCATGTTTCATAAGACGGCGCTTTTAAAGTTTCATGCGACGTGTTTTAAAAGTACCCAAATGAATTTCCAATTTTTAGGTGTTTTAGGTTCTAATCCACGTCGGTTTTTATTAGACATCGTCGCTGCTTAAAATTTAACGACGGTATTTATTTTTGTCCGTCGTCGTTTTACCGACGCCTATTTTGATTTTTGTAGTAGTGATTGAAGGGAAATGAACCTTAAAAATATCCTAATTCTAACTTCTTACCTTTCCTATCTCCTTCACCACTCGGGCTAACCAATAGTTGTAGTAAAAGTTCTTTGTTTATCTCTCATTGAGGGTCAATAGTAGTACTCACATAGTTGCAATAAGTTGTAGGCACATTTGAAGCATCGCAACAAAGTTGCAAGAGAAACTTCAATACAAAACTTCTACAAGAGAATAAGATAATAATGTGATTTCACAAGCAAAATCTTATAATAGATGCCAAGTTTATTTAATTCAAATTTGATTGCAATTCTTTCAAGAATATATATATATATATATATATATATATATTTTTATGGTAGTAATTTCTTCAAGATATTAAATATGTTGTATTGTATTTATTTATTATTATTATTTATGTTTACTCTATTGGAAAAATTAAATAGGCGGCAAACATGTCACATAAATTATCGTATTTTGAATTGGCTTCATTGGAAATATTTCACATGTCCTATGTTTATTAGAGCATCCATAATGGGGTGGATGTTCAATTGTCTTTTTGGATGAAATCGTATCTTCTCCGAATTTAAATATTTTTAGGTCTATTTTTTTGAAAAAATAAAATGAACCTAACACACACAAAATTAATTTTATAGAGTTAACACATAATAAAAATTTAACACAAAAACGAATTAAGACAAAAAAATCAATTATATATCTTTAGATTTACATCTTCCCCACTGGAGCAAAAACCATATTTACAACCCCCGGAGGTGTAAAGGTGATGTAAAAGTGGCTATACACCCTAAAAATACCCCCCCCAATTGTGGATGCTCTTATATCGCATCTAAATCTCCGGGGGTTGTAAATGTGGTTTTTGCTCCAGTGGGGAAGATGTATTTTCGGGGTGTAAAGCCACTTTTTTTCTCACTTTTGTCCACTTTTTCTCATGGGTCCCACTTGCAAGAGATGTAAAATAAGATGTACATGTACATCTAAATTTGCATCTCTATGGTGGTGATGTAAATTTACATTCATTTACATCTCCCCATTGTGGGTGATTCCGATCACAAATGGTGCATATTTAACATACACCCATTATACATTCCCCCCATTGGAAATGCTCTTATATGTATGGTACACCAGCCACGTGGTGTATCCGGAACACTCAAAAATTACTCCCAAAGTAGAGGGTATGATTGAAGTAGTCACTTCAGAATTGTCTAGCCAAAATTTAGCTAGAGTGCATGATCATTTAAAATAAAACACAAAATAGTTTTTTGGGGTCGTCGTCTCTAGTGGAAGTTGAAGACAAGGGCCAATGTTTGGACCATACATTTTACTTGGATATTAAGGAAAAAACAAAAGCCAATGTTTGAACCATTTTTTTGAGAAATTTTAGGATTACATTCATATTTAAAGATTTTTTTAAAAAATGGATCAAACATTGAAGTAAAATCAATCCAACATTCATTCTAATATTTGAAATAATTTATGTAGAATAAATTTGAAATCTACTGCACAACAAATAGAAAAGTTAATCAACAAAGTGTATTAGAATAATCTTAAGGGGCTTGGGCTTCGGTTGGCCAAAATGCAAAAGTAAGAATGGAAATACTGCCTCATTTTCTTGGTATGAAAATCTTTAATGCCAATCACAGTCAAGGCCATCCCATAATGCGTGTGGGATGTGCAACTGCACATTGCCTCCAAAAATGTGAGGCATTCTAGAAAACCTTTTAGCCTAACAATTACACAAGTAAAAAGACCTAGTATGCCACCGATGTTTTTTGGGGTTTTCCTTGAAGTTTTTTCTTTATTTTATATACTGGACTTCTTTTACTTGAACTAACCAAATTAATTCATAAACTTGAAAACTTTTATTTTTATTTTAATACAAAAGCATCAAGTGTTGAACAAAATTTTTATTTATATTTCAATACAAAAACATGTTGAATTTAAAAGGGCTCAGCTTTCATTTATGCGCAAATTTTCCGCAATCAATAGACCAACTGTGACCACAATTTTGAGAGTTATTTACACTAACATCTTATGAGGTTTCAAATTATTTTTACCAACTCCATTTCTTTATTTTTATGTCAAAAAAATTGATGACTTAATTAAAAAAAACTTCTTCAAATGAAAAAATTAATGTCCACAATTATCCCTCAGTATATGTGCAATCTCTAAGGTCAACATTGTAATTTGGAATTTTTTTTATGACATCCACAATTTTTGGGTGGAAATTTAGTAGAAGGGGTTTTGTGAAAATAATGTTAAATCTCAAGGAGAGTTGGTGTAATTACCAAAACCTCAGTGTTAAGCTAATTTCTAAAACCTCGAGGTTCTGTTAAAACACCAAAAATCCTAAGGAGTGTTAATGTGCAACCATAATTTACTTAGTTATTTTGGTGTTTTAATGAATTATTTTTTCATATGTATCAAATTGTAATTTAAGAAAGAGGAATTTCAACTTTTTACTATTTACAAGTGAGAATATGAATTACACTCCATTTAATAACTATACTAAAATGGAATGGTTTTGAGGATCCCGCCCCAGCTTTTGGAACGGTATTGGAAACTTTGGTCAGGAAAGGGTTTGCCGTAGCCATTAGTGCAGACAAAAAGAACAAAATAGTTTATATAAAACAAAAAAATAATAAATAATAAATAAAAAACGAGAACATCCAAATAGTGAGTATTTGAGCAAGAGCAAGTCCATTTCATATCTGCAGCCCCAAGACAATGGGAGAAGCAGCTGAACTGTAACAAACTAGCCTCTAGTTAGTTTGCTTTGGTTAGATATCAACGATATTGTATAACATATCTGCAACTAGACAAACAAATCACCTACTCTCATTTTACATGCAGCAGCAGCAGCTAGCCTCATCTCCTTCGAATCTATCAGGTTCCCTCATCGACATTAACATGCATTGTTGTTTTGTTTGCTGGTTTGTTTTGTTTCCGGGGGAGGGGTAGGTGAGTTGAGGTTTCACAACCCATCCACTGGTCGACGAAGGCCACAATAAACCGCTTTCCGAATAAGAGGATGCACATCGTCGGTTAGAACCTCCGCGTCCAACTTCTCCATGTGAGGCCAAATCTGCCAGGCACATACACAAGTTCAGAGATTTGGTAGCAAAGAATTGGGAAAAATAACTTCCCATGCATGAGTCCAGAGGCTAGCATACAAGACTCCTTTTCATAGCTGGCAAATTCACTTGAATAAGTATTCAGCATAATCCATGAAGTGAGAGGATGAAATCCAGGGATTTGTTTACTTATGGGCACATTGTTCATTCAGCCCATAATCAGTCAAATATTTAATGGAACTAGAAAATCTTGCGAATAAAACTATATGCTATTCCTTCCGTCACACATAACCTATTGATATTCCAAATTTCAACCCATTCAAATCTCAACTTGTCTTTAGCTTGAAAATATGGGGAGGAGTCTATAAAGTCCTCCATTGTGCCAAGGGGCAACAATCCATTGAAAACAAATGTAATACCAAAAAAGGGAGGGCGGAGGAAGAAAACACAAAACCGATGAATTAAAGTAAAGAGGTACAAAGTGAAACTAGCATTTCACTTCAAAAAGAAAAACAAACAAAAAAGAATCACAAAAAGAACAAGTATTTACCTCATAAGCATATTGCCTCGAGAAGGCCTTGAGGTAGCCTAAAGTAGATAGACACCACTGCTCTTTTTCACCTACATTATATACACTACTTGTCCTCCCACCATTCAATTGGCTGCCAAAATTAAGAAAAACAAGTTAAATGCACGTTTACTTGAATCCACATGCAATGTCAAGACAATGTATTAATTTTTTATTGAAAATAAGAAATGTTGTGAAAATAAAAGTGCCTACAAACATGATGGACAAGAGGTCCACCAAAGCCATCAACCACTAAGGAGTGACAAAAGATACTTTACAATCAACTCAAAATTCCCTCTCGCACTAAAAAGAGCATTGACATAATGTTTAGACAAAAATGGCCATAACGAGGCATGCAGTCATCTGTCGGTACTCTGTATCAAAGAGAAACCCATTGTCCCAACGAAGCTCCACCACCACCTTTTCAAAAAGTTTATAACCTTCACACGAAGGGGAGGTAATGGAGCATAAGGTCCTCCTTTTTAAAGCACATCAAGAGTATTGATCTTCCCATGGTAAACCAACCAGGAAAGAATTTGGGCTTAGTGGGTACACCAATCTTCCAAATCATCTCATCAAGTTTAAAACCTAACTCATTTCAATTTCTAGCATGGACTTAGAAAAACAATCACAGGAAGGGACCCCAGACCCCAAGCTAGTCCAATATAACTAGATTCAAGAATATATTAATCCAGTGGTGGCCTTCTTGGCCACGTTTTCTTTTTAATCTTTGTTGTAGTTGGCTTTCTATTAATAAAATTGTGTTTCTCTTCAAAAAAAAATTAAAATTAAAATTAATCCAAACAACAAAGTTGAAATCTTTCAAAATCTCTCTAACAGACAAGTTTCAAGAAATGAGTATATGAGACAAATAAGTTTTTTCTTTTTTGAAAAGGAAAAGAAGGAAACGCATTACAATTCAAGGGCCGATTAAAGTCAGAAAACAAAGACTCAAAAGATGATCCGTTGTCATGCCAAATGTTTTCCTGGAAACAAATTTATTTCTATCCCCAACGACATTTAAATAAACAAGAGAAAGACGAACCCAACAATCCAGGAGTCTGGCCCATTCAAATGCAGGTCATATTTATAGTAACAGAAGTAATCTTGCTCTTGAGGGACCCAACAACCATCTTCTTGACAACAGTTTCTCCTTTTCAATGAGTTTCCAATAATCCCATAATCTCTCCCCTCCCAAACTCTAACCTTCTACCTTTTTTATTGAAGGGAAAAAGGTACCTTTTCTTAAGTCTTTGATTCTCATCGTCTACCTCCATTGCCGACAATTCTTCAACGTCGACTACCATGGAATCTGCATGAATCGACTTCAATCCCTGCAATGTAACAAATTTGGATGCACTTGGTAGGCGTTCTGTCAACACATGCAGGAAGTTTTTGTACAAGGAGAGGAACAATGCCTGCACATGAGAATCATGGTTAGGACAAGAAGAGGTTGAGGAACTTTAAATCAAAGAAGAGGGCCAAAAGATTGATTAACTAAAACACATAAAACTCTCAGGCAATGATTTGTATTTCAAACAATGCCAGAAAATGTGGGAAAATATTTAGCAAATATGTTACAGCATTATATGTATTTTTTTTTTTGTAGGAGAAATGCATGTAATTTTATTGCTAACAAGAAAAACAACTTTTATTGGATATTTATATCATTGCCATATTTTCATGATACCATTTCAATGAAGCAGATAAAATCAATTCCCTTGTTTGGGGATATACTTATTTGTCACAAGAAAAACAACTTTGATGGATGGTTATGGCATTGCCATATTTTAAGGGTATCATTCCAGTGAAGCAGATAGAATCAATCTACCCTTGTTCAGGGGGAGTGCACGGAAGGGTAGGCAGTGAGCTGTTGTATGTCTGTAAAAACGTACTGCACCACTGCTACGTATGCCCAATAAACATAATTACATTTTACTGCTTTTCCACATAAATTCATAAAATTTCAGTAAATTATTACATATACCTACAAGATTAAAATATATCCATTTTCATATGTATTGTGCGAAAAGTATTGCAACAGATGAAATTGGGGAAAGAGGTTTTACTGCTTTCCTTTTCTTTTTTAAATATTTGTTACCTCAAATTCATCAAGGGCTCGAGCTAGAAGAGCCTCTGTAGCCTCTAAAGATTCATGTACAGACACCTCCTCCTCCTTTGCCTTTTCAGCATGCGATTTCAAGCGCTTCAGCCTCACAGGATTTTCCCCAAGAACAGGTTCACCATCCATAAGTGAAAGCTTTGATTCAGCAGCCACTAACTCTGCTTTTGCTGTTGCTGCAGCTTCTTCAGCTGATACAATACTCTTTTTCAGAGACGAAATCTCCTTCCTCAGATCACATACACGGTTATATGTCTTGCTAACTGTGTTTCTTAAAATCTGTTGGGCAGACAAATATATAAGCAATCAAAAAAGATAAAAGATACATGCTTAGAGATTACATAAGTAGTACAAAAGTAAAGAAAATTATACAAAATTGATGGTAAGAAAGGTGAAGCTTGAGAGTAAATCAAGCATGATTTCAATCTGGTCGACTTAATCATTGATTCAATTCATCGAGGCTAGAATACCACATGAATTAAGGGACATCATTGCAGTGTGCATAATATCCACCCGATCAATATTGTACAAGGAAGATTCTGGAAAGCTCTAAAATTAGGAAGATCTCGAGCAAAATAAAATCATAACCACAGAAAAACATTAGAACGGATAAGAATGCAGGTTGAAACCAGAGCAAACTTACAAAAGTGCTGCTGTTTAACTGTATTTCCTTTTTCCATTTTGGTAAGTCTCCTGGTTCTAACAATCATCCAGATTTTCCACCAGAAAGTAGCATTATCTAGCATTTCCTATCTTAGCATGATGATTTCGAATCAGACCAAATTTTAATGCTTTCATTTTTGCTTCAATTTCCATTTTTTTGAGCAAGGGTAGGTGGATAGTTGTTTTTACTTTCTCATGGTAGAAGCAGTTGTATGAATTCACATCATTTTGAAGTTCCTGTTCATATTGTTTTCATTTATTTTCTGATGTTGTAAATATTGACCAATAAGGAACAGCAGGACCTTGCAACCACCAAGTACACGGAAACTCCATCATGGGTTCAAAACACAAAATAGTTATAACAGCAGAGAAGACATGCTTAAGATTAATGCCAAAGAAATGTTGTTGGCATACCTCCCATGGACGATCTGATATATGAAACTGCTCAATGTTTGCTGGAGAAAAGACCCATCTGACAATGGCCAGGTTAGATAAAAGTCGGTAGCCCATCATCCTATCTATTGCAACAGCACTCATTTGAGAATTGTTCCTCCAATAAGAATCAATCTCAGTTATCAACATGACCTGCTTATCCTGGTCACCACATAGTTTTGCAATGACTTGACCATATCTCTCCAATACGGTAATCAAATGAGTGAAACTTTTAGATCCAATGTCGAGAAGAGTTTGCACAACCACATTGAGGGTAGCTTCCATCCCATGAACAGGAAACACACTTTCCTCTATCCATACGATCATTTCACGGGCAGATGCCCTCCCTTTTACCATACTTCTGAGGTCAGCAGAAAGTGCATGTTGTCCATTTGCTTCACTGGCTTCTTCAACACTGAATTTGAAACTTGGTGCCCCCTTGGGAGGAAGCAACTCTTCTAAGCCAGGGGCATTCTCAATGCTCTAAAAGAAAAATAATTAAGAAACTATATTAGAAAAATTATAACCATGCGAAGCATAGTGGAAATGTAATATCCTGAAAAACAATCAAAGTAAGAGCTTGTTTAGGTCAAGGTCAATCCTTGGGCTGTAAAAACCTCACTCCAAATTATCAATATCCTTAAAAATGACTTGGTACCTGCTTCACTTTGTCCCAGTAGGATAAACGAACTTCTCTCTCCAGAACCTCCTGAACAAATACACGTTGTGGGGCCCATTTTGGCAGATCTAAGACATAAGCCCACTCTTCCCATGGCCAGATGAACTGAAAGTTTGATCTGCAAGGTCAGGAAGCCAAATAAATGTTAACAAATCAATTTTGAAAATACAGCAAACTGTATACAAGAAATCATGCAAGTAAATAAAATTTCACTATATTTTCTAAAAAATATTGGTAATAACTTCTCTAAAAAATTCAAACAAGATCCCAACTGCTTCAGCTAATAATGGCCTTGATAATTATAGAACCATAAATTAAGACATACCCTAGGGTGACAGTATTGACCTTTCAAGCAGCCTTTCCAGCTAAAGTAATATACTTCAACAAGGGTATGTACAGAGGAGCAAGGTCCCAAAATGGCAATTGACAGGGAAATGAGAAGTATTCATCACATGGAAAAGCTAGTGGCACTGCTTATGGTGGAACTTACAAGTGGTGTGAAAACCAAAGGATGAGCCGTGTTCGACATTCCATATCTAAATCAGCTATTTTCTCGAAAAGAGCTCGTACAGCACCGGCAACTACTGCAGGAAAGGCTCCAGGAAGAGCCTAAGAATTAAACTTCAAGTCAGATTGCTTTACAGACACAATAAAACTGACATCTACTTCCGTTGACATAGATAAAATAATAGCATCCACATTATTACCTTACAGAGGTCAATAATAACTAGCGTGTAATATGTTGGCCTGAAAGGGGGTTGTGGTAGCATAAGTAACTGCAAGAATATTAAACTCATCATTTTGATTTCAATGAGAAAGGTTAAACCATACAAGTTTATCATGATGTAGTCAAGGAAGAAATAAGTTCATAAAAGAAATAATGTTAAAGAATATGTAGAATAAACAGATTCAAAATCTAAAACAACCATGTGGTAAGGGCCAATGTCCCAGGAGCATCAGTTCTGTACTTGCAAAGAGGAGGGGAATGAACATATTTTGTTTCAAGGTGATTTGGCATCCCAACAGGCAAACTATGCATATAATCCTATCTTAATCCATCAAACTTGCATTGGCTCAGTGCAGTGGAAGTTATGGAATTCTGTTGCCAGAAGAAGAAAAAAGTGCTCTTTCTTTTCTAATTTGATGAAAAGTACATTACACACAAAACAGATCTAATGTTCTAATTTGAATATTTTTCTCAAACTCCAATTCTAAGTGAATCGAATTCATTAGGTTAAATCCGAGTATGATCCATGTAGGACTAAAACTGAAACAAAGACAACATATTTTTCTAGACCTAGGCAAACCGTAGGCAGCATTGAAGATTTATCCAACAAAGGACTACTTGCTGTAGAAAAAAAATATGGACCAAACAAAAGAAACAACTCCAATCATACATCATATTGAACTCCTGACTCATGGACCGATACGGATATGGGTACGGCGATACGATACGATACGCTGTTACGGCAAATCTCCAAAAACTAGGATACGGGTATGGCACTCGATACAGCAATTAAAATAATATAAATAGTAAACTTGACATATACCCATTACCCATTACCCATTATTACCCAACAACCCATATACCCATTATTACCCAATACCCATTATCTAATTAACAACACAAATAAGAAGAAACCCTTGAGGAGTGACGGCAGAGGTGGCGACGGCGATTGAATCGGAGATGGGGCCGACGGCGATTGAATCGGAGATGGGGCCGACGGCGATTGCTAGTGGTGAGTTCTTCTCTTCCTTCTTCGTCCTTCTTCTTTCTTCTTCTTCCTTCTTCTTCTTCTTCCTTTTTGGTTGCACCGGCTGAATGCCCAAATGACCTAGATGCGGTCTTTAAAACCCTAAGTTTTAAGTTTACATTTTAACCCCAAATTTTCAAAACATTTTCGTTATTACCCCTTGACGTATCGGGACCGTATCGATGGAGTATAGGAGCCATATTGTCAAGTCAACATCAAAGTCTACGATATCGGTGCCATATCGAAGCCCGTATCAGATACTCGCATACCCCTGAAAACTGGCGTATCGGTGCAATAGAGTTACATCAGAGACTTTTCATATTTTCCTTCAATTTTATAGAGTTCTCTGCAATTTAATTAGTGTCTTTTAAAGAATCTTTATTAAAGTTAAATGTCTTTTAAATTCTAGTAATAAAGTCTTGGTACATGTATCCAATAATAAAGTCTTGGTGCATGAATTTAGAGTCTTTGTATTTGGGTATAAATATATGTAAGTGCCTTGGGAAAAGGCATTGAATTTTGATGAATAAAATCAGTTATCAGAAATTGTTCTGGTATTTTCTTGTGATGCCAAGTTTTGGTGTGAAGCCAAGTTTTTGGTGTGAAGACAAGTTTTGGTGCAAAGCCAAGTTTGTCCTGATCTTTATTTTCAAGAGGTTTGCTGTTTAGTTTTCATTATTCTTTCGAGTAATTGTTTCCTTGCTGATATTCCAGCCCATTCTTCTTTCTTGGGCCTACAACTTTCATATTCAGTAATCTATATGGAATTTAAGACTTAGCATTAGACTTTGAACACGCCCCAAAACTAGAGGAATCTACACAATTCTTGGAATCTTGTTAAATTCTAGATTTTGAGGAACATAATGAGGTTGACTAGTTTCATGTCTATTTCTTACTTTGAATTCCTTGTTTGTTGATGTTTGGTAAAATTTAATAGCTTTGGTTAATTCATATGCTGCTAACTCATATGATTAAAATTTGATCTTGGTACTAGTTAACTCATATGCTGCTTCACTGACTCATGACTAACCCAAAACTATCCATACACTGAAACTCATACTATTAATAAATTATACATGTAATTACACACTTGGATAAAGTATGATTGGAAAGAGGGAAAAAACAACTCATGATAAAATCAGCACTGAAACACATGCAATGAGTAACATATCTTACCTGAGAGAAAATTGTCTCTGCCATAAGATACTCGTATCGAAAGGGCACAGGTAGGCCAGCCATGTATGAAGCGCATTCCTTTCGACTAGCTTTGCATGAAGGAAGAAACAAATAGAATAAATATTAAGCCAAAGTGTCAAACAAAAAATAAATAAAAAAAGAACCCTAAGTACAAGGAATCAAAAAGTAAAACTGCAGAGTTTTAATACCAGTTCACCTGTACACACATATACAAAAATGGTAAGATAACACCAAGTAAAATTACAACCAGATGTATTAGTATGTTTCCTAGAGAAGCAAGAAAATCGTGATAAATGTTTGAGTATCATTATCTACTAAACAAGTATGATTAAAAACATTTCCAAAACAAATCTGCTTGTTTTTCTTGTGCATCCGTCCAGTTACTTTTTTTTTTTTTTTGAATAGAGACAATTGTATTGATAATCAAAAGGACAAGATGTCCTTGATCATACAACAAAAGAGAAAACAGTAAACAGAACACAACAGAAAAAGGAAGAAAAAGCTAGACTACGGAACCCATGTAGGAAACTGAGTTAAAAACTATGTAAAAATCATCTTAAAACAGCCCAACCATTACAGAAAATCTTATAACTAAAATTACTAACATTGAACACACAAAATTTCTTTGCACATAGTAATGCCTTGCTACCACTGGTAGGATATGGGCTAAAAGGAACAACGTAATTCTTTCAGGTGAACAAACAGTAATGACAAACAAATACATAGCAGCAAGCCTTCAACAGAATATAAAAACCACAACCTCTACTCACTACACATGCATACATTAATTTTATAATGCCGCATAAAAATTCTATCAATGACTCTGAATAGTATACAAGCATACTATAGCATCGTGGAAGAGGATTCTACACAGTAATTCCTTTTGTTATTTTTATTTATAGATGAATAGAATTATCAATCTTCAAGTATTCCAAAACCCAAATAAATGATGCAATCAATAAAGTCAAAAATCATAGCACCTGATCGAGAGAGTGCTATGATATGCCATAAACATCAGAGATGATAGTCTAAGAAAATATTGCCAAGATCAACCTATAATTTCTTATGTAGTATGGACCAAATCATCTGACATTAAAATGGAAGTTGCTCATTCCCACAAAATGCATAAATTAAGCAGCTAGCCTGTTGGAGATTGGCTCACCATAGAAGGAATGATGGAATCCTTGTCAGATTTGGACTAGGTTTTCTCTTTGTTTTGGGATTAGGTTTCCTATTCCTTGTATGATTGTACTAAAGCCCTATACTTATAAATAGGCACTTTAGAACTAGGTTTTTCATAAGCACAAGACAAGCACAAATAGAGAGGAAAATTCAAGAGTGAATTTTCAAGGGAGAAACACAAGACAGAATTCAAGGGTTAATTCTTGAGTATTTCCAAGGGTGAGGAGAAAAGAGATCTAGGGTTCTTGTGAGAGCTAAGGGGGTTCTTGATTGTAACCAAAGTTGTTCTTACATACTTGTGAATTTCTCGGGTGGATCACCAAGAGGACGTAGGCAGGAGGCCGAACCTCTATAAATCTTTGTGTTCTTGTGGGAGTGTTTACTTCGTGGTCTTGTGTATGCTTTATCTTTGCATGGCTTGTGAGTGATTGTTACGTAGTCCATCAACGACAAGGTCTTGGAGTGTTTTCACACAACATAGCCATCATATAAGTTGGCTATCGCTATAGATGATGGATCCAATTATTTCACGTCCTACACTATGGACTAAATTATCTAACATTTTAAGACAAAGTGCTTCCTTTCTATGGAATGCATAAACTAAGCAGTTAGCCATCAACCAAGTTGGCTATACTATACATGATACATCCCTTTTGAAAAATGAAAACACAAGACCACTAACTCAAAACCAAGCTCCAATCTCAACCAACAGCATCTCTTTAAAAGGCGGAACAAAAAAGGGCAGAACACAGTGATAATACAAATCATAAAGTTCACAAACTAATTCAAGTGAGCAAGCTAAAGAAAATGTAGTCATGTTTTCTATTAAGTCAATGAGAGGTACAAACCAGCCATTTAAGAAAAAAAGGACATCTAGAAGATACTCTTCCACAATGAAGCGATCCATGGGTTGCAGGTCCTGTCATCATAAACCAAAAAACAAGAGACTTTCATGAACATCAATAACTAAAAGAAAAGATTGGTGACAGTCAATCACCAAATTAAAATTCTATGTGAAATTATAATGAGAAAGGAACTGACAGTTAGTTTTAAGAGTGCACTTAAAGAAGCAGAAACACAAGAATGCAGTGGATATCGTATAAGTTAGTAACTCTAACTCCAAGTCGGTCAAATAAATATTAAAGAAATGACAATTATGTCAGATGGTATTTCTAATTAAAACTTATATTAAAGTCAGGAACTCTAGCAAACTTTACCAGTACCAGATGCCACCGAATTCTAAATTCTCAGCTCGTCATACTTATTAATGTATTGCCTTTATCTAAACTGTGCCACTATTTAAAAACTTCTTGAGATAATTAGACTACATGCTAAACAGATCTAACAATTGTAATAAACACTAGGAACGAATTTCTTCAAGTACACATCTTGTAAATGGATTACAAAAATAGTTGCACAAACACCCAATAGTTCGAACAGGAGAATTATTCTATAAAACATCCAAGAGCTATTGCAAGAAGAAATTTATTTTCACTCTTTACCTATACCATATAATTTCATAAAACATCCAATACGGATTAAAATTCTATAAAATACTAGAGAAGTACTTCTACAAAACATTGAAGGGTAGTGTCAGACATCAGTGCTCTCTTTCATTTTTCCATAGTAAGCTTTGTTTTTCCATTCAACATCCTTGTAGGTTTGAATTGAAAAGCATATCTAGAACCAAATACAGAAAAATGGAAAAAAAGAGAGCATAAATGGAAGGGAGCAGGATAAGGAAAAGGAAAGCCAGGGTTCCGTAAACCACTCTGGTCTGTAAAATTGTGGGTAAAGAATTGTGTTGCTTTTTCAAATCTGGACCATTGGTTCAATCTAATGGCCATCAACACACACGCACAACATATGCGCAAATTCTTTTTATGCATGGAGAGGAAGGCAGCTTAAGAGAATAGCAATAGATCCCACAAAATTCCAGAGCTATGATTTTCTGGACAGTTCTTACTTCTTAATAAAAAAAATTGTTAGAATATACAGCTGTGTTTGTACAGCTGTGTTAGTGAGTGTTAGTATAGCTGTTTGTACAGTTGTGTTAGTGTTAGTACAGCTGCTATCTTTACAGCTGTGTTAGTGTTTGTACAGCTGCATCTCCACCCTTTGTATAGCTATAAATACCTCCCATTGGAGATGAATGAAATATCAGAAATTTTCTGCATCTTATTTTCTACTTGGTATCAGAGCATACTAATTTGCTCTTTTTTACTTTCTTATTCCTTCCTATTTCTGTGTTACCACAGATCTCTATCATCTTCACCAAGGGTATACTGACTTTGGTGTTCTCTCTATCATTTCTTACTGAAATCTCTGAGTATGCTCTGTAGTTGCAGCTAGACTGAACTTCTACATCAGAAATTTCCTTTTTTTATTTCTCTCTACCATAAACACAAATTTCCGCTGCTATTATGGGTGACAAATCAGAAACTTCAGATTCTCTTGGTGCTGAAACATCTGCCCCAATGATGAATTTCCAGCAAGATACACCTTCCTCAATTGGGGTAAAGCTCAATGGCACCAATTACCGTCTTTGGTCCAAAGTTCTTGAGATGCATATTGCTGCCCGTGAAAAATATGGTTACATCTCCGGGACTAGGACTGCACCAAAGGATTCAGATCCTAAATTTGAGAAGTGGATGGCGAAAATGCACTAGTGAAGTCGTGGCTCATCAATTCTATGGCCCCCGCCCTCATGATGAATTTTATTCATTGTGAGACTGCTAAAGATGTTTGGGATACCGTCAAGAAAACGTATCATGATGCTTCGATGCTTCCCAAGTCTATGAGTTGATGAAAAATCCTTCCAAATGCGTCAAGATGGCCGACCATTGACCATCTATTTCACGGAACTCAATTCCACCTTTATGGAGCTTGACTTCCGTCGTCCGAATGACTTGGAGAATCCATCAGACTTCGCCAAATTGAAGAAGCGCATCTCTGAAGAACGTGTCTATACATTTCTTGCTGGACTTGATCATAATCTGGATCAAGTATGTGGACGTATTCTGGCCACATCACCTCTTCCTGATATTGATGAAGCTTATTCTATGGTTCGTAGAGAAGCACAGCGCCAGGTCACCATGGCTGCCGAAGGAACCCCTGAAGCTTCAGCCTTGGTAGTTAATAGGGCTCAACCTTGGCAAACTACTACTTCTACAACACCTCAGACTTCTTCAACATTTTCTGAGAGAAAGTGTTCTCATTGCGATCGTAAGGGTCATGAGAAGGAAACCTGCTGGAAAATTGTAGGATACCCGTAATGGTTCAAGTTGAAACAGGCTGAACGCAAGGGAAAAAAGTCCCCTCAGGCTAACTCGGTCTCTCTTGACACATCACAACCATCTCGGGTTTATTTCGGTAAAGGTAAGAATGGAGTGTCGTTTATTTCTTCTAAAAATCCATGGATAATTGATTCAGGGCAACCGATCATATGACTAGTGACTCATCTCGGTTCACCTCTGTTACTGTCCATCTCGTCATTCGATTCAGGTTGCGAGATGGAACTCTCACTCCAGTTCAAGGGGCTGGTTCCCTATCACTTTCGTCTACTTTACCTTTATCTTACATTTTGCATGTTCCTAACCTCTCTAATAGTCTTCTCTCTATCACCAAATTACCAACAGTTTAAATTGCTCAAGAACCTTTTTCCTACTCATTGTATCTTTCAGGATCGTCTCACGAAGATGACGATTGGTGCTGGTAAGGAGAGAGGGGTCTCTACTACTTGGAGGGGCAGGGCAATCTCATATCCAATCTGGCCGTGGTTTTCGTGTAGCTGGAAATCCAGCTTTTAGATCGAGAAAAAATTCTTCTATGGCATCGCCGTTTAGGACATCCCTCTTTTATCTATCTAGAACGCTTATTTCCGCATTTATTTGCTAATGTTTCAGTTTCTAGTCTTCGATGTGAACATTGCATTTATGCGAAAAATCATCGGGTCTCATTTCCACCAAGCTTTAATAAAAGTACTACTCCTTTTCTCGTATTCATACCGATGTGTGGGGACCATTTTCTACTCCTACTTCTTCGGGTTGTCGATACTTTATATCTTTCATTGATGATTGCACTCGAGTGTGTTGGGTTTATTTGATGACATCTAAAAGTGAAGTTAGTACTATTATCCCTAAATTCCATCAACTAATCAATACCCAGTTTCATGTCCAAATCCAGGTTTTTCATTCTGATAATGGACGTGAGTTTGTCAATCTTTCTCTTCGAAGTTCTTCCAAGACATGGCATTATCCACCGGACAACTACGGCTTACACACCCCAACGTAACGGTATAGCAGAGCGTAAGAACCGCCATCTTCTCGATGTGGCTCGGTCCTTATGCTTTACTATGCAAGTTAAACAGCCTGGCCGATGATCTTTGTCATGACTGCGTTCCTCATTAACAGAATGCCTACTCGTATGCTTGATTATCAAACACCCATCAAAGTATTGTCTCACTTCCACTCAATCCCTTCCTTACTTAATTTGCCTCCTAAAATCTTTGGTTGTCTTTGCTATGTCCATGTTCATTCTCTCCACAAGGACAAATTAGATCCACGTGCCCTTAAGTGTGTTTTTCTCGGATACCCCCATCTCAAAAGGGATATAAGTGTTTTCATCCTACTTCGGGTAAGACATATGTGTCTATGGATGTTGAATTTTGTGAACAGGAATCATATTTCTCGGGAAGTCACAACTTCCCCTCTTGAGGAGATTAGAAGTACGGACGAGGAGAAGTTGTGGTTTGAACCTGAAATTAAAGTTCTCCCTACTCTCCCTACTCAAGGTGAGGGAGATATTGGTGAACATGAACTGTTACTTTGAAAACATTTGAAAGAAGAAAAAGAAACATGTGAATGTTTCACCGCCACCTCCTTCTTTGGATCCTCCTCTCTATGATCCTACCATCCAATCGATCGATTCTTCGGGACTGATCTTCGTACATGCTTCTATCCCTATCTTATCTAATTCTTCCGATATTGACTCATTATCCGAATCGATCATATAGCTCCACTAGAAACTCCCTTGGTTCCACATGATGAGGACCGTGGGAGAAGATATCTGCACGTGATCGTCACCCTCACGAAAAATTTGGTTTCCCTTCATCCAATAATGTTAAGTATCCTATTTCCAACTATATTTCATACCACCGTCTTTCTAAGTCTCATTTGACTTTCGCACAACAATTGTCTTCTGTGTCTATTCCTAATAAGTTTCGTGACGCCCTTGATGATCCTAAATGGAAATCGCTATGGTAGAAGAAATGAAGGCTCTTGAAAAAACTCTACATGGGAGATGGTTGAGTTACCAAGAGACAAGAAAACTGTGGGGTGCAAGTGGGTGTTCACAAGTGAAGCGAATTCGGATGGTTCGATAGAGAGGTATAAAGCCCGACTTGTGGCAAAGTGGCTATACCCAAACTTATGGGATCGATTATCGAGACATTTGCTCCTGTTGCCAAGATGAGTACGATCGAGTTCTTCTCTCGTTGGTCACAACTTAGATTGGCCGCTAAAAGCAGTTTGACGTCAAGAATGCCTTTCTACATGGAGATCTACAAGAAAAGGTTTACATGGACCCTCCTCCAGGGTTTACACCTAAAGGGGAAAGGTTTGCAGGTTAAAGAAGGCTTTATATGGCCTTAAGCGATCACCTAGGGCCTGGTTTGGCCGATTGATCATTCCATGAGAAACTATGGCTTTAAATGTCTCAAGTGATCACACACTATTTCTTAGCGTGTTGGCAGCAAGATTACTTTGCTAATTGTTTATGTGGATGACATGGTGGTTAAGGTAATGATGAACATGAGATTGAGAATCTTCAAAGTTACTTGGCCAAAGAGTTTGAAATGAAAGATCCGGGATCTCTCAAGTATTTTCTAGGAATTGAAGTTGCACGTTCTAAGAAAGGCATCTTCTTATCTCAAATAAAATATGTTCTTGATTTACTAGCAGACTGGAAAATTGGCGTGTGAACCTATTAATACTCCAATGGAGGTTAACCATGGATTGTCAATTTATCCAGATCGGATACCCACTAACAAAGAGAGGTATCGGAGGTTGGTTGGAAAGCTGATTTATCCGGCTCATACAAGACCCGACTGTCTTACGCCGTTAGTGTTGTCGGCCGATTCATGCATAATCCAAGTGAAGCACACCAAGGTGCGGTGGATCGAATTCTCGTGTACTTGAAGTATACTCCAGGCAAGGGTATATTGTTTTCAAAACATGGGCATTTAGATGTGGAAGGTTACATCGACTACGACTTTGCGAGGCTCAAAACTTGATAGAAAATCAACTTCAGGTTATGTGTCTTTTGTTGGTGGTAATCTTGTAACTTGGAGGAGTAAGAAACAGGGGTTGTGTCGAGATCTAGCGCTGAAGCAGTATAGAGCACTCGGCCATGGCATAACCGAGCTTATTTGGTTAAAGATTCTAATAAGGGAACTCGGGTTTGAACCTAAGAAGCCTATGATTACGTATTGTGACAATACAGCTGCCATTGAAATAGCAAATAATCCAAGACATCATGAGAGAACAAAGCATATTGATATTGACAGACACTTTATCGGCGACAACTTGGCAAAAATGTCATTCGAGTGCCGTATATAAAGAGTGAAGACCAACTTGCAGATATGATGACTCATGCTCGTTTCTAGCAGGAACTCTACTCTTCACTAGACAAGTTGGGCATGTGCGATATCCATGCACCAACTTGAGGAGTGTTAGAATATACAGTTGTGTTTGTACAATGTGTTAGTGAGTGTTAGTATAGGCTGTTTGTACAGTTGTGTTAGTGTTAGTACATTTGCTATCTTTACAGCTGTGTTAGTGTTTAGACAGCTGCATCTCCACCTTTGTATAGCTATAAATACCTCCCATTGGAGATGAATGAAATATCAGAAATTTTCTGCATCTTATTTTCTACTAAAATTATAAAAATAATAAAACTTTTCCTGGTGGGGACACCTAGGGACAGGACACTCTTATTCATCCAAGCTGAATATCATTTGATAGTAAGAGAATTAACTTCATTTGATAGTAAAAGAATTCATCTCTTCACCGAAAAAACTCAGAACTTGCTGACAACCCCATCTGAAAACCACACATATGCCAACACTTCCTCTAGCCTCTGGGTTGTTGCTGCAACCACATCGTAAGGCATTGAGGGCATGGAAACATTTAGAAAAAGAGAAGCTTGAGAGGTTTAAGGCTGGAACGCTTTCGCTCAAAAGTGTAGCGAAGTGTACGCTTCGCTGAAAAGGTATATGCCTTTAGAGCATTTCGCACATCAGAGGTGCACCTTATGCGTTTTCGGCCAGCCCCACGCTGAAGGCCCTCTTGACACATGCATTTGAAAAACTGGTTTACACATAAGAGAATAAGTTCTTAGATTGCAAAGTACCTCAGTTTTACTTGCAGGAAATATATTCAGCCTTCGTATCCTTTGAGGATAGATTAACTCTGCATCATGCTTTTGTTTACCATAAGTTATACTAGAAATTGTTGAAGGCAGATCAGGTTGGTCAGGACAGCTGATGGGTCCAAACTCGTGAGACTTTCCAGCAACTAGCTGTGCTTCAAATGATAGGTGAGGTCTTGGAACTACCAAGTGATAACATAGAATTTGATCAAACAGTGAAATCAAAATCATGAGAAAACATAAGATAAAAACAAATGTCGATCAAACAATGAAGTATTACTTTAAATGAAATTTGTAGGAAATTTGATCATTACCACTATCAAGTTTCCATCCATTGCTGGATAAAACTTGTATTCGGCCCCACAAATCTTCCAAGAAATCCTACCAGAAAGAATAAGAAAAGAGAGGTTAGGATAAAATTACAAGACATGGTAAAACAATGAAATAGAGAAAGGTTGACTAGCAGTATGGAGCGTGTTAAATGTATTGACAGACAAGGAAAATTAAAGTTCTAGGACCACATAAAACAGCTACAGAGGTGTGGAAAACTCTTGGAAATGTAAGATTTGACTGGCTAACAAAATTTTTAATACAATTTTAATTCAAGGTACAATGCCAAATGAGTGTAGGAAAGGGAACATAGTACAAATTTATTTGTGTGAGTGTGACTCTGTGAGAGAGAGAGAGAGAGAGTGCACGACTGGCCAAATGTGGAAATTATAGAGGAATTAATTTGATGAGTCACATTATGAAAGTACGGGAAAAGGTTATAGAACAAATAAAATTAATGAAGGATATGATATTCAATAACTTAGAAAAAAGCCTATGATAGAGGATCAAGAATATACTTAAGTGAGCCCTACAACGAAAATGAGTTCCAATTAATTATAATAAAGTTATTTGATATAAATAATAACAAAACCAGAGTTTGATGCATGTGGAGGGACCCTCTCTCTGTTATTCTAGTTATGTGAATGTTCTATCTTTTCTTGCAATGAAATGGAAAAACTTTGAGGAATTCTGATGTTACTACATCAGGGTGTTCGTAGCCTCCTGATCAGAGTCAGTGTACTTCATGGTATAAATGCAAGGTTAACAAGGATTTCCTCCTAAGTTCTTCTATTTTCATATGCTGTCTTTAATTTGTTCTACATTCAACATCAAGAGATCAAGAATTCAATTAGCTGCAAGTTCATATAGTGTCGGATTCAAACAATGAGAGGACTAAGAGAATCCCAAAGGGAGGCGACCGCAAGACACATACCAAGATTTTTCAGGATAGAAAGCAAGAACTACAGAATCAAGATCGATGAGTTGTCCTACGGTGGTGCCATTCTCATTACCGAGATGACCAGAAATCGCTTTTTTCACTTATGCCTCGATCTAGAATGTGCGGGATGGTTAGTAAAACAGATGCAGGAGTTCCTGGGAAAAACAGAGCAAACATTCTTTCGAAGATTCAGGGTGATTCATACCAATTTTGGGTGGAAAGATTTAGAAACAAGAATGGGTGGATCTTAAGCCCGACGAAGAACATTCACGGAGCGGCGAAGATCGTGCTGGTCCCTCAAGGAGAGACGACGAGGGGTGGTGGTTGATTAAAGAAAACATATCGGCAGTCTTAACCGGCGCAAGCAAGGGAGACATAAGGGAGACTCGGATTACACGAACGTAAAGGTATCGTGAGACAACACTCGTACTCTTAACAAGACTTACATGGAGGCACTCCAAACTGTCAATAAAGAAAAGAAGAAGGTGGAGGACAACTCAAAATGGAGTTGGGTCGTGGCATGCGAAAGACAAGTGGTACATCAGAATTGGGAGGATATTTGCAAGGCATTGAAATGCCGGTTTAAAGGTGATTATGAGATGTTCCCTTATCAATGTAATAGGGCCTTCTTTGCTTGCCACAAAGAGATTGGAGGCAATGGAGATCGATAAAATAGGCGTCTTGAAGATGGAAGGCCAACCGGATGTCTTGTTATTTAGTTGGGAGAAAGGGTTGAAAGAGAATGAGACCAAAATAGTGAGCTATGGAGGATGGATAGCAATCAAGGGACTCCCAATTCATTGGTGGTCCAGAAGTATTTTGAGCGCATCGGGGCCGCTTGTGGGGATTGATAGAAATTGCAGAGAACACGGAAAAATTCAGATATCTATTTGAAGCCAAAATCAAAGTAAGAAAAAAGCGTATTGGTCTTCTAGGGTATGTTAAAGATGACTGAAGGAGACGAAATTTTCTTTGTGCAAATCAGGCTGTATCACCGCAATACGCCCTTCCTCGCAAAACAACGTCACAAATTCAGGTGGATCGGAATCGCAACAACCATTAGATGGGTGGAACCCGATGCGAGAGGGGAGAGGAAGGAACAGGAACAGGAAATGGCCTCTGACAGGAGAAATGACAGAAGAAGTGAAAGTGGAGGGTCTCGAGGCACTTTAGCTGACAAGGGAGGCGGAGCCGATAGTTTCGTGAGTGAGATGGTTGGAAGTAGGGAGGCGGCTATGGCAGTCTTTGATTCGAAGGCTCAACTGGGAAACCCAACAAAATTATTGAATAAAAAATGGAGACAAGTTGCAGACACTAGGGACGAGATGCACGTGGGTGCTGGGAATCAGGTTGGCCCAAAGCTGGGCCCATTAATCCGTAAGCCCAATTCGAGTGATACATCCAAAGCTAGGCCTTTTCCAATTTCGGGTCAACCCAGAGCTTTAAACATATTTCCAGCACTGCCCAGACAAGGCCCAATTCCAACTTCTAACAGTCAGCCCGTTCCAGCCCATTTCAAAAGAACGCCCAAGGAAAACAATATGAAAACAAAGTCTGCGATAGTTGCGACAATAACATCCTACACATTTCTGGCCAGATTTGGGAGAGCGAACGGAGCCGAAAGCAGCACACTCAGAAGAGAGGCCCCCTACACCGACGAGAGATTCTTCATGCCTAAGCCGCCAAACAACCCTCAAGCCCTAACGGAAAAAGAGGTAGCAGACGAGGTTGATTCTGACTCATCGATATATCCAGAATCGGTGGACTCCATCCACGTTCCATCCTCAGAATCTAAGTTTGTTGACGAGACCTCTTCGATCGACCCTCAACATGGACTTGAGCCGTTTGTTGGAGATGAGGGGCTTTTAGAAGAATTATTTGCAGACCCACCTGACCCCAGCCAAGTCAAGGATACCGAGATGAGCAGTCCACTAGATATTGAAGATCCAATTACAGTTTCAGACAGTGAAACAGAAGGAAAAGAAGGAAAAACCGACATAAGGGAAGTCGGGAGGATCGATTGCCTAAAAATCTTGTTGAACAGAATGGACATATCCTTGGTACCGTTAAAGAAGAATTTAACCAATAAAAGGAGAGGTAAAATCTGCATATCCAACGGTGACTCAGGGAGGAGAAGAAACGGCAAAAAAGAAGAAGTGAGGTCTCCTCTCAGGGATTATCATTCTCATTAATGAAGATAATATGCTGGAATATTAGAGGGTTGGGGAGCAGAAGGAAGAGGCTAGTGGTGAAAGAGCAAATACGGAGAGCCAAGCCGGACATCGTCATCCTCTTGGAAACCAAAATGGAGACAGAGAGAGTCAAGCTGGTGGCTAGTGTGTGGGGGTCCGTGATATAGGGACTGGATATTTTCACCGCTCAAGGAAGATCCGGAGGAATTCTAGTTATATGGAACTCTCACTTGGTTACGGTAAATGACTCGGTGGTTGGCGAGTTCTCGGTGTCCATCGTAATTGTTGAGCATCGAGCAGTGGTGGATGTCCGGTATTTACGGTCCATGCAAACAAAGGGAAAAGATCAGATTTTGGGAAGAAGCTGGCAGACTTGTACGGATCTGCGGAGATAATCTGGTGTCTCGACGGTGATTTCAACGTCGTCCGATACATTTCGGAAAAATCTAATGGAGGAAGAGTAACAAAAAGCATGTGCGATTTTAATGAGTTCATACAAGACCCAACCTTACTCAATGCATCCTTTACCTGGTCCAACCTTAGAGCCAACGCGGTATGTAGAAGACTGGATCGCTTTCTTGTATCCAGCAGATGGGAGGAGTGTTTTCCTCACTACCGTCACAAAGCCCTGCCAAGTACTACATCCGACCACTGCCCAATTGAATTGGATACCAATAAGACTAAATGGGGGCCAACACCCTTCCGGTTCGAAAATATGTGGTTAAGTCATCCGAACTCCAAGTCTTTGATTAAACGATGGTGGAACGAAAAACAACACTCGTGTTGGGAAGGGTACAAGTTCATGATGCGCCTAAAACATATGAAAAGTAATCTGAAAGTTTGGAGCAAAGAGACTTTTGGGGATGTAGAGATGGCCAAAAAGGAGGCAGAAGCTAGACTGCAGCTTCTAGACCAGAATGAGGGTACTCAAGGTTTGAGTGATTTACTAAGGAAAGAGAGAGAAGACATCCTCCACAAGGTGGCTGATTTGGCACAAAAGGAGGAATTAATTTGGAGGCAAAGCGGTAAAGTATCGTGGGTTAAAGAAGGTGACGGCAACACCAAATTTTTCACGAGTAGCAAGTGGCTTAGGAAAAGGAATTATATCGACAAGTTAGAAGTACAGGAGTTGGGAGTTATAGAAGATGAACAAGTTATCGAAAGGGAGGTGATCAGATTTTTTCAAGGCTTTTGAGCAGCAATAGAAGAACCGGATGGAGGATTGAAGGGCTGAATTGGTGCCCAATTAGAGCCGAGGACGCAGAGAGGCTAGAAAGACCTTTTGAGATGGAGGAAGTACGGAAGGCGGTGTTTGATTGTGGAAAAGACAAGTCCCTGTGGACGGACGGGTATTCCATGTATTTTTCCAAAGTTGTTGGGAGATTATTAAATCAGACCTCATGAGGGTAATGGCAGAATTTTTCCTTACGGAGTAATCAACGGGGTCACGAATGAAACATTCATATGCCTCATCCCCAAGAAATCTAATTCCTCAAAGATTACCGATTACATGACCAATCAGCCTGGTTACAAGCTTATATAAAATAATTTCCAAGGTTCTAGCTTCAAGATTAAGAGAGGTTCTCGGCCAAACTATATCGCAATCACAGGGGCATTTGTTCAAAAGACAGATCCTAGATGCTGTGTTAGTCGCGAACGAAGTGGTAGAGGAAGTTAGAAAAAGAAAAAGAAAGGGCTAGTCTTTAAAATCGATTTCGAAAAAGCATACGACCATGTTGAATGGAATTTCGTCCAAGAGGTGTTGGAGAGAAAAGGGTTTGGAACAAGGTGGAGAAACTGGATCAAAGGCTGCCTAGAATCTGTGAATTATTCTGTGATGATTAATGGAAAACCAAGAGGGAAATTTAGAGCTTCTAGGGGTATAAGGCAAGGGGATCCACTATCCTCTTTTCTGTTTACATTGGTTAGCGACGTTCTAAGTAGGCTAGTAGAAAAAGCTTGAGATTCCAACCTGTTACACGGGCTAGCGGTTGGTCGAGAAGACGTGGAAGTATCACATTTACAATTTGCAGATGACACTTTTCTTTCTGGATGATAAGGAGGAGTCTTGGAGTAATCTATTAGAAGTGCTGAACTTGTTTTGCACAATTTCAGGCATGAAGATCAACAAGGAAAAAAGTTCCCTTTTTGGAATCAATTTCAGTCGCGATTCCTTAGTTCACATGTCGGTCAGCTGGGGATGTGAGATCGGAAGTTGGCCCATGCTGTATTTGGGACTCCCTCTTGGGGATAATCCAAAAAAAACCTGCTTCTGGAACCAGGTGCTAGAAAAGGTCGAAAAAGGCTCCAAAAATGGAAGAGGGCATGCTTATCTAAAGGAGGAAGGCTAACTTTAATTCAAGCTGTGTTAAGTAGCATACCATCTTATTATATGTCTCTTTTCAAGATGCCAAATGGGGTGATAGCCAAGCTGGAACAAAAATGCGCAATTTTCTGAGGGAAGGACCGAACGAAGAGAAGAAAGCCCACCTTGTAAACTGGAAGCAGGTTTCCAAGCCGAAAGAAGAGGGTGGTCTAGGAATTGGATCGATGAGAGCAAGAAACGACGCATTGAGAGCAAAGTGGTTGTGGAGGTTCCCTTTAGAAACGAACTCTCTGTGGCATAAGGTCATCAAAAGCAAATACGGTATCGACTCCAATGGGTGGGATTCAAAACAGGTTGTCACAACCTCTTGTAGGAATCCTTGGCGTGAAATCTCTAAGGAGTACAATTCGTTTCTCCAGTGTTGTAGCTTCTCGGTTGGTAATGGTCAAAGAACCAGATTTTGGGAGGATGGGTGGAGAAAAGAGGGAATTTTGATGAATATGTTTCCAAGACTTTTCTCCTTGTCCAGGAGGAAGAACAAGTGTATCTCAGAATTTGTTAACATTAATGAGTTACCACATAACTGGGATTTCTGTTTCAGGAGAAATTTAACGGAAGTAGAGATTGTGGAAGTGGTGAGATTACTGGATATTTTAAGAGAGATACGTGTTAACCAGGCTAGAGTGGACAAAAGAATCTGGAAAATCGAGGATCACGGTTCGTTCTCTTGCAAGTCCTTTAGATCTTTCATTCTCTCCAACGGAAGCAGAGAAGATTTCGCCCCTTTCGCCTCGGTTTGGAAGGTTGTGACCCCGAAAGTGAAGGTGTTAGTTTGGACGATTGCCATGGGGAAGATTAACACAAGTGACCTCATCCAAAGAAGGCACCCAACGATGTGCCTATCCCCATTCTGTTGCATTATGTGTAAGAAAAGTACAGAGAGTATCGACCATTTATTCATTCACCGCCAAGTTTCACCGAACCTCGTGGTGGAAATTCCTAAATGAACTAGGAGTCACTTGGGTGATTCCTAAAGATTGTCTTGAACTCCTAAGCATAAAATGGACGATCTTAGGGAAAAAGAAAAAGAGCACAAACACTTTGGAGATGTCTTACTCATGCTATATTCTGGAATGTTTGGTTGGAGAGAAACAATAGAATATTTCAGAACACAGGGTGCAAACGTGGAAGAATTATGGGATAGAGTCAAATATTGGGGATCCTTGTGGGCTTCGGTTTGGACAATTTGAGGATTATCATCACTCTATTATCAAAAGGGACAGAAGGCAGTCTTAAGATAACATTACTCCGTGTCTTACGTTTTTGTACTAGTAACTTTGTCTTTCCTTGTTTGAAGCAGTTTTTCGTAATTTTTATATTCTCTTTGTTTAGAGTAGTTTTTAAAGTTCTGTTTCCCCAGCCTCTAGGAGTGCAGTTTTTCCTATATGTATGTTGTTGATCGAGGATGTCTTATCCTCTTGATTATTAATACAACAGCTTTCTATTCAAAAAAAAATGCATGTGGAGGGACTAGTGACTTTTCAAAGGATCCCTCCAAGCATCAATTCTAAGTCCGTATCAGTTATAGTAAGTTCTAAGCCAGAAGAAATCTCATGGTGAACGTTATTTGGATGACATAGCATTGATGGACGCTTGTAAAAAGTCACTTGCCGAGAAAACTAGAAATATGGAGAAACACAAGGAATCATAAGGTGTAAAAATTAGAAGAACCAAAATTAAACATATGTAGTGAAGGTTCAATTAACATAGAAAATAAAAATACTTCAATAATAAGTTAACAACTCATTAGCAAAAAATTACTCAAATAAATTAGCTTCAATATTGAGGATCAATAATGCAAAACAACGATTAATCAATGAGGCGTAATAAATAAAGTTCGAACAGGATGGACAAAACGGAAACATGTCACTAATATCCTTTTGATGAAAGGAATACTAAATATATTAAAAGGGAAGTTCCACAAAAGTATCACTAGGCCATCTCTAACACAATTTCAACTTCAGAGAGTGCATAATCACAGTTCATTCCTGCAGACTAGAAGCAAAGAAACTAAAAGGCCAATATTTTCCAGGATACTGGGATACATTCAAAACTGAATCACCAAATGATATTTTAATTTCAAAAAGAAAAGGGAATATGATGTTCAAATTTAATAAGCTATACCTTATCATTAGGTTCTCTCACGTTCTCATCATCATCCTCAAAAGCAGACAACCCGGTGTCAGAAACATGCTTTCTTATGCTCAAATAAGCTTCAACACCGACCAGAACTCTCTCAATTTCCTCAGGCACTTGCTGCAGAGAGACAATAACAAATCATGATTGATATATTTAAACTAATAATGAAACGGACAAAAGAAAATGCAAGCCTAAAGTTGAACCAAAGAGTAAAACAACTATAGCCTTGCCACCTATTAAGCTTGACCATGACTAAAAGAGCCAGTATGTTGGATGTGCTTGAGAAACAGAAAGCCCTCTGACATAGCTACAACATGTGACAGTGTACATCCTTACATGCCAGAATAAAAATAAATACACTTTTCAGGTTCAGATGGAGCACAAAAACATCTCGGAGACACCACTTAAGAACACAATCAATTATTCCATTTTAAAAGTTTGTGGCTGGAATGAAAATAAGACACATATTTGTAAAGACTCAACTTTTTTATCGTTTCTGTTATGCCCAACAGACGGAGAGAAATACAGACAGAGACAGACCAAATGAAAAAAATAGAGAGAAGGAGAAGAATTTGTAAATATTTAATGCAATTTTAAATGCTCTAAATTAATTTCTATTAGAATATTTTACAATAAAAAATTATAGTAAGTCACCAAATTATATCTTTACTCTAACAAGTTCTCAATAAATCATACTTTCAGCTACAGACCAAAACCTAACAAATTTAAGAGGTCCATACGCAGACATAAAATATAGGAATATTTAGAAAAATAAACATTAAATGGAGTCACATAAGCTTTGTATTGTGAGAAATACATGGGCAACATGCTACCTAAGAGCAACTTTTTTTTTTGTTATTCAAGCACCATTATGACAGTACCTCAATGAGTTCTGCTCCTCCCCAAGGGAGACATGATAAAATACATGTTATGTAAAAGTCAGCTCTCGATTGCCAAGATGGATTCCCTTTCTCCTCATCAACTGTTGTTGCAGCTGATGATAATAATGTCTCAAAGACAACCACCAAAGAACTGGGATGGATAACTTTACTGCACATCTATAGATCAAGAAGAAAGTTACCATAAAGGAAAACATTATATTTTTTAGTAAGGCACTCATGCAGGAATACATGTGTGCATATACATAAAGAGATGTATATATATATCAAGAACTGTTCTCTTGCCAGACTGTGAATCTGAAACATTGATCAGGTTGATTATTGACAGGATGTAAAGTCCAAATCACAATTCGGCAATATTAACATTGGTCTGGCCACCTATGTCTACCAAGAGAACATTATACCTTGGTAGAAGGATGAATTGAGAATACCCATTTAGGATGAGGAACCGTGGTAGTAGGGGGAAGAGATTCTAAAGAGCAAAAATTATCAAGTGGTACTAGGGGGAGGGAAAAACCAAAAATTAATATGAGTAGAGATAATTGGGAAGATATGATAGTGTTCCGGTTAAAATAATGTGCATAGTAGTAGTTGTTGAGTATTATACCTGGGAAGAAGTTCAATGTTATCATTGGTAAATATAAAAGCTAATACTTCTTTTATATGTTCTATTCTATTCATGCCATGCAATTCCTTTAAATTATACTACAGTGAGTAAGAGATGAAGCTTTAGACTTTTGTAGATTGTACACAATCTAAATAACGAACTTAAAATTATTTTCTTTCGCACCTTTTTTTTTTAATAAGGTACTTCTAGAAACTGCAGCAAAGGTACAAATGTATCTAAATGAAGAGCCACACGTGGAAAGAAATGGCCTAAAGTTTAAGTTGACAGCATATGAATGACAACCATCACATTTCGATCGATTGAAAGATTTCCCGGGTAAGTGATGAAAGAACGAAGGCCAAGGACGGATGAGATAAAACGTAGTTTAATTCTTGTGCTCTCAATCTCTTCCTGAATTTTCATATCATATGATGAGGACATCTTCGTCAAACCCATTAGGGTTTACAAACGAAAGAGATGGAAGAGGGAATTATTAATTAGTTTCCTAATTTATTTGTTAGTTCCTAGATTCTCTAAGTTTTCCAGATTTCATTAGGATTTTTAGTTTTTCCAGATTTCAGTAGGATTTCTAAGTTTCCTATTTTATTTGGATTATGATTTCTTTCCTAGAATAAGTTTAATTTTCCTTTTCACTCTAGGGTTAGATTATTATAAATAACCCTCTCATGTAATTCATTATGGAGTTGAGATTTGAGTGTGAAGCCAAACCCCTGGAGTGATTCTAGACCTATCCCTTTTGTTCTATTTTCTGTTTTCCATTGTTTTCGCTTCCGCTAAACTACCTAAATACTCAATTCACCCATATCCTACATCATCATAGACCAGTAGCAACATTATACGTACCATAACAGTCAGGAACCTCATCAAAATACGAATCCTGTTGCAATTTCCAGAATCTAAGGCATCCTGAAAATCAAACACAAAGAACGAAAAAGAAAAGGTCGTTTTTAAAAAATTCCTCAATAAAAAAACAATGAAGGATACGTCAAAAGAAGATGAAAATAACCATGTAACAGTTTTTGTTTTTCAGATATAGCCTCATACACAAATAAAATAATCTCATTAACCTAATCAGTAAATGGGCAGCTCAAACCCCACTATTTCAATTCACTCATTCATATCTCTCTTTTCAATATGAAACCACAGTACAACTTAATAGGACAAGATGTTCACTTGTTTTATCCCACTATTTCACTTCACTCGATCTTATCTCTTTCCTTTTGTTTATAAATAAGAAACCAACATAAATGGGCAGCTCAAATTGCATTATTACAAACCTTGGAGGACAAGATATCCCCTAAGGACGGAGCATATAAGTATCAAACGATGAAAAAATATATATAATCACAGCTATAATTCCTAAACAAAAGCAGCTTTCCAGTCTGAAAAGATTGCAAAGAACCAAATTTCCCATAATTCAGTATGAACAAAAGCCCATAAATATGCACAAAAACGAACTATATCCAATAACACTACTACCACGTCAGTCTTCACACTAGATCTGTCAAAAACCCTACAATTCTTTTCCCGCTAAACTACCCAAAATGCAGCCATCACTCCACGTTACCCCTCTTCCCAGCACCCAAAATCTCGTGCCTCTCTCCCAAAGCAGAGGCAGAACACGATACTGGAACTACTGGGCAATAAAACTGAGTTATGCACACATTCTCCCTGAATTTTACACATAGTACATCAAAGGACAGAACAGCAAACAAAGATCTTCTCTTCTGAACCATATCACGAGTATTGACCTTTCCATGAGAAATAATCCAAACTAATACTCATACCATTGTTAATCACACTCTGATACACAGGTCATGATTTATCCACTATGTTTGGACTCCTGTCTCTTTAGAAGGTTATAGAGGTACTATCCTACAGAACAGATAATGTTCTTATTTAAAGGTATACGTTATTAGATTACAGAAAAAGTATGATGCAAACTCAGGTATTCAAGATCACAGTCATCAACTAACAGGGCAATGCCATTTAATCTAACAGTGGCAGGCCTAACCCTTTTTTTATCAGTCAGACAAATCCAAACTCAACTCTTTTGGCAGTCCTTTCACAGACAAAAGAGTTGAGCATTCTCTAATCATCAACAATAGCAGCAGCAATATTAAAAGAAAACTGAAGATTAAACAGGACAAGAAAAATATGCAAGGTGTATACATTCTATGATGTACAGCGTCAATTAAAGAAAACAGATGTAATATGACATACGTTAGGTCAAAGATCATTAAAAGGGAGCAATATTTGGTAAATTTCTGAAACGCCAGAGGTAAAATCATTATAAGGAAACATATATGCAGATCATTTTAACCATGAACTCACTCACCTGAAAATTACTTTGAGTGTTGTCCACTACTTTCCTAACAAATTCCTCATTCTCCAAGTTTAACAAGCCAATCTGAAGGGGAGAGAGAGAGAGAGAGTGAGTGAGTGACTGAGTGACTGAATAAAGAATCTGAAGCATTAAACAAAACAGATGGTTATATTAAGAAACAACTATAGCTCAAGAAATTAGAAAACAAAATACAAGAACACGCATATTGTAAATTATGTGTTATAAATTACAACTTACGTATACATATGGTACAGAATAGGACACTCTAATATACATTACATGAAGCCAGTGCGCACTGCAGTTTTTGTTGTATTCTCTTCGATTTTTTGTTGTATTTTCAAAGTATAAGAATCCAGCATGTATGGTGCAGCACACACCACGCAACGAAGATCAATCTGGTGGAGCTAAAACCCTTCATTTAGATTTGTGCATCCACATGTTATTATTAAACTTTCCTTTTTAGTCACAAAGATCACTGAATACAATGCAATTAATAAAAAAGTTCTTCAAAAGCTATTTTATAAAACCCCTACATTTTCCAAATTAATGATGGCTGATTCAAGAACTAATAGTACAGTTGTTCTTCAGCAATCAGTAATGCACTCTTCTGTATGTTTTGTTACTGTAGTTTATGCTAACAATGTGAGCTAAATATGGTTCATGAACTGACAACTACGTAGAACCATTATGGTGCCCTAGATAAATACTTAGAGTGACTATAGATGTGGATCCTCATGTAATCAGAAATGGAACCTTCTAAGTTAGTCATAGTCAGTCTCAAGGCTTATTTAATAACATTCAAAGTTCAAACTTGTAGTCTAAGAAAAAGTTTATCTTTTAAATTTAACATGTTTAGTACTAGAGAAACATTTATGCATATGTCTACACAATGAGGAAGCCAAACAAACCATTCGTAAGTGAAAAAAAAACCATTGCAAATGGAAATATCTATGTACATGCATTTGCATGCTAATATAGTGATGAAAGGAAAAACATCGGCAGAAATGAAGAATTAGAATATCGTGCCAATGCAATTATACACCCTACCACTGTCCCATATAGAGAAGTCTTGTGAGGTAATTGTTCGGCACACTGGAGAAGGAACTGTCAGGAGCAAAAGACAAAGTTAATGTGTATAACAGCAGAAGCATCTATGATGCAAAACAACAAGTATCTATGAGTATGGAATTCTTTTTCTTCTCCAATTTCTATATTAAAGAGTCTATCTTGGTGGGTATGAATGGAAAATATAAAGTAATTCTCTCCACAAAAAGAACAGCAAGGTGCTCTCTACTCGTTCTTCTCTTTTTCATTCCATTCTCAGCGGAAATAGTGAACAACGTGAGTAGTTTAAATTCTTCCCTTCTTTCATCTCTGGTGGTAAACCGAACATATTATCAACTGACCCATTTATATTTTCTTCCCTTCTTTCATCTCTAGTGGAGATTTTTAGATTTTATATTACAACCAAACCAGAAAATGCAAAAACCTTCACCCAAACTATATCCTAGCTTATATTTTCAATTTTCACAAACTCATACGAACACTTAAAGACCTTTTCTTTTTCATCAACAGTTTTCTACGTAATTACAATCAATAAAAGAAATTATTATTACCTAAAAGCGGGGACCTGGAGGTTGTACAATGTACGTATGCATATACAAATGGATGTAGGCATGGAAAGAAAACAAATAAAAAAATTAGCATTACTTGCGAAACTTCATTGGGAGAGTGCTCCAGTTCTCGGTGAAGCACGCCAAAGCAAGTTTCCTGCAAATCCAAGACTATTAACCAAACTACATAGAAATGAAAATGGTTGCGAACATGGAGCAAGGGTTTTGAAACTCTTAAGAAAAACATATACATAGAGAGAGAGGTGGTACGAACAATGTGTTCGTTGGGGTCGGAGGAGGTGCCATAGTCGGGAGATTTCTCGCCAATTCGAAGAAGAAGACTCTTCCAACTGCTCATCTTCTCTTCTTCTCTTACAGAAACAGAGAAAAAGATCGATTTCTTCAGACAAAATGGAAGAGAGACTGGTAGCAACTGAAGAAGGGAACTGAGCTTGAGAGAGAGAGAGCTACAGGGTTTTATTTGGGAGCAGATTCGAACTTGAACCCTACTCCGAATCCCTTCGTCTGCCCGGCCCGCAAGGCCCGGTTCAGCCCGTACTTTTACTACGTCAACCACTAGGGTCAACTTTTGTTCATTTTACAAATGATTGCCCTTAAACAAACATTAAAATTAAGTCAGTGCATCGTACTACTAAACTATTTATTGAATTACTAATTTAATAATTTATAATTTTAATCAGCACATCCTACTACCATATTCAACCCTAATCAAAATAGAGAAGTTTTCATATTGCTATAAAAGCGTTCATGACAAATATAATTAAACGTATCCAAATATGATTACATTGCCCCATCACTTTGAGGCATTCATTGGAGATCAGGCAATGATAGCTAATTATTAAGCATCTGCCATGTTCTGTTGTATAAACAACAGTCAGCAAGTTGTCTCCCATAACCAAAAAGAAGGATCTAGTATTATTATCAATGACCCAATCCTCAGCTTTTCAATTTTACACTTAGGGCCAGTTTGGCATTACATGTTGTAAAAATAATCGATGTCATATCTGATGTGAGAGAAATTAGCTGTGAGATAAAGCAGTTTGGCATTTGGTAAACTTTTTGTTAAAAGTGTTGTATGTACTGATTCCCGCATAATCGAAAAATGATTGCCGCATAATCATTAAACTCAACGCCTCTTCAAAACTGATTCCTGCATAATCAGAAAATGAAAGTACCTCATTAGTTGCTTTCCCTTATAGCTTTCTCTCACAACAATTTTTAACAATAAGTGATTTTCTCATAGTTTACCAAACGGACTGGGCTTCCCAAAATTTTTAAAAAATCATTTATCACTCCAAATAAACAATGTCAAACTGGCACTTACTGTACAAAGAGGCTCAAGTTTTAGACTGATGATTTGTTGAAGGCAATCCCAAATGATAGGGCCTCCAAAACATAGGAACGCCCCTATTCTCCCCACTGGGGGAAAGAATGTAATCCAGTTTTTTTGAACAACCTTGCCCCTGTTATAATTTCCACATACTACTTTTGACCCTTAAAAAAAGTTTTCGTATTTCTTTTTTTCTTTTTGGACTAATCAAGGGCATTATTGAAAAATCATATAACTTTTCATTCATAATACTGCACAAATCAAACGTGGGAATTGGTAAAAATGACATTTCATGGTCCTCGTTTCTCAGTGTTCCCAAATATGGGAATGAACACCCTCTATTCCCATCTTGTGGGATTAGACAAGGTAATTTCATTCCCAAGAAGTTCAATTCGCAAATGCAAGGGACTAGTAATTACGAGCAGTTACTCATGCACCCGAAGTTTTATATTCAAATCTCTCCTCTTCTAGTATTGCTTATATCAAACAAAGCTACAAGAGGGAACACATTTTTTTAATTTTAAATAATACTACAAATTTAAGTGTGTATTCAATTTTAAATCATAGAATTTTGGAACGATTTAGGGTGTTTCCCACATTTCGCCCAAGTAGGTGATGGAAGGATTTTTGGTCCTCCTTCTCCTGTGTTGCGTAGACATGCCACCACCAAGCCATCGAATGACTTGAATGAAAAGAGTGTCTGAGTGTGATTTTGCCTCTTCTAGGTTCTTTCATTTCCTTAAAGTCAAGGATGGTTGACCTATGTATGTCTATTTTTAGGTTTTTGGGATTTTTATGATAAAATTGACTTACATACTCACTAAACATAAACCTTAATAGAAAATAAATTCACACTTTATAAAACTTAACCACAAATCCTCACCTTCCAACATAAAAGTACCATATAAATCCTTCAATATGGACCATTTTTCGCCTAATAAATTCATTGTCTAAATATGAGCTCAACTCCCCAAGCTCTTTTCTCCTCTCTTGCACACAACAAAAGGGAAAACACAACAACATGCAGAGCATTTGACCACCACCACAATTCAGGAGTGTTACAACCTGACCCAATTAAGTACTTTATTTAATTATTTAATTGTGAAATTTCATTGTTGTCTTTGGGGATAGGGGTACTTTAGTCACTTTGTGTTCGAAAATGAATTTGGGAAATTGAGTTGCATCGTTGCGTAGAGCTTTTCCATACAAGTTCGTAGACTGGCGGCAGGCTCAATGTTGATTTGAAACAAATAAGTTATGATCTACGGACGTGCAATGACACAATTGTAATTTTGGAGAAGTCAAAATTTAAATACCTAGGGTTAGATTTTTCCATGTCACTTTCTCTCTCTACCCTCTCCTAATTCTTCTCAATCTCTCTCTTTTCCAAGAACGGTGCACAATGCCTTTTCACCTTCCCGACGACGCAACGCCGTCGTCCGGCCACCTCCGACGACAAGACCGGTCTGAAATTGACAGCCACCGATCGGCAAGAGTGTCTGGGCCAAACCCAACCTCCCTTGCCCCTCGAGATGCCGAGGCGAGCTCGGAAAGAAAGGCCAAGGGTTTCAAGCTTCCAACGTCAATTTCGGTGTCTCCAGCGACCATTGTCATCGATCTATGTATGGTTCTTCATCCTTTTTCTGTGCTCTAGCTATTTATGTAAGTGTTTTGGATCGATTTTGGAGTTTTAGAAGTCAATCAACACGCCCATGCAAGTCCGATGGTTTGGTCATGTTCCACCAGGTTCTGGCCACTTTTTGGCCAGGGTCTGAGAACAAGAAATGTTCCCCTTATTGTACTTGTGTTGTTCGTATAAGGCTTGACGGCAGTTTTGAGAATTTTCCGTCGCCGAAGAATTACTCAAGCCACCCACTGATGTCAGCGGTGTGTGGCAGCCTGTGGGACCCATTGTGGCAGTCCATTTTGTTATGAAATACTCCCCACGTCATCCCGAGCACGACGGTATGCTCGAATTTGAATTTGGTTACCGTTTGACTATCGAACGGATATTGCATCTATTATGCGATATCCGGGTTCGATAGGTTTGGGCCATTCGATCGGTTTCATTTTCAGTTATGTTATTCCTCGTACTTCTAGAATCGTGTAGGAACTTGTTGATAGAGAATCATAGTCCCAGATAGTCCGAAAAAATGATTCTAGGGTTAGGCGAATCGATCGTTGTCCGATAGTGCGATCAACATTGATCCGACCGCTTGATCGAGACCAAACCTTTGGGACTTGTTTAGTAGAATTTTTCAAACCTATAGGTACTATCAGATTGGAAATCGGAGGACATGGGCCCAGCGGGTCCAGTTGACCTTTATGGAAAGTTTGATCGCTCAGTTGACTCCGAGTCTTCAAAGGTCGTCTCATCCTTGGAAAAGTACTAGTTTCACCCTATAAACCTCCTTAAAGGTTGTGTATACGCTTTGAGACCCGTGAACTAGAGTTTTGAATTAAAGTTTGTTGCGGGATACTTTTATTAATTAAATTCGTTCATTCTCTCGAATATGTATTTAGTCTTTGCGTACTCCACATGAAGGGCCCTCTCAGGGTTAAGCAGCTCTGGACTAGTTGTGAGTGGACATTGTTTTTCAAATATTAAAATGCTTGCATAAATGTGTTTAGCTTGGAAACTGGTAAATCTTAGATTCTTTAGGTTATGAAATTTCATATTGGTTAATCTTGACATTTACAAGGCTATATGGGATTTTTCCAGCGCTAATACTTATTCTTATTATTATTGGAAATTGAATCTTGGGATTGATATATATTGATGGCTATGGTATATGGGATTTTGGATTGCACCATGATATGTACCTCTCCTGTTATTGGATACTTGGATACATTCGACACGCGGTAACTCTTCGAAGGTGTGTCGGGATCCGGCACCCTTGGCAGGGTGTGTCGTAGGCCCTTGGCGGGGCAGTTTGCTCGTGGAAGACTTATTTCAGCCGCACGTGTATTAAGGATTCTGACATGTGTGTCTGGGGAACAATAGTCCCCATGTTGGACTGCTCGTCCCCAGCCACGTGTATTGAGGATTCTACAATGTGGTCTAGTTAAAAATAGTCCCCATGTTGGATTGTTTTCCCTTGGTACATGATGATGGTGTGTGTGTGTGTGGAATTATTTCCAGGTTGAGGTTTCTTGAGTAGGTGCATTGGGACTACTTTGTACATGTATGGACATTTGAAATGAGGATTTGTATTGGAAATTTAGAAAGTTCCTAAGAATGTTTGGCATATGGTATTTTTGCAAGCATACACCTTGAAATGGTATGGTTGCGGGAAAAGGATTTTAGGTATTGATGATTATATTTTATATTAACGGGTTTACCTTGGAGGTTTTGATTTTACGGTTTTACAATAATGATTAAATAAACGAGTTTACATTGTTTTCCAAGAAATTTGAGGAAGTATTAAATATATGGTTTTCTTATTGTATGCTATGATTTTGAGTTACTACATTAAAATATTTTCAAGTATCGGATAGTATTAATGTACGTATACAAAAGAATTTTTTACTTTCCAAAACAGAGGGGGTTATTTATGTTGATTATAACTTATGTTTAAAGCTTTGTTTTCGTGCACTCACATTTTCTGTTTTGCGCCCTAAGTTCTGGGAATTCGAGGTCGAGACCACCACATTGAGGCATCAACACCATCCACACAGTAGGATTTTTGTTTTATCATTTTCTACCCTCTATCTTCCTGGGTTGTAAGTTTAATATTTAGTTGCTCTGCTTGCTCGTTTTAAGTTTGGGTAGAGGGCCTGAGGCCCATTTGAATAGTCTTAACTATTATGTGTGCTTTACCTTATGCATGCTGAAAGTTGAGATTATTCTTGTGCTTGTTTGTAGAGTACTGTAAATTGGAAAATGTTCCAATTATAGGGGAGACTCTGCCAAAATTTCGGTAGGAGTCAAATTGTCTTCAAGACTAATTTAGGGATTAAGGGGCTTTTTAGTAAAGTGGGTCCGACATCGGCTTGATGTCGGATAGGAACAGGGTTTGTCAAGGATTCCAAAGGGGAATCCGGGGCGGATCCTGTCAAGGAGACCATGATACCAATAGTCTACACATGGAAGAAATAAAAGTAAAAGAAAAATAAGCAGCAACAACAGGAACTCCAAACAATCCTTGACACCTCCAGATGACCCTCGACTCCTCTAGACGACCCTCGACACTCGACACTACTGACAACACCCAACTCTCGACGCTCCAGATAATGCTCGACACTTATGAAAGACCTTCAACACCTCCGGCCGACCCTCGACACATCCAACGGACCTAAAGTGTAATGAATCATTGGGAATTTTAGAGGCTTCATTACTCTTTCCCAAGTATTCCAGGTAAGTTCCAATTGACTAATTAATGTTAATGTTCTCTAGGTAAGTTCCAAGGCAATATGAGGAGACTTTTCGGGTGATATGTATAAGCAAATATGTTCAATACATAATTAAAGAAATTTGAACATTCATAACATAAGAATTAAAACCCCATACATATGGGAAAATCCACGAGACTCCATAGTCCAAGTCAAACCCACTAGACTCATTGTAGATAACATTTACCAACTTCTTCGTAATTCGATTTCTCGCGGATGTTTTTCTTTCTCTCCTTATGTTGAATCCGATACTGGTTGCGATCGATTCAAAGAATGATAAATCACCAAGCAAATATGACACTTGATAATTCACTCAACCTTATGAGATGCTAAAACTATGCAAATGAATGAAACTCTAGAATCATAAATCACCAAGCAAATATGACACTTGATGATTTATCTCAAGGTTAAGGCACATAAGCTTTCTTGGATGTTTTTAGATGCTCAAGTATAAAAGTGAAAGCCGTAAAAATAAAAGAGAGGCACAACCCCCTCTTACAGACGTGTTCTCTCTTGGAAGAGAGAACCATATCATATCACATGAATAACGGGCGATGTCATTAATATGAGATGCAATCATGTTAGAATTCTTATCAACACTTCCAACTAATATTAAAGAGTAAAAGGAGGAAGTTTATCACCTCTATCAGACTAAAAAGAAAGATCAATATCCATAAATTAAATAATAGTAAACCTAATTGATTTTTAAGGATATCTTAAAAAAGTCCAACCTTCTTAAAACAAGATTATTACATATACATATGAGTGAAAAAGACTCTAAACAAAGATTGTATCATGAATGCATGATTATGTCTTGATTTCCATGAAATGAAATGCCACATATCAATAAAGTCTCACATCAAAAATCCAGAATTGAATGTGTTGCACCTATGGGTAGGCTCGGTGTTAAGCCTGCCGAGTGTCAAACCAAGGGCCATGATTTTCCATTTGCTAAGAGAGATAGAGAGAGAGAGAGAGAGAGAGAGAGAGAGAGAGAGAGAGACAGACAGACAGTCAAAGAGACAAAGAACTCGAGATTTAGTGGCGGCGATGGCGTCGCTCGTACAAAAGGGAGAAATGAGAGGAAGGGAAGAGGAGAGCATACGAGAAGAAGATGAAGTTGTGACTAGAAAAAAAATGGATGAGGAAAGAAGAAGAACAGTGAAACCCCAATTTTGAACACCCTAAACTAACCCTCCCTCACCCCTCTCTTCTCTGTTCTCTTCATTATTTTCTTTCAGTAGTCGCCTCCATCAGTTCTCTCTTCTTCTTCACACACAATACCCAGACAATGCCATCGCCTCTTTCTCTTCTTCTTCTCTCATCTCCATCCTCACTCTTTTATTCGTCTCATCTTAAACTCCCAGCCTTAAAGTAAATTTCTTTCAACTCCTCATTTCCTCCTCCATTTCTCTTTCAAAATCTCTTCTACTCTCTAAAGACTAGAACACCACTACAATCTGCTCTCCTCTCAAGTAAATTTTCTTGTTCAGTTTTTTAATTTATGTTCATCTTGGTTGGTGAGATGCGAATATGGTGTGGTTATCTGGGTATTTCCCAATTAATATTTTTTTTCTTTCGATTTTGAGCATGGAATTTGTTGTTTATGGTTCAGTTTATGATTGGGTCTTGAGTTTGGTTGGTGATTTGGCTTTGCTATTGTGGGTGAAATTTGTTATTTATGGTATTTTTTATTTTGAACCTTTTTAATTCTTAGTTAAGTACTGCAACAAGTTTCTATTCAAAAGCGAAGAAAGGTATTATGTATTTTATTATTATATTTTATAAATTTCTTGTTTGAATCTAATTGCCCTCCTTGGACTCTATTTTGCTTTGCTTTAAGAGCTTCAATGTTGGTTAAAGTTTTAGCATTTCTTTACTTTGCAGTTTTTAAACTCATTTGACAACTAATCTGTGCATAAACTTCTCTTAGTTGCTCAGGTAAATCAATTTCATTAGTATTTACGAGAATATGAAATAGGTTCGAATTACATTGGTCTGACTGGTGATCCTTGGCCCAATTGCTTTTCCTTGATGATAAATATCTGAACTTTCACTTATATATATGAGCAAATTTTTGTGGCTATTTTGAACTATTCGATATAACCCAAGTTTGGTTAATCCTTCTAGGTACTATTAGAGCAGTAGTTTGGGATATTGTTATGATCCACCTACAAGATTCTATTGCCATGCTTCATCGGGCTATGGTAAAGAAAGCTCTTTCTTTTTAAAAAATTTTGTATCAATTACTTTTTATGCATTATTCAATTGTCTTTTTTGGGTGGATAAATCTTTGTATGCATGCTTTGATTTCCATACTGATTGTTACTTTTAGTTGGATAGGTCCTTGTTCATTCTCATTTCTTTATGTAGTCAAAGGGTCATAAGTTTCTAGGCTTAAGTCCTTTAAATTCTTAAATCGCACATTTAGTAGTTCTAGTTGTCCTTCATGCTAAATTTCAAATACAGTTGTGTTGTTAGCCCATTTACTACCTAGGCTATCTATACCTTGCTTTCTTTAGTGTAACTAATTGGTTAGTTTAATGCATAATCGTGCATTGTTGAGCAATACTAGCACATTAATCACACCTAATTTCAATTACTTCTTCTCCCATCAAGAAAAAGGAAAGCAAGAGTGGTTTAGATGGTAAATAAAGTTTGTTGGGGGTACTTACAGCTGTTGTGTTCAACTTTGATTGAATTAGTTTCCATCCAAAAGTGTATTAGGTTGAAGTCTACATTCGCTATTCTTGTTAGCATGGATGTTTCTTTCTCTATCAATTCTTGCATTAGCTTAGCTTACATTATAGTAGCTTAAAAACAATTTCCATGAAACTGCTTCCAACTTGCTTGCTTGCAAACTTATTTACTAGAGCCTTACAATCTCATGTATGCATCACATACTTGCTTCAAAATCGTACTTTTAGGTTAGATTAGAAGGATGTCATTCTTTAGAGTTTATTTGTTTTCTTTTTTATGCTGTTTTTTGGGTTTTGTTTTGTTCTTGCTGCCTTGTTCTCTGTTTTAGTTTTCTTATGTGGACTTCTTGGTGATGCAATGTTGTTTTGTGATCAACTGGAAATGGACAAAATTTGATTCAGTCTAGCTAGTAGTCTTTCTTGCATAGATTATTGAAAAATTAAGTCACCGTGCTAGTAATCGGTATTGATTTCTCCTGCATAATGGAATGAGTGTATCCAATGAGTTCTTTGAGCTGCCTTCTGAAGACTTGAAGGGCTTGTTCGGTAATGTTTTAGGAGAACGTTTTCTTAGAATGAAAATGAAAAAACAAATTTGCATTTTCAGGATTGGAAAATGCGTCTGGTAAATTAATTGGAAAACATATTCAAAAAATGAAAACAGTGAAAACGTGTCTAGTAGGAAAATTTGAGGATAAAAGTGTAATTCTAATTAAAATGCATCATGTAGTTTATGTCAGCTATTTTTCAAGGCATTTTTGTTAACATCTCATCCAAATTAAAAAATTAAATAAAATTCTAATGTTAAATAATAATAAAACTAGAATATTTTTAAAAATAAAAAGAAACAACCTCGGCAGTGTCAGCACTGGCTCTAGTTCCCTTTCAAAGTCGCAGATCTTCATCCCCTTCAATTGGGTTCGATTGTGGTGGTTCAATTGAGTTCGATTGTGTTTGATGTTGAGGTTCTATTTGGTTTGACAGTCTTGGTTCAATTGGGTTCGATTGGGTGGTTGGTGATGGTGGAATAGGTTGGGCGATGACTGCTCTCCTGAAAACGCAAATCCAGAAAATATAGAAAATGTGTTTTCAGTCGCGAAGGCATAATTTTGTTTTTATTTTCAAAAGTCATTTTCTGTGATTTGGGAAATGGTTCATTGAACGCATTCCCAATGTGTTTTTTGGGTTTGAAAACAGAAAACGCTGGTTGAAAACAATACCAAATGGCATCGAAGTAACTTGTGTTCTTTATGGTTTTATTTTGTAAGCGGCATGATTACCTTAAGGCAAGGCTAGCGGAGGAGGCACCCTTGGTGACTAGTAACTACTTGAAGAACAACCCTTAGGCAATAAGCAACCATAAATAGAGTTCAAACTTTTCTATTATTGTTTGTAAAAAGGTTTCAACACTTGATACATGCGACCATAGCATATCTTGTAATGTCATAGAGTTTAACACTTGATGATTTAAAGATTGTCTTTGGTTATTTTATGAAGTGTTGCATCATGGGTATTAATTTCATGTTATGTATACTAGCAAAAGAACTAATATGTAGAATTTAATTAAATCAATTTCATACTATGTATAACCAGCAAAAGAATAAATATATAAAATTTAATTAAATGCATCAAAACTATAAAAGACCATAAGTATCGTTCCTCATTATATTTAGCAACGATTCAGGCGTCCTTCCTTTATGTGATACGCAACGACAATTGAGTTGTTGGAAAAGAGAAAACGCAACAACTTTACAGTCGTTCCCTAAGACAGACAGGCAACGACAATCTTTTGTGTTGCATTTGTGTTCGCGCAACAATTTTGAAATTTCGTTGCCTATTACATTAGGACATGGGTATAATGCAATGACCCTGGCAACAACAATTTTTCGTTGCCTATACTTTCGGGCACAACTTTAGACATTGGGCAACGACATCCAGTTGTTGTTGAATCCATCTTTTTTTTATAGTGCACCATTTTTAAGGAATGTTGTAGTTGGATAAGCGAGAACCTGACGATCATAGTAATTACTTGTTAGCTATTTGGACACAAGGTGAAATACCAAATTCAGTTGAACCACCAGGGAAAAAGTGTATTTCTCAAGATATAGGAATATTGTGTGACAATAAGAAATGTTTCTCATGTAACAGTGCACGTGAAGCGAAGCTACAAATAGTATGAGGGACTCTCTTGATACCATGTCGAACAACAATGAAAGGTAGCTTTTGACTTAATAACGCCTACATTCAAGTTGAGGTATTCATTGACAAGGATACAAGTAGTAACCCGATTGATGTTCCAAGAGCTTGGTTGAACTGTATACTTCGAACCTTTGTACCAACAAGATTTAGAGGGTTATCAGAACTAGATATTCAGCAGTGCTTTTGGAGAGGTATGATAAAATGTCACTTCTTTGTTACTATGTTAGTGAAGTAGCTTTAATTTGATTGTTTTTTCCTTAAAAGAACGTAGTCATTGAATTTGTCATATGTATGCACAAAGTGGCCATCAGTCTATCATTGTTGACTTGTATACACACATATTCAAAACCTTATGCTTGTAAGAAAAGAGACGTAAGACTTATTTCCCATGGAATCTTACAATTTCTAACATCTTATCTTATGAGCTAAGGATATTTCCTAATATTTTCCTTCTAACTACTATTTTTCGGCAGACGAGCACTTGAATTAGCATTATGTGCGTTCATACCAAGAACTTACTCAGACAAGCATGAGAAAATTATTTTGTACCTTAGGAAACCTAATTTTGTCTTCAGATATTAGTAGAATGCACTTTCATAACTCAAAAAGAAAAGTTCTAAAACTTGCCTAAATTTGTCTATTTGAGGAGATTTTACCCAAAAACACAAGGACCGTGTTCGTTAACCTCCCGACTACATTTCCGAGCCAGAAAATTGCCCAGAACAAAAGACAATAAAGAAGAGTAGCCACAAACATGTCAAAGCAAGACAAACCTTACGTTGAGTGGCATGTAAAGTGGCTTGTTGAGCAAAAAGTGAGGTTCTAGTTTAGTTGTTTTTGCATATGAATAAGAGGGCATTCTGTGTAAAAAAAAAGTGAGTTTCTTTTCATATTTTCTTATTCTTTCATAAAATTTGTCTTTAGATTGTTGATTATTTATTTTTTATTACTTGATTCTCATCATCAAGACATGCAACATACGCTTCACTAACTCTCATACGAAGCCAACTTTTTTCACATCACTTATGAAATCAAAAAAAGAAACAAGTGTCATCATGAGAAACTGAACATACTACAAAAAATATATAGATGCGAAAAAAGCGAAAATGCAATCAATATAGATATAAGAACAAGCAAAAATAATATTACTACCATTTATGGTAAAGAAGTAAAATGGTGGAAGCGGTTGTTGGTATGGTAAGCAATTCAGTGACCTATGCAATAACATAGTCCTGACATCTCTTTATGTCTGACTTGTAATAACCCGTTCCTAAATAAATTTTAAATTATTAAATTATTCAAGTAAAAGACAATTTTACCCCGAGAGTATTTTATTGGGTTTAAAATTGACTTTTCGTTCGGGAAATAATTTGGGAAGTGAGCCATACCGTCGCGTCAGGCTCGTCGATATGAGTTTCGTGGATATATTGTGCGCTCAATTCCGAATTATAACGAGAAAGAATTAGTCTAATAACGAAAAGTTAAAAAAAAACGAAACAACAGATTTTAGTATGCTTTTCTCTCTACCCGAAGCCAAACCTCCCATCTCTCTCTTTGACAAACCCCTCCCCCTCCAACCAGATTTTTCGCCTGCCACCACCACCAATTCCGGCGTGATTTTACACTCTTTTTCTTCCTTTCCTCACCCTCTACCCAACCCACTAGGTTTCGTAGTTCAAAATTAAATGATTGGAGGGCTAGAAGATTGGGGCTTTTGGCCGGTTTTCTCTCCCTGTTTTTCGGCGACGAAATTAGGCGAATAACGTATGGATTTTCATCCTCTCGAGGTGTTCTAGCTGTTTGGGTAAGTGGTTTAGATTGATTTCGCTTTTTGGTGAGTGGTTTTGGAACCCAAAAACCGTCGGTTTTGGCTGGATTTTGGGCGGTTTCCAGTCAACTTAAGGCCGAGGTTCGAGAGTTAAAAACGCTTCATTCAAGGTGCTTAATAAGTAGGTATAGTAGGAGGAAGTGAGATTTTCCGGTCACCGGAAAATCTCTTAAGCCACCCAACCGGTAGCGGCGCGTCGACTGGGTGCCACCTGCATGTTTTTGGCCCAAAATGATCCTCATAATTTCCCGAGCATGACGGTATGCTCGGATTAATTTTTGGTGATCGTTTGAACGTAAAACCAAATTTTACCGATTAGGCTTAATTGTGTTTCGATACATTCGAACCGTCAGATCTTGACAAAACCCCTAGGATATGTTAATTGGATTCTTAGAAACCTATAGGAACTTTCGGATTGTTAATCAAAGTCGTGAACCCCACGGAAGACCGGGTCGAACTAAATTAAGAATTTAATCGCATAATTAATTCTGGGAATTCTCAGACCATTTCAACTGTCAAAACGGATTGAAATGGGCCTAGGAACTCTTATAGGTTACACACTTGCACTTTAAGGCTGGGGTTAGGGTTTTGTTTACGTACTTATGCCCGAGCTATGTTATTAATTAAATGTTGTTAATTGCTTAAATAGGTACTCAAGCTCCGTCAAACCCACAGGAAGGAGCCTCAAAAGGTCAGGCTAGCTCGGACACTCAGTGAGTGGACTTTTGTTTTCTAAATGAATTTTATGCAATTAAAGTTTTATTAAATGATCATAAACGAATTATTATGATTTACGCTTTCAAGCATGAGGTTGAAATTAAATGTTTTATAAATACTTGTTTATGAATTATGTTCCGAGTATGTGGTTGTTTTGGAAATGAGATTTATGATTTTAATACTGTTGAATTTGAATAACTCGGAAGGATGAGAAATATTTTCTATGTATGATTAAGAAGGGTTTTTTGAAAACCACCATAGGTACCCTAGATGTTGCCTTCGGAATAAAATGTTGCCTTCGGTTATTAATATGTCTACAGACATTTGGTTGCCTTCGGTTTGAGTATGCGCGCGTATGATGTAACATCCCTGACCCGATTTCACTATTCAATCCCAATTGTTTAGTCAAATAAATAATTTTGGCAAAATTACAGTTTTGCCACTGGGATTAAGGGTATTGTAGGCACTGTAAAATTTCGAAAAGAATTTGGGAAATTGGGTTGCGCCGTTGCTTCCGGCTAGTCGAAACGAGTTCGTGGATATGCGGTACACCGAATTCCGAGTTGTAACGATCGAGAAGCGATTAGAAGAAGAAAAAAAAACGAATTTCAGATTTTACTGTAGCGGCTACAGTACCGCTACAGTAAAATTGCTACAGTCGGCGCTCTCCTTCTTCTTCCCCGATTCTTCCTCTCTTTCCCTCATTTTTCTCTCCTCCCATGGCAGTCACTTTGACTGACCATATCTCTCTCCTCCGAAGTCCGTTTCAGGTGATTCCAGTCCCAAAATCTTCGTCTCTTCCTCCTCTACATATCCTGCCCATTATCCCAGCTCGAAAATTCAAGGATTTTAAACTAGAGCGACTGAAAGTTCGATGGTTACCGAACTTTCCGACGAGTTTTCCGGCGACTCCGGCAACCATTTCGGTCGAGTGAGGTATGAAACTTCATCTACTCTTCATGCTCTATCCATTTATGTAGGTTTTGTAGATCGGTTTCAAGCCTAGGTTGTTCGATTTAGAAACCCATTTTAGGCCGGTTTTTGAGTTGAATTTCCTGCCACTTCCCGCCAAACTAGATGTTGCCGTAGTTGAATAAAATGCTCCACTTGTTGAGTTGAACCTATACCTGAAGTCTTGACCCTTGGTTTGGAGTTTTAACGGTCACCGGAATTACTATGCACACCCAATTCCGGCAGGTTTCGGGGCACTGTTGTGGTGGTGCATTGTGTCCTAAAATGTTCCCTGTGTCGTCCTGAGAGCGTAGGTGTACTCGGATTCCAATTTGGTTATCGTTTGACAGTCGAACGGATTTACGCCTATTATGCATTATCCGGGTTAGATATGTTCGGGCCGTTGGATCGGTCCCATTTCCAAGTATGTTGTTCCCCGTACCTCTAGGATCGTGTAGGAACAAACGGATCAAGAATCGGAGTCCCGGATACTTCGAATCATTAACCCTAGGGTTAGGTAACTCGGTTACCGTCCGATCGTGTGATTGGCGCGGTTCCGACCGCTCGATCGAGACCAAACTGTTTGGACGTGTTTAGTAAATCTTGTTGAACCTTTAAGATTGTTCGGATCGAAAATCGGAGGTCGTGGGCCCCGGAGGCCCGGTTGACCTATTCGGGAAGTTTGACCAATCGGTTGACCCTGAGTCTTCCGAGGTGGTCCCACCTGTTGAAGAGCGTAGTTTGACTCTAGAAACTCCCCGGTAGTTGTGCACGCTTACTTTGAGACCCGAGAACTAGTGTCTTGAGTTAAAGTTTGTTGTTGGGTACGCGTATTAATTAAAGCGTTTATTCTCTCAAATAGGTACTCTTGCTTCACGTACTCCGGAAGAAAAGCTCTTTAAGGATTGAGCAGCGTGGACTTGTTGTAAGTGGACATTTGTTTTGAACGAGCATATTTTTAAAGAATGAATTTCAATGCATATAAAATGGTTTATTATGGAATATTTGGAATTTTATATGCGATCTTAAATCTTGGATTTGATTTTAATGGAACAATTGGAATTTAGATTATGCTTTAAACGTATGCATGTTTTGGGGTCCCGGTTTAATTGTGGGGCATTGGTGGCTATACTTTAAATTAAAGGTTTTTGAGTATGGAATTTGGGACGGGACCATCGTCCGGTGATCTTTGTATACGGTTTGGGTATGGTGAAATACCCGGAAATTTCTTGAGTTTTATAGTTGACAAAATTGAGGATTTATTGTTACGTTGGTTTTCAGAATTATTTACTTTGGTTATCTTGAGCTTGGAATTTTTATATTGTTTTAAATCAAGGAATTTTCTATTGACTTTAATATTTGAAATTTTTTAAGAGAGTGAATTTTATGTTTTTGGGAATTTATATTTTATTTTATACCTTGAATTAAATGATTTGGGTGGCAAGAATGGACTTTAGTATTGTCCAATTGATTTTGTATTTGGTTTTGGTGCGTATACTTTTACGAATAATATTTATACTTTGACTAAAGGTTTCAGGATTTGGATTTTGTGTTTTTGCGGATTTTTATGTACTTTGCAATTATGGAGTTATATACTAGTTTCAAGTTTGGAATTGGTATTATACGGAATATTTGGATTATATTTGATATTGGAAATTTATGAATACTTTGGGTTCCGGATATATATATGTTGAGACAGTTGTGTCTATATTCTTATTGTGAATATTTTGGGTGTCAATTATGGACGGGTAACGTCCGGATATTATTGTGTTCGGGTTTGGGTACGGGCTGAATACCTTGGAATTTAGGGTATGTCAGGGATTATATATACTAGATGGAGTGCTATTAGCACCACTTTATGTACCTCCCCTGATACTTGGTTACTGAAATGGATACAGGATACAATGGAACCGGTTCACCCTTGGCGGGTGTTACTGCAGCCCATGCCGGTGATCTGCGTGCGTAGGACTTTATTCAGCCGCACAATATTGAGGTATTTTCTTTTGTGCGTGTTCCGGGAGTTAGTCCCGAGTTGGGACGGCTTGTTCCACAGCTACGTGATTGTGAAGGGATTTTTCTCCATGTAGTCAGTCCAACCCTTGTTGGATTGTTTCCCAGGTACAAGTATTGGTCTAAGAGTCTTACTATTTATATATGTATATATATATATACCTATTACTATACTTCCATTCTTATTTTCTGTTAAGTGAGGATCTTTCCTTGCTTGTCGTGCTTACGGGCATTGCGTCGGAAACAGCTTGGTTGTGAATTTGGGTTTTCTTGGTTTTTAGTTGCTTTGGTTTTATATTTTACTTGTTGGGATTTTATGAGACTTTACATTTATGTTAATATACATATATATATATATATATATATATATATATGTGGGTAGAAAATTCTGTTTGAGTTTCAGCATATAGGTTAGAAAATGTACTTGCTTTGATTTGGCTCCATACGATCCTAAAACCCCTAAACCCTAAGAAACTCAGCTCATGTCAATTAAGAAATCCCATGTTTTATCTGTATTTCTTTTCCTTTAAAAGAACCTAAGAGCTTTGGTTAAAACTCAAATTTGGAATTTCGGTGATTGTAAACTCATGTTTATTTTCTACGGCACGACAAACAGGTATGAGAAAAGTTGTATGCACCGTGACGTGATTACACATGTTGTTGTGTCGACGGCGGAATTTGTTGTAACTGGAAGTATTGATGGTAATAATACTAACTTCTAAGATATTGTTTTTGCAAGTCCTAAAATCACTTCTTAGTACGCCCTCTGTATTGTGCATGTTATTAGCTACTTTTCATTTGTCACATAGTTTAAAACAATGAATTGGCTAGCTATGTGTCATACATTAATTTTGGAATGGATTGTTGGGATTCTATCAATAAGTTCTTTGCTTTTTCAAGTTTTTAATATTCTGGGATAGTTTCCAATTTATTACGGTTGTGTTAATGCAGAGTATATACAAACCATACTAGTGACATCATCGGCCACATTCACATTGGTGAGCATGTGGCTACTATAAGGAGTTTTGCATATGTTCTACTAGTATGTATATGTCTCTATAAGAAAGGGAAAGAAGATGCATTAGCCTATTTCTACTCCTATCTATATTAGGTCTTTTAAAAAAATATATATATATTTATAAAGTGGAATGAAATCATGCATTGTAGAAGAAGCGTGTGTTTCGGTCAGATAGGGTTTGCATAGCTAGCATATTATGTCAATAGTGACATGTCAAGCATCATGGAATGTAGTTTCGACTTTCCTAAGTGTGCGATGCATATAAGTTTCCTTCACGCCACAAGAATAGTAATGCGGTGAAGCTCCAATCTGAATTTATATTTATTTCCTGTAACTAGATGCAATCTAATTTATAATACTACCCACACTGGAAACTTGAAGCATATTACTCGTAGGACATTTTGATACTGATTTACTCCTAAACCCTATTTTTGGTTGTCTTCAGTTCGTAATTTGCTTAAATGAGTATGGCTCCATTATTTCTCTCTTGTTTCATCTTTTGTCATCAGGACATTTGAAGTTTTGGAAGAAAAAGGCTATTGGCATTGAGTTTGCAAAGCATTTTAGGTCCCACTTGGGTCCAATTGAAGGCCTAGCTGTGAGTTTTTCCTTCTTACATTACTACATGTGTACCAATGCCCTATCTTACTTTTAGATTGGTTCTTGCTTTGGTACTAAATCCAAAATGGGATGATTCTAACATGGAATCGAGACCTAGTGTGTCCTTAAAAACTGAATGCATATCTTTGTGAAATCTTACTTTCATATGGATTCCTGCCTTGATTCTGAATTATTTTTATTACGAATATCGGCACTCATTGGAATACATAAAAGTTGAATGTAGATCTCCGGTTGTAGGTTGTGGCTGCAACTTTGGATTTCTGAATTTTACGTGTAAAGACGTAAGACACGAATACGTGAATAGGTTGCATCAATCAAAGTTAGCTGAATTGCTAGCTCTCATAATTGATAAGGTATGGTTTATCTATTTATAATCCTGCTTGATAGAGGATGTGTTGTCACTCGGACAAGCTCTGTACGTCTGATTCTGAGTAGCAAAGTAGTGGTCATCCTTTTATTCCTTGGATGCTGAATCCAATTTTCTTAGTACATGGATAGGTTTTGTGGTAAATAAAAATGACTTTTGATGTTGTGTCCTCTAATTTTGGACCTTGAGGCCTTGTTTGGTGGCGCAGCCTGGACTGTATTGGATCTGAGTGCTAGTTTCAAATGTTAAAGAAAAAAATAAACAATTAATATTTAATTATTATATTGTACCAATAGTGATAATCATGTCTACCTTGTTAGAAATTGATAAGATAAGTGAACCATATTCTTTGGGATTCTTGTCATGGCTCTGCTCGTATGGCGGAGGTTCCATGGACTTCTTTAAATTACGCAAGGTCTAGACCTAAGCTAGCTTCTAAATATCTACTTTTTCTCCTAAACTTGAGCTAGCTTTTGTCGTACATACCACATGGTGCTGTTACAAAGTAAAATGCAAATGTTAAGTTATACTTTTTGTTTTTTAGTTTATACATCATCAGCACTGTGCATTTGGAGTTTCTCATCCATAGTTTTATTTTGGGGGAACATTTAACGGCATACATGCAAACTTTGTTGACCTATATTTGATGGGTAGATATACATAGAGTTTTTCCATCTGGACCACTTCATCCTCAACCGCAGTGAGTATCATTGTAGTTTGTGAATAAACTATACAGAATTTTCTTTTTCTCGGTCAATGGTGCATAATTAGATAATTCTCAAATGTATTACAGGACTATGAAATGTAAATGTTCAATGCCTATTTTATTTTTCTTGGATGACATGCATTAAAATCTAGTTAGTACTAAACATTGATCTGCAATATAAAGAAGTTCTATTGAATGCCTTCGAAAACATAGCTAGGTGCAGATGATCAACATACTTGCAAGTGAAATTGTTAATAACCAAAACATGGGCTAAATGCAATTCTCTAAGCACATTAGGTGCAAGTGATCAACATAAGTGGATTAAATGTAATTCTTGTTAGATGGTGGCTATTGAAAGCTTGTACTGTTCTCTAGATATTAGAACCGTATTGTGAGACAATCTTCATTGTCCCCTTCAAACATATCAAATCCTCTATATTTTTGGTTATTTCTATCAATACATTAGAGTATCCTTATTGAGATGTTGATGATTATGATAAGATGAAACAGTTTCTTAGTATCCAAAGTTTGACATTATATTCACTGAACTCATCACACTATCGTTTAGGTTTGCAAAATGGATGTATGGGGCAATGTATATATATTTTTATTATACCTTAAATTCCTTTGAAAAGAGTATATACTTTGTTCTACTTTCCAGAAATCCAAACTTTGCCTTTAAAGTTATGATTTTGTTATTGCTTATCTACTTTCTAAACTGCTCTCATTACTAGCAACATTTGGTTCACGAACGTCAAATGTGTCATTGATTTTTTTCCACTTCAGGTTCCTATAGATTCTTGCTATATGGGCTCTAACAACTCTGCCTTCCTACAGCAGGTAGCTTGTCTTTAGAGCATCTTTGTGATAGATATTTTTTGTAGAGTTTGATGTGTCATTATCTTTATTCTTCTGTTGGCTTTACTAAAATAGTGGTCATCCTTTAATTCCTTAGCACAATCTTTCGTTATGAATAAATTGAAATGTATTGCATAGGTAACTCATCGAAGAGGGTGAAATACATATTATGACATTTTTCATCTAATTGGGAGTGAAATTTTCTTTCTTATGCCCCCTCTACCTCATGCCTATGCTTAATTTTTTTGGTTGATCCCAAGTACATGATTGCCATCGTTCTTTGAACGCTATCCTGATATGAAACTATTCATTATGCTATATATGGTGCAGAGTTATTGGAGCTGCACATGGAAGAGTTGCGTGCAAAGCAAGAAGAAATAGATAAGCGTGATAAGGAAATCAAACTCTTGGAAGCTATAATTCAGACGCTTGGGGGAAAAGAGTCGCATTCGAGAAAAGGGTAGAAATCTGTCTTTTGAAATTTAGTATCAAGTTGGTCCTTCTCTTTCCCTTGTAAATTTATACAGAGGAACAACACAATTTGTGCTCTGTTAACATAATGATAAAGTGCTTCTTTATGTTATTTACAATTCCGAACAACACAATTTGTGCTCTGTTAAACATAATAATAAAGTTCTTCTTCCTGTTATTTAAAATTCCTCTGGCTTTTATCCAACTATTTTCTTTGTTCTCTTTTAATTTTTACGAATAAAATCCAACAATTAATTATAAGTTTTTATTATTTTTCTTTTGGACAAAGGATAGGATATGTACAAGAGATTTACAATATCTCAAAACAAAACCGTTGTGGAAGGTGATAAAAGCCGTTGTAGAATGTGATAAATCACAACGGTTTTAAGTAAAACAACCGTTATGGAATGTGATAAATCACAACGGTTTAAAACCGTTGTAGAAGGTGATAAACGACAACGGTTATAAGTAAAAACCGTTGTAGAATGTGATAAACTACAACGGTTATAAGCAAAAACCGTTGTAGTAGGTGATAAACTACAACGGTTATAAGTAAAAACCGTTGTTAAAAGGGTCATATTACAACGGTCACTCTTATATACATGTTTTATATATGAGAATCAACAACGGTTTTTCTTAAAACCCTTGTTGAAAGTAACATATTACAACGGTTTTTGACCGTTGTCTTAAATAGGTAGAAACGACGACACTGCTAACCTCAACGGTTTTCCAAGACTTTCTACAACGGCTAAAAACCGTTGTCTATTAACTTTTTTGTAGTAGTGAAATAGTGGAGAAGGTGGACATTAATGTGATAAATTGGTAAGAATATCTTTAAATAAAGACGTTACAACACACAACTTATAATGAATTGATTGAATTTTTTTTTCTTCCTTAGACCAAGAAGGAAATTGCGATGCGTGCAACAGTTGGATGCTACTTAGAAAGCAGAGTATGAACCTAAAAAATCTTATGCGAACGCTAAGAACAAGAGTTGTTTGAATATAGCCACATGATGCAGTCCGAAAGATGTAAAAAACACTATAAATGTTTTAAGTGAGGAGAAAAAAACAACCATTCAAGAAATGAGATTTGTTTTGTTGTTGGAAATGAAGTACGGAAAACTAACTCATTCAATGTGCCGTATTCTGACTATATGTAGCAAAACTCAGGTAAAAATGACTTCTTTTTTTTGAAGTTTGCTGATGACAGAATGGGTTACATATTTGACATTTGTTGTGGCTGTGACTCCAATATAGTGAGTGAAATAAATAACCGCAAAACACATATATTTAACCATTTCAGTAATTGGCTAACCAATTTTCCACATATTGTTTTTTCCAAGATATTCTCGTTTTGAAATGATTATGTTGTTAAGGATATGGCTGACCTTCTAAGGTTCTTAAGAAATGTCTATGTTCATTTTGAGGAGTATAAATTTGAATTGACGTATGATGATGTTGATGAGTTTGTCAGACATCGGTGGATGGGGTTTTTAGATACCGTCCATTTACATTTCTGTTGAATTAAGGCTTACGTTGGATGTAAATGACACTATAAATGTTTTAAGTGATGAGAAAAAAAAACAACCATTCAAAAAATGGGATTTGTTTCGTTGTTGGAAATGAAATGCGAAAAACTATCCCATTTAATGTGTCGTATTTTAACTATGTTGCAAAACTCAAGTAAAAGGGACATGCTTTTTTGAACTCTGCTGAGGACAAAATGGATTTCATATTTAAACTTGGTCGAGGTTATGACTCTGACATGGTGAGTGAAATGAATAATCGCAAAACCTATATATTTAATCATTTCAGGAATTAGCACACCAATTTTCCACATATTGATTTTTCCAAGATATTCTCGTTTTGAAATGATTATGTTGTTCAAGATCCGGTTGACCTTTTAAGGTTCCTAAGAAATGTCTTTGTTCATTTTGATTAGTATAAATTTGGATTGAAGTATGATGATGTTGATGAGTTTGTCAGACATCGATAGATGGGGTTTTTAACCACCGTCCATTTACAATTCGGTTGAACTAAGGATTATATTGGATGTAAATTACACTATAAATGTTTTAGGTGATGAAAAAAAGAACCATTCAAGAAATGGGATTTGTTTCGCTGTTGGAAATGAATTGTCGAAGACTATCTCATTCAATGTGCCGTATTCTAACTATGTCACAAAACTCAAGTAAAAGGGACATCTTTTTTAAGTCTGCTGAGTACAGAATGGGTTACATATTTGACCTTTGTCGTGGCTGTGACTCTGATATGGTGAGTGAATTGAATAACCGCAAAACCCATATATTTAATCATTTCATGAATTGGCACACTAATTTTCCACATACAATTTTTTCCAAGAACTTCTCGCCGAAATGATTATGTTGTTAAGGATTCGGGTGACCTTCTAAGGTTCTTAAGAAATTTCTACATTCATTTTGAAGATTATAAATTTGGATTGACATATGATGATGTTGATAAGTTTGTCAGACATCGGTGGATGGGGTTTTTAGACACCATCCATTTACAATTCAGTTGAATTAATGATTATATTGGATGTAAATGACACTATAAATGTTTTATGTGATAAGAAAAAAAAAGTCATGGAAGAAATGAGATTTGTTCGTAGTTGGAAATAAAGTGTGGAAAACTATCTCATTCAATGTGCTATATTCTGATTATGTCGCAAAACTCAAGTAAAATGTACATCCTTTTTTGAAGTCTGCTGAGGACAGAATGGGTTACATATTTGACCTTAACCTTTGTCGTGGCTGTGACTATGATATTGTGAGTGAAATGAATATCTGCAAAACACATATATTTAATCATTTCAGGAATTGGCACACCAATTTTCCACATATAGTTTTTTCCAAGATATTCTAGTTTCAAATTGATTATGTTGTTCAAGATCCGGATCACCTTTTAAGGTTCCTAAGAAATGTCTATGTTCATTTTGAGGAGTATAAATTTGGATTGATGTATGATAATGTTGATGAGTTTGTCAGACATCGATGGATGGGGTTTTTAGACACCGTCCATTTACAATTCAGTTGAATTAAGGATTATATTTGACGTAAATTACACTATAAATGTTTTAGGTGATGAGAAAAAAATAACTATTTAGGAAATGGGATTTGTTTCGTTGTTGGAAATAAAGTGTGGAAGACTATCTCATTCAATGTGCCGTATTTTGACTATTTCGCAAAACTTAGGTAAAAGAGACATTCTTTTTTACAGTCTGCTAAGGACAGAATGGGATACATATTTGACCTTTGTCGTAGCTGTGTCTCTGATATGGTGAGTGAAATAAATAACCGCAAAACCCATATATTTAATCATTTCAAGAATTGAATCACCATTTTTCCACATATAGTTTTTTTCAAGATATTTTCATTTCGAAATGACTATGTTGTTAAGGATCCGGGTGACCTTCTAAGGTTCCTAAGAAATGGCTATGTTCATTTTGAGGAGTATAAATTTGGATTGACGTATGATGATATTAATGAGTTTGTCAGACATCGGTGGATGGGATTTTTAGACACATTCCATTTACAATTCGGTTGAATTAAGGATTACGTTGGATGTAAATGACACTATAAATTTTTTAAATAATGAGGAAAAAAAACAGTCATTCAAGAAATGGGAATTTTTTCCTTGTTGGAAATGATATGCTAAAAACTATCTTATTCAATGTGCCGTATTCTGACTATGTCGCAAAACTCCAGGTAAAGGGACATCCTTTTTTGAAGTCTGCTGAGGACATAATGGGTTACATATTTGACCTTTGTCGTGGCGGTGACTCTGATATGTTGAGTGAAATGAAGAACCGCAAAAATCATATATTTAATAATTTCCTGAATCGGCACACCAAATTTCCACATATAGTTTTTTCCAAGATTTTCTCGTTTCGAAATGATTATGTTGTTAAGGATCCGGGTGACCTTCTAAGGTTCCTAAGAAATGTCTATGTTCATTTTGAAGAGTATAAATTTGGATTGATGTATGATGATGTTGATGAGTTTGTCAAACATCGGTGGATGGGGTTTTTAGACACCTCCCATTTACAATTCGATTGAATTAAGGATTACGTTGGATGAAAATGAAACTATAAATGTTTTAAGTGATGACAAAAATCAGCCATTCAAGAAATGAGATTTGTTTCGTTGTTGGAAATGAAGTGCGGAAAACTATCTCATTCAATGTGCCGTATTCTGACTATGTCGCAAAACTCAAGTAAAAGGGACATCCATTTTTGAAGTCTGCTGATGCCAGAATGGGTTACGTATTTAACCTTTGTCATGGTTGTGACTGATATGGTAAGTGAAATGAATAATATATTTAATCATTTCTGGAATTGACACACCAATTTTCCACATATTGATTTTTCCAAGATATTCTTGTTTTGAAATTATTATGTTGTTCAGGATCCGGCTGACCTTTTAAGGTCCCTAAGAAATGTCTGTGTTCATTTTGAGGAGTATAAATTTGGATTGATGTATGATGATGTTGATGAGTTTGTCACACATCGATGGATGGGGTAGACACTGTTCATTTACAATTTGGTTGAATTAAGGATTATATTTTACATAAATTACACTATAAATATTTTAGGTGATGAGAAAAAAACAACCATTCAGGAAATGAGATTTGTTTCGCTGTTGGAAATGAAGTGACGAAGACTATCTCATTCAATGTGTCGTATTCTAACTATGTCGCAAAACTCATGTAAAAGGGATATCCTTTTTTGAAGTCTGATGAGGATAGAATGGGTTACATATTTAACCTTTTTCATGGCTGTGACTCTGATATGTTAGAGTGAAATGAATAATTGCAAAACTCATATATTTAATCATTTTAGGAATTGGCACACCAATTTTCCACGTATAGTTTTTTCCAAGATATTCTTGTTTCGAAATGATTATGTTGTTAAGGATCCGGCTAACCTTCTGTGGTTCCTAAGAAATGTCTATATTCATTTTGAAGAGTATAAATTTGGATTGACGTATAATGATGTTGATGAGTTTGTCAGACATCGGTGGATGGGGTTTTTAGACACCGTCCATTTACAATTCTGTTAAATTAAGGATTACGATGGAAATGAAGTGCGGAGAACTATCTCATTCAATATGCCGTATTCTGACTAGGTCGCAAAACTCAGGTAAAATGGACATCCTTTTTTGAAGTCTGCTGAGGACGGAATGGGTTACATATTTGACATTTGTCGTCATTGTGACTCTGATATGAAGAGTGAAATGGATAATCGCAAAAAAGATATATTTAATCATTTTAGGAATTGACACAACCATTTTCCACATATATTTACAGACATACATCGTCGGTATAGCCCAAAAATGGAACAATCACCGCAATGCCGTCGTCAGTTTTGCTTAATTTCGAAATCAGGGGCAGTCAGTTTCAATGTTGTCGTCGTCGAGGCAAATCCTTGTTGGCAAGCTCATACAGATCCATTTTTGTACATGAGAGAGAGAGAGAGAGAGAGAGAGAGAGAGAGAGAGAGAGGTGTGTAAGATAAAGAGACGGAGAAAGAAGACGTGAGAGAGAGAGTGACAGGACCCAACCCAAATTCCCCCTTGGAACTAGTGTCGGACCCTGTTACCCGTCTGGCATCCAGCTGATGTCAGGCCCACTTACTAATTTAACCATCTTCCCTGCACAGATAACAAACAAGAACAAGACTTCCGCCGATATTCCGGCAGAGTCCCCTTTGAAAATGACCTCAAACCCAAATAAACCGTACCTGCAAACAAGCACAAACAAATATCCCAACTTTCAGCCTGCAAAGTCTACCATCCAGACAGAACCAAAAGCAATTCTAAAGGGGTCTTAAGCTTCATTATACATATACAAAATACAATATAGCCCAAGATTCTATCGGGCTTCGAGCCCACTAAGATAAAAATAATTTTAAACCTTAGTCGCAAACAATACAGAGTTTATGACCCAACAACCATTAACAAATTCAACGCCTAACTCACACAGTTTAACCTGCGGCTGCACCTACGTTAACCTAGGTTGCCTATGTACCCTTACTGGGGGATCAAACCACACGTAGTTCTTTCTACCAAAAATCACAATTCAGATAATATAATATTGTCCAAGTAAAACCAACAATTAAATTCTAGAATCATTCACTACTTCGATTTCAACAAGTTATATGCTAAAATTTTCATTGAATTCTTATTAATGTCAAATATGGTTACACAAGCCATTCCCGACTCGAGTACTTTCCCAAGTCTCTCCTGAATATTTTATAAATTCCTTTTTCCCATAATTCATAACTCAAAACCATTTTTCCAAATCCTTTCTCCATTTTCCCAATCTTAATTCCCGAAACTCAATTACCTTTCCAAAAAATCATTTATTAACCTTATATCCTTTTTGTACATAGTTAAGTAAAATCATCTTTACCCCGCAACCATACCCTATCCAAGGTGTATGTTGCAAAACAAGTATGTCAAGTAATTTCCAAATATTCAATCTCAATTTCCGAACTTCTTATCAAATGTTCATACATGTGCCAAGTACTCTCAATGCACATACTCAAGAAACGTCAACCTGGAAACAATACCACCCACATATACCCACGTATATGTCAAACAATACCACCCACACAACCACACCATCATCATGTTCCAGGGGAAAACAATGCAACACCGAGATTGTTTTAACTAGACCACATGGCAGACTCCTCAATACACATGTGGCTAGGGACAAGCAGTCCAACCGAGGGACTATTGCTCCCCAGACACGCATGACAGAATCCTCAATGCCCGTGTGCTTGAAATACATCTTCCGGGCACAATCTACCCCACCAAGGGCCTACGACACACCCGGCCCAGGGTGCCCGAATCATCCTTATCATCACCACACGACGGCATCCCTGATCGTACGTGTGGGTATCATCCATACCGAAACAGGGAGGTACATATCATAGTACACATCATGTACCGGGAGAAACCAATCCAACGCAGGGATTTTTTTAACTAACCCACATGGCAGACTCTTCAATACACATGTGGCTAGGGATGAGCAGTCCAACCGGGGAACTATTGCTCACTAGAAAAGCACAGTAGAATCCTCAATACCCGTGTAGTTGAAACACATTTTCCGAGTGCAATCTGCCCTGCCAAGGGCCTACGGCACACCTGGCCAAGGGTGCCCGGATCATCATCATCATCACCACACGTCGGCATCCCTCATCGCACGTGTGGGTATCATCCATATCGAATCAGGGGAGATACATGTGATGGTGCCATCCACAAACCAATATTATAATATTCCCAATATCCAAAATCCCTTTTTAAATCCGATGTCAAATTCTTAAATTCATTAACTTAATTCAGACCATGCATAATCTTTCAAAACTGTTCCCAAACTAAATCCAAATTTGTATAATATACTATTTAGAAAACGAGTATTCATAATTCATCAATTCCATAAAACAATACAAATAATAATAAAAAACAAAGCTAGAAAATTAAAACAATAAACAAATCTTTCTTAATAACCCGTTACTGTAATCCCTTGTCCTAAATTGTTAATAAGCTTTCCTCTTTATCCTTCATGAAACTGCTTTTCACTTGACAAAATAACCATCAATTTTAAACATGCATACACATTTAAAGTCATCCCAAGTCATAACTAAATGATAATAAAATAGAAATACCTCTTACTTGGAAATACAAGCGATAAACGAAATCATTCGAAAACACGGGATAACACTATCGCGATATAAAAACCATTTATGCAACGATAACCACTAACAATTACAACATACTACATGGCCTCAACCAAGCCGACATGGTCCATTGTCTAAATCCATTGGGTTTGCAGGGCCCACAACCTCCAGTTTACAATCCAATAGTTCCCATTGGCCCATGGTAATAATTTAAACTCATCCTAGGAGTTTCGTCATGATCCGACGACCAGTTTGATCTCGATTGAGGAATTTGGTCAATTAGGCCCGCAGGGCCCATGACCTCTGATTACCGATTCAAAATTTCACATAGGTCCAATAAAGTCCACTAACTAAGTCTCGAATATTTGGTCTTGATGAATAAAGAGTCTCCCTTCTTTCTGGATTACTCACATTCCAAGAAAGTGCTGCTTCCAGTGTACACAATATCATCCATATATGTTAACACAATGATTGTACCAATACCTTCTTTGGTCTTCACATACAGTGTAGCTTCACTTATACATCTTTGGAATCCACATTTGAGTAGATTAGTGTCAATTTCAAGATACCAGGCCCTTGGTGCCTGCTTCAAACCATAGAGAGCCTTCTTTAACTTATACACCTTGTCTTCTGCTCCCTTAACTTCAAATCCTTCAAGTTGCTCAATGTAAACCTCCTCCTTCAACACTCCATTTAGAAATGTTGATTTCACATCTAATTGAAAAAGTTTCCAATTTCTTTGAGCTGCAAAGGCAATGAGAGTTCTAATTGTATCCAACCTTGCCACTAGAGAAAAAGTTTCGTTGAAATCAACTCCTGTCTTCTATGTGTATCCCTTAGCTACAAGCCGTGACTTATGCTTTTGGATAGATCCATCAAGATTCAGCTTTGTCTTGAAGATCCATCTTACACCCACAACTGGTTTGTTACCAAGTCTTTCAACCATCTCCCATGTAGAATTCTTTTCGATCATTGAGATCTCTTCTCTCATAGCTTGATTCCATGCTTCATCTTGAGTTGCTTCATCAAAGTTTTCAGGTTCCACAACACTTACTTTGCACTGTGCAAAGAATTCATTTAAACTCTTCCACTTCACCGGTGTGTGATCATAAAGCTCAGATGCTTCAACCTCACATGGATTTGGTCTTGGTGAAGCTTGTCTCTTCCCTTGGGCTGATGTAGTGACAGTATTTGGTGATGATTGGGCACTTGGTCATTCTAGAGTTTAATTAGGTGATTCAAACTCCTCCTCACCTTCAGTTATTCTTGCTTCCTCACTACTATCCCAAGGAATTAACATGTGCAGGTTTTCATTTGCTTCCCAATTCCACAGAGATTTCTCATCAAATATTACACTCATTGACACTATTACTTTCTGAGTTCTCAGATTAAACACCTTGTACCCTTTCTCACAGGTTCCATACCCAACAAAGACTCCATTCTCACTAGTTTCTTCCAATTTATGCCTCAGCTGAGATGGAATATGAACATAGCAAAGAGAACCGAATATTTTCATATGCTTTACTCCAGGTTTTCTTCCACTGAATTCCTCAAAATGGGTCTTATTTTTTAGAGCACTTGTAGGACAACTATTGAGAATGTAGACTGCAATGTTAACTACTTCTCCCCAGAACATGATAGGCATTCTCTTTTCATAAAGCATTGTCCTAGCCATCTCCAGAATGGTCCTATTCTTCCTCTCTGCAACTCCATTTTGTTGAGGAGAATAAGCCACTATTAATTGTCTTTCAAGCCCCAAGTCTTAACAGAACTTACTAAACTCAGTTGAAGTGTATTCACCTCCCCTGTCTGTTCTTAACTTCTTGATCTGAAACCCACTTTGCAACTCCTCCATGGCCTTGAATCTTTTGAACACTGAAAAATACACTTGATTTGTGTTGCAAGAAGAACACCCAACACATCCTTGTATGATCATCAATGAAAGTAAGGAAATATCTATTTCCTCCAATTGTAGTGACCTACATCGGGCTACATACATCTGAGTGTAGCAACTCCAATGGTTGTGAAGCTCTCCACACTTCTTTTTTGTCAAAGGCTTCTCTATGAGCTTTACCCGTAGCACATCCCTCACACACATCTTCAAAGTTCTCCAATCTAGGAAGTCCAAGCACCATTTCTTTATCTTGTAGCATCTTCAAGCCAACATAGTTTAAGTGACCAAATCTTCTAAGCCATTTCTATGAGTAATCTTCAACTGCTACTCTATTTTCCAACACAGGGTTCATGAATTCAAACTTCATAGGAAAACACCTATTTTCTTTCATTGGAACATTAGCTACCAACTCTTTCAATTCCCTATCAACATATATATTCACCATGGAGTCACCAAATAGCAACCAATAGCCATGTTCAATCATTTGCCCAACACTTAGAATATTTTCATCTAAGCCCGACACTATCATTACCTCTTGTATATATATGGGGCCATCCTTCAGCACAATCACAAGTGTCCCCTTTCTAGAAGCTTGAACTAATTCCCATGTTCCCATCTTTACCTTGCACTTCACACTTCTGTCATTGTTAGAGAGCAATGATTCATGATATGTCATGTCATTACTGCACCCACTATCAACATACCAAACACCCAAGTCAGTTGGTTTTGAAGGTGAGTGAGAGGCATAGAACATGTTTGTTGTCTCCGATGCTTGATTTTCTACAAAATGTGCCACTGGTCCAGGCTTGTTCTATTTGTTGCTAGTGCAATTTCTAGCAATGCGGCCAAACTTGCTACATCTGTGACACTTGACTTTATCCTTGAACCAGCATTTGCCATAGTGCAGCTTGTTACAGTGCTTACAGGTTCCCTTGTTCTGATCATTCTTGTTAGACTGATCGTGCCTCCAGCTTTCATTCTTCTAGTTTTGCTTTCCACCGGAATTGAGTTTATCCTTCCACTTCTTCCCTTTAGCCTTCAAATTCTTCTTGAACTTACTACTACTTGAAGAGGATGAGGAACTAGCTCCCTTCACATTCATATTAGAAAATGCTTTCTCAATAGTATTCTCAAAGTGTCACTCAAGCCTTTGCTCAAACGCTTTCAAGGTTGCCATAACTTCCTGCACTTATATTGTATCCAGATCCTTGGTTTGTTCAATAACCGTGCAAACAAGGTCATAAGTCTTGGTAAGACTTATCAACAACTTCTGCACAATTATGCTTTTAGATAACTCTCCTTCAGAGTTTTTAAGTTGGGCACCCATGCTTTTCATTTAATTTATCAACTCAAACAGTCTAGTCAAATAAGCAGAGGGAGAATCATCTTCACGCGTACGAGTATACTCAAAATATCTTTTTAAACCTTGTAATTTGACAAACCTTACACACTCATCACCTCTATATTCTTTCTTTAACAGATCCCAGGCTCTTTTGCAGTCACCTCGTTCGAAATTCTGAGAAAGAGCTTATCTGAAACAGCTCCTTGGATGAGATCCAGCGTCTTTGCATCTTGCTTCAGGAGCTCAGAAAATGCCGACTTGTCCGATGTCTCCATCTCCTTCATCTTTTCTTTTGGATATGGAATTGGTACTCGTTCTTCAACCAAATCCCAGATTTCATACGATCCGAGGATCGTCGTCATACGAATCATCCAGAGGTCTTAGTTTTCTCCATTGAAGATCGGAGTTCGAGACTCCCTTCCAATCGAATCGCCATATGAGACCGAATCGATTTGTGGGTATGAAGATTTTGCGTTGAAATCTTCGAATACTCGCAATGGAATCAACACCCAGATTCAAGATCCAACCTGGCTCGATGATACCATGTTGAAATCTGAAGTGCTATTTTGGATTTTAGGGAGAAAAGAGAAGAAGAAGAAGAAGAAATACTGCAACATTCTTCTTGTCTTGCCCGATGTACACTGTAGCAAATTGTTCTTGCCCGATATTGGCAAAATTCAATGCATTGTCTCATACTGAGATCAACCATTCTCATCTATATTTGTATAAAAAACGGTTACATCCAGATCAGTACAAAATTGATATGCCAAAGCGTGTATAACACATGGCGATTTCCTATAGGCATTTTAGCTACAAATTCTCTCAACCATACAAGTGATCTAAGTTGTTACTTAGTCACCACCAGTTGTAAAACTGTAAAAGTAAAAGTAAATCAGTAAAAACAATTTACACATAAACAAAAATAACTCAAACTATAGGATTGAAAAACCATAGATACGTGACGTACAAGCTTGGTAGCATACATCAGGCTACAAGTTTCATAAGACTTCGTGCAAATTGAAGTTAAAAAATAACTGAAATTTTCATAGCAAAGTGACCAACTGGACGAGTTCAACAAAAAGAAGATGATCAATCGAGACTAATTATTGCAAGAGAAAATCAAGGCTACAAAGCATGAAAAAGATAAACTCAGTCTCTATCTACTGTGAGACTCTAGCAGGTGACACAAGGTCAGCAACCTCCTCAACTTCAGGTTGATCAGCTATATCCTCCATAGCTCCATCCTACTCAACCACATGCTCATCAGTCGCAAACACTTGCTCACCTGCTGCAGCTACCAGCTCATTAACCTCAATTGAAAGCTCATCATCTTCGGCCACTTGTAAACTGCCTCGACCACCTCACCAGCTGCGCCCTTCTCGACTTGATCCACCTCAGCCGCCTACTCCTTGGCTGCCACCTAATCAGCTGCTTGCTCCTCATCCATTGCAGTAACCAACTTATCCTGGTTAGGTGTGTGGAGAACAACTCCTCGTCTAAATCTTCAAAGGGGTGATAGGAAGCAACTCCATTCTTGCAGTCTAAGTAACCGAGCTTATAAGCATCAATAAGGGCTTCAAACTTGAGCGCTTTATATAGTAGCTTATCATAGCTAAGGATCATGTCATTGAAATCGCGATTAAGACAGTCATAAGCACCATTTTTCTCACGAATGGCAGCAACAACAGAGTCAAGTTCCCTATCTTTCATAGCAAGGGAACTTTCCAGCAGTGACAAGTTTCTCTTCAAGTAAGAAACTTTAGTCTCATGGTGCTTTCGCTCGGTCGAGAGTAGGTCAGTCAAGGCAGCATTCTTCTTCTCTAGCTTTTCAAGTTCCGCAGAAGGAGGAGCAATGGTAAATGAGTTCCTGATGACCTCAGAGGAAGAGCTTCACTCTTCTAATCTTCTAGAGAAAGGTTTGAAAAGAGACCAAGATCACCATCACAAGCATACGAGCCTCCCTAAAGGTTACTCTTGAGTATATCAAGCGCATGTGCATTCCCAACATGAATAAACTTGCTCTTCCTGGGTAGATCATCTCAACTCTTAGCTCGAGCAGATGACTCGTTTGCCACCTGCATTGCCGCCATCCATACTTCGAAGAAAGTCAACGAGACTGGACCAGCTCCACCGTTGGTATCTCGTATTTCAGCAAATGGCGCAAGCCTGCCAAGTGAAGAAGCAACTTTCTCAGTTCACTCATCCTCCTTAGATTGGTGCAGACGACTCGAACTCCTACAAGGAAGGTCAACTGCTCTCCGCTATTCAATAAGAGAATCGGGCTTGGCACCAATATCTCTACAAGGCAGATCACCAGTTTTGACTTCTCAACCGAAAACTTAACCATGGCATCCTTGATATCTCGCATGTCATGCGCCTTCTTACTGTTAATAGGGATGGCAGAAATCCCCATAGGGTTGGGTCCACGTTGGGTACTCGGCCCTAACGGGGGAAAATTTCGGGGGGAAACGGGTACAAGTATGGGGATCCCCAAATCTAAAAAATCCCAGACGAGTATGGGCTGGGGATGGTATTGGTATCCCCGTCTCCAAACCCAGCCCGATAATTATTTTTTAAATTAATGAATATGTAAAACAATATAAACCTTTAAGGGATGGGGGCAAGAGTTTGTGAGGTAAATGACCTTTTTCTATTTTTGTGAAACAAAGATTGTATGTAGGGATTTGATGAGTATGAGTATGTAGGGATTTGATGGCGTAGGGTCTTGATGGTGTAGAGTGGGGTTCTCTCTTAATGACCAAAACTCCCTATTTATAATACTCCTAGAAATCCTACCTATCTAAGGTATGATTACAATTATTACAAAATAGGATTTCTACTAATTTGGGGTCTTCTTTATTTCTCCTTGTTTGACTTGGTAAGACTTGAACCATCTTGGACTAGGAAATTTGACAACATTCCTTGCGACAAAAGGAATGACTTGGCTTCTTTCCCATTAATCTCCAATCTTCATCTTCTTGTCCTTTTTAGCTCAATTTCTCCTTTTGCACAAATCTCACAAAACATATTAAAACAACCAGTTTAAATAAAGGATAACAATAATTAAATAGGTAAATGGGGCATAATATATATATATACACGCTTATCAGTATCATTGACCTAGAAGGAATCACAAGACCATTCCAAGTGGGAACGCAACTTCAAAAAAAAAAGCCTCATCCAGTCAGGAGCCCAGCTCATAAAAAGAGCCCAATTCACATAAGGAAGCCCATAAGCAGTTGGAAAGCCCGATAAATATTTATCACCTCCTCCATGCGATGCAAAAGCTGTGAGGCATTTATGGGAGCAAATATTTTGGCAACCAATCATGAGACGCCACATGAACAACGAGAATATTCTTTAGGTTAACAATTGTGATCCATTTAATTGGCCAATTGTTTAAACCTAAGATAGGAATAATACCATAAATTAGGGATTTGGTTCTCATTAAATCTCTAATTGATCCAATCTCTCCATTTAAGGGAGAGAATAATTCCCTTCCATATGAGAATTATCTCTTAAAAACCCTAGAAGTCAAGACCACTATAAATACATGGCTACACCACATACACGAGATAATTCAAAAACCCTAGCTAATTGTTGCCAAAATTCCTCTCTCCTTCATGGCTCCGACCACCCTCACATACGGCTCCGGCCACCCGGTTCGCTCGTACCGTAGAGAAAACTCTAACCTTCTCTGTTATTTTCGTATCTTTCTCAAGCTCATCTAACTGACTTAAGCATCGGAGGGCCTTTGGCTAACACCCTCCGGGTGTGGTCTATTTACTCCAACCTTTTTCATATGGATGGAGGAAGAAAAGAGAGAAATAAGTTCGAAGGGTGAAGAATCAACCAGCGAATATTCCCCATGCGGAAATTTGCTCAAACACTAACTTTCCATTTTACCTAGCTAATATGATGTGCCATTAACTTTGATTGTATCTAAGGTGTTTACTAAAATATAATTGAAGGGGAAAATAAAAAGCCGTCGTTGATAGGTGTGATGATGTATGCAACGTTTCTTGTTAGTGCAAGCATATATTGGTTACCTTTTACTTTGGCTTGTTGATATTACTGAAGTTGTGCATTGCAGAGAAGAATAAGTAGAAGAGAAAGGGAGATTAGGAATAGCCGAATAGGTTTATATAGAAAGTTGTTAAATAGTGTACAAACTAAAAGAAAATAAACAATGGGTTAGGCTAGTTGGCCAAAGGCAGTGTTTCTACCCCCTTGCACCCGAGTACAACCCCCCTCCTTACGTTAGAGTAGTTTAGAAAATAAACGACATTGTTGGCAGTTTTATGCTGCTATACAATATCTTGTTGAAGAAGCCAAGCCAGGCATGTGATCAAGGATGGAACACTAGTATGGCTAATCTCGACTACAGCCCAGGTGGTCTTTTTTTACTAATCCAAAAAAAAAATTATAGCCCAGTCAATTAGATCCTTGTGATGCTTTCAAGTGATTTAACATTGATGATATATACACTCTTGCTGAGAAAATTTATCCTCAAGATTTCACTACAACTAAGTTGCAGGCGTTAAATCAACAACTGAGATTTTATAAAATTGATATGGATCACAATCCAACCTTCAAGAATCTTGATTGCATTCCTATATTACTTGAGCTCTTAGTGGAAACAAGATTAGCACAAACCTACTACTTGATTGACAAATTGATTCGTTTGGTGCTAACTCTTCATGTTTCTACGACAACAACAGAACGAGCATTTTCTTGTATGAGACTGATAAAAAAATCGGCTTCGAACTTATATTAGTGTTATTTGAGGGGTAAGACTCATTATGTCCCCCCCTTGACTAGGTGTATTATTAATTTTTGGGCTAACTACAGTAAACCCCCCAAACTATAAGGCCATTTTCAAGTTCATACCTATATTTTGAAAATTCGCGAGTGCATACTCAACGTCACGGAAAGTTACAAGTACATACCCTCCGTTAGCAAAACCATCATAAAATCTGTTAAATGCTGACGTGTCAAAAGTGGGACCCATTTTTTGATGACGTGGACTTCCACATGGACAAAAAACTAATAAAAAATTATTTTACTGTTTAAATTATTTTGAAAAATTAAACATATTAAAATTTTAAAAATCTAAAAAATCTCTCTCTCTCTCTCCTCTCTTCCTAAATCAAACCCTAAGATTTCAGTGTCCACGAGGATGAAGAGGGTCTCTGATGCTATGAAGCCTCATAAAACTGTCATGGCCAAGAGAGGCTCTACTCTGAACGAGAAGGCAAGCGAGCTCTCGAAACTTTGTGATATCGCCGTTTACATGACCGATGTTGGGGTTGACAAAAAGATTGACTCGTGGCCGGAAAACCAACAAGATTTGAAATCAGTTGTGCTCAAGTACAAGAATCTGAGGAGGGGTTTGAAAGATCAAGTCGAAAAGGGTTCGTTCTCAACGGAAATTGTTGAGGATCGAGAATTTGGGGATTTGGGTTTTCAAGATAACTACTTAGTTTCTGTTCACAGAGGCGTGCGAATCCATCTGTAATTACAGTTTCTGGGTTTGTCTTTTGCTATGCCTGCATTTTCAAGTATGTTTCTCAGTATAAGCGATGTCCGATCACATTGATGCCAACCACCATCGACCAGATAAGGAGGCTCTTTCACGATGTGTAGAAAACCCAATTTGGGTCCATGTCTTTCTCGAATTCAATCATTATGTTGTGGATACTAATGATTATCTCAGTTTGGTGGGTTGGAAAATTGATGGGCATGATGTTGTTGTTGCTATGCCAAGTATGGATGCTACTAATGATGAGGGGTTGGGAAAGGATGGGTGAGGTCATGGTCGGGGGAGGGGGAAGAAATCGGGAGAGAGAGAGAGAGAGAGAGAGAGATTTTTTAGATTTTTAAAATTTTAATATGTTTAATTTTTTTAAATCATTTAAATAGTAAAATAATTTTTTATTAATTTTTTGTCAACTAGGAAGTCCACATCATCAAAAAATGGGACCCATATTCGCCACGTCAGCATTTAATGATTTTCTGACGGTTTTACTAAGCGGAGGGTATGTACTCATAACTTTCCGTGACGTTGAGTATGTACTCGTGAATTTTCAAAATATAGGTATGAACTTGAAAATGGCCTTATAGTTTGGGGGTTTACTGTAGTTAACCCTTAATTTTTGTTATCAATAAAATTACACCGTACTATTGAGTTTTCTATCTACTTAGTATGTTTATATGTAAAGTAAATTTAGCTTGATCAAGTTTGAAATCATGAGCCCATCCCTGCCTGTGATAGTTTCTTTCTATACCTTAAGGCTTTGTATATATGAGCTTGTATGTCACGTGTCTTTGGTTTTTCAATCCTATAATTTGAGTTATCTTGCCGTCTTGATTTCCAGTTAATTGATTTGGTAACTGATTTTGTTGCGATGTGGTGTCGTGGGATCAGTTGCTCCAATTCAAGCTGGTTTTGTTGCAAAGGAACCCCAGCAACATCACAGCAGATAAATTTTAGGGTTTTGTAATTGCACCTTATCCTAATTATGTGTAAACAATTTTCCACTATATCTGTCTAATGAAGTTCATTTTGAGATTTGAGATAAGCTATATATTGTTTTGATTTTTGTTTATTTTATTTTTCCAACAAGTGCTTAATTTTTATTTGGAGATTTCTTATCATAACTAAAATTTCAAGACCTAGTAAAGAGCTTGTAGCTCAAACGGTTAAAAATATTTACTCCTACTGCAGGTCTTAGATTCGATTTCCTCGTCTTCTAATATCGATTGTCCGAAAAAAAAAAAAAAACAACCAAGCTTACATACCTAATCCTGGCTATTGAAGCTCGAATAAATCTATAGCATTATGGAAATTGGTCTTGTTTTTCCTTTTCTTCATAAATCTATAAGAATTACTTGAACAAAACCAAGCTTACATACCTAATCCTGGCTATTGAAGCTCGAATAAATCTATAGCATTATGGAAATTGGTCTTGTTTTTTCCTTTTCTTCATAAATCTATAAGAATTACTTGAACAAACTCCTAACAACACAAACCCTTAGTTGTATTTTGGTTGGGTTAATCGTTTTATTAGTCCCTAAACTTAGACCCGCTTTGCATTTAAGTACCTCAATTTTCAAAATGGTACCCGTGGTCCTTTAACTTTAGTTTCGTTTGGACAAATGGTCCTGCCATCAAATTTGTTAACTTTTCTGTTAAATACAAGGGCAAAATGGTATTTTTGTATCAAAATTGATTAAAATATTAATAAAAAAATTTTAAAACTAAAAAATTAAAATTAAACTCTCTATCCCGATTTCTACTCCCCACAAACTTGATTTTTCTTTTTTTGTTGTTGATTTTTTATGTGATTCTTTTATTCTTTTATTGTTATTTCTAATAAAATGGTTATGATACATTAGCAATAGCCTCCTTTTTAAGACGATCTCATGTTCGATTTTGGGTCCAAGATGGGGGCATGTGCATTGCACATGTTGAGGGCCTATCAATGCCCAACTGTTTTTCATTGCACATGGATGAGATAAGAGGCCATGAACAACCAGTCCCCACATTTTTCTGACATACTTACCATTTTAGCCTTTGAAAATTGCAATTATGTGGCAGAAAAAATTAAATAGAGATAGGTAGGTGACAAATGGATAAATGAATTGCAAACGAAAACCTCATATTATCTCAGGACACACGACAGGGTATAGTTTTCATCTTCGTCAAACTAACTAACATACATGGCATGGCATGGCATCAACTAACTTTGGTTTGATGGTATTAGACTTCACTTGATTGAAAGAGGTTTCATGTTCGATTTGCATTAATTGCAAATTACAATATATGTTTGCGATGAATTCGATATCACATGCAAATTATAATATATGTTTGCGATGAATTCGATATCTAGTTGTGACAAACTCAATGTGGTCAACGAATTAATCAATTACTATAATTGATTGTAGCTAGTGGAATAAATTCCAGCTGCTTTTGTATTTAAAAAGAAAAAATTAGTTATTTTTGTTCTTTTCATTTAATATTTTATATTCTTTAAACTAAATGGTTCTTTAACTTTTAAATTAAAAAAAGAAGAACAAAGGATACTTGAGAGTTTTCACAAATTTCAGTAAAACTGAATTTGTTGATATTTATAATGGTGCAGAAAAGATGATGTAAGCCATGTCATGTGCATCTTCGTTAAAACGGCAAACTTTGTCGGAATCTTACACGGAAGCAGAAAAATTCTTTCGAAATTGCATTTATGTCCTGAAACCATTTTGTTGCAATTGAAACTGCAAAATGAATTATAGCTATAATTATATATATATACCCCACTGCAACTCAACTGCTTATAAATACCACCACCTACCTTCCTTCATACCACATCTCATCATCTCCACCTGCTTTTTTAAACTTCAGTTTTTCATCTCCACTCTAAGTTTCAAGACAAAGGAAATGGCTTTTAAGTTAAGCATTTTCATGCTCTGTGTAGCAGCTTTGATGCTTGTGTTACTAGAAGCAAACCAGGTAACCCTAGCACCACTGCAGCTTTCATATATATATATATATATATATGCTCTCTCTCTCTCTCTCACCTGCTAAACAGGTGGTTAAATTTGAGACAATATCAATATTGCTAGTGGTGGGCCAAAGATCCGTCCCTATAAAATCTCAACAATGTGTTTTCCATTGAATTTTGTAGGCCTCTAGTGTGGAAACATCAGCATTGCAACAACAGGAGAATTACCAACCAGTGAGACCATTTATATATATATATATTATTTTTCTTTGTCAGTTCAGAATAAGTTGAAGCTTAATTTCTATGGTGAATTAAAATGTTCTTAATTATTCTTTGTAATATTGCAGTATGGTACTACCCAAGGCAGCCTTCGTCCTCAAGGTGGGTTATACATTTAACTCTTATCTTCTAATTTTGGAAAAAAAAAATGTCTATACAAAATATATTCAACCATAAGTAATTAAGAAGGTATAACGTGGGCTTAAATTAGCCATGCTATATGGGAAAAAAATGTTTAAAATGTCACTTTTTTTTTTCTTTGTCCTCAAATACTTTATTATTTATCTGACAACCCAGCTGCCATGGGCCATGGCGGGGTTTTTTTTTGGGAAGTAGCTGAAAATACCACCCATTTCATAATTTCTTGTGAAAATACCACCCATTTCCAAAAATTTTGGAACTATCACCTATAAATACATATTTATTGTCCACTTATTACACACATATCACTTTTTCTCAATTTTTATTTTCTTTCTCAGCTCTCTCTTCGTTCTCTCTCTCTCTCAAAGCTCTATCTCATAGTTCTCTCTTCCTCTCTCAACGCTCTCTCTGCATCGTCGCTCTGCGACCACCACCACTCTCTCTCGCTGGCCGACTACGCCTCTTCTCACGAAGAAGAAGATCAAGAACAACCTACAAAACCCACAGCTTTGCCCTCAAAACCTAATTCTTCCTCTTCCTCTCTGTTTTCTTCTCTACCCAAATCCAAACCCTAACTTTGTCTCTCTTCGAATCCCTTCGGCAACCTAAACAAACCCAAACAAAACCATCTTTTATGAATATGATATCATGTCTTGGCATTAGGTGGCCATTGTTTGAGCATTTTGGTCCAATTTTGGGGGTTTTGAAGTCGTGGTTTACATGCCCTCTTCAAGAACGACTTCTCCAGAAAATGAATTGTTGGGAATATGTAAGTTTTGATGTTAAATTGAATTTGATTACTGAAATTGGAATTGTGATTGATTTCTTCTATATCATGGATACAATCTCATCCAGTTCGTACTCATGTGTAGAGGTACACTTTAAGAAAAGACAGAACAAAAATCTCTATTTTAAATGTAAATTATGTCAGTCAAAGCTCTTTCTTGGTACCAATTAGATTAAGTGCTATGGAACTTTACGAGTTCTGATTGTTATTGAACATTTCTTTAACTGTTTATATCAAGAGTTTACGTTGAGGTGCTTACAGTCATAATTTTTTAATTTTTTTAGAACATTGAGTTATTGAACATTTCTTTAATTGTTTGTATCCTTATTCTTTTGTCTTCTTTTGCTTATACTTTTGTCTTCTGTTGGTACGATTAATTGAAAATAGAGCCATAAAATTTTGAGATGTAGGAAATTAAATCTTGGAGTTTTTTGAGGTTGAAACTTTATGTACTTGAGTGGTAGATGATCTTTCTAGCTTACTGGTTTAATGTTCTCAAATGTTTAATTTGGAGTATTATCAAACTATAATATTGAAGCTCATATCTCTTATGTACTTTAGGTGCAGGATATTAAATTCATGTGCAAGAGGAAGAGTGGAAGCTTGTATAAAAATCTACCCTACAATGAGTGTGTCACACAATTCAGATTGAACCTGATGTGATCTCAATGTCATTGGTTCCTATTACAGTTACTGAGTGGGATTCATGGGAGCGGATTTTTAAGTCATGCCATTAATCTCTATCTTCGTTGTAAGCTGAATCCTTCTCTCCTTAGTAAATTAATTTTCTAAACTTCTAATTACATGCCTAGGGAAGAAGTATCCTCTAAAACTAATATCCAATAGTTTCCTTTCATTGCACAAAAACAATGTTATATTGTTGGTTTCAAACAGCTTAAGAACATTCAATACAACAACACAATTTGCTTTTATGAAATTGTATTGTGTGTGCCCTTGTACGGTTTTAATATTTTCCCTTTTAAGCTTAGCTTTTATGAATATCTATTGTGTTGTGCGTTACATCTAAATCCAATACATAAATGGAGGGGAGTTTTTATTTTTATCTTGAAGTGATTAATCATCATGACCTTCCTAAATTGGCAGATGTAATTGGCCTAAGTTTCTTGTGCACAAAACAAAGCAACGGCTTACTAAAATGACCCGGATGAGGATACGCATGAGGAAGTTTGCTTTGAAAACAAGGTCCGTATCATATCGTTGTGTAATGCTTCATGTTCATGTGATAAATGTCCACTTCATCAAATAATTATGTTTTTAAAATAATAAAAAAGTTGTCCGAAGAGTGACTCCAAATAACTGACTTCTTTACATTTTTAATGTTGATATTAAATTGAGCCATTGTATTGATGCAATTTATTGTGTTTACCAGGGAGCAAATAATGACGACACCAAGGAAAGAGAAAAAGAGAGGCTAGAAGAGAGGAAAAGGCTGAAAAAGCCGCAGTTGTTGGATAAGGTTTTAACTTAATCGACATACATCGTAAATGTATTGGACTTGATCGAGTTATTGTCGCTAGCTCTCATAAAGATTTACTGTCCTTCTACAGAGCATTGAGAGAGAACTATTAGAACGCCTCAAGAAAGGAGTTTATGGTGATGCATATAAAGATATATATAATTACCCCTTTGATAAATACGAAAAAGTTCTTGAAGGGGAAGAAATGCAGTTGGATACTGAGAGAGAAGAAGAGGAGGAGGTATTCTTGTCCAAGTTTATCATTTCCTTCTTTTTGGATGATTTAATATCTCAATTATTAGTATTTTGAAATGTGAAGTATTTCATGGTATGCTTACTTCAAATTGTATACTTTCATAATCTAAATACTTTTGTGGTTGGAATAAGGTGAACCCGAGATAGAATATGTTGAAGGTTATGATGAACTTGAAGAGGAAGATGATATTGAAGATTTTGCTGGTTTTTCAATGGACAATTCTCATGCAGATGATGATAATGGTAAAGCCAAATTCTAGTCTTAACAGAATATCAAATGAATACATGCATAGTCCACACAAAAATTTGCATAACAAACTCTAATTTTCTAGTCATTGTGACTAAAGAAAAAGGTTTATAATGCTTTGTTCCAACTGTTGTATAAAATTATGGGGAAGAGTTTGTGTGCTTGTGTGTATTAAATGGACTCAATGAAGGATCTTAATGATGCAGTTGGAAGTGATGAAGAGGCAGAAACGGTTACTCGCAAGAGAGAGAGAGAGAGAGAGAGAGAGGAATCTGCTTTTGCTTAGGAAGATTTGAGAAAGATGAACTCTTTGTCAAATCGAAGAAGAAGCCAAGGGTACTTGTTGAGGTAATGGCTAGTTACATCTTCAGCCTTGAGATCTTTAGTTGGTTCGACATAGTTTTCTCACTTTTCTTGTGTGAAAAGCATTGATATATCACTTTAACTAGAAACCATCTTTCCTATCCTTATGACTAAGGGGTTGCTATTAGACCATATCGTATGTTAAATCCAAGTCGCATCCATCTTATCTCCCTTTTAGTTGTAATTGATTAGTAGAGTAGTACACTTAATGTAAATAATACCCTTTTTAAAATAATTGTGAAATCACTAGAAATAACTTGCTACATCTACATATCTGTTGTGATGTGTAACTCGTCCCTCGAATCTGAATCTATTCCTTATTTATCGGGTTGAGCATGAAGATGCTGGTGTTAGGCAAAAGGCATTCCACCGAGAACTTTTGCTTATTTCATTATTTGATCTGGAAAAGAGATGGTTGCAACGCTCTTCTTCTTGTGAGGTTCGCCATCGATTTTTCTAAAAACTTGTTGTGCAAGGAAGAAACTTGCTAATGGTGACCAAAATTTGCAAGATTTTGATAGTTGAACAATTTTTTAAATTACCGTAGAAAGTTAATTTGTTGTTTTTAGGTTTGGGAAACCTTTGTATTGCTAGCTTTGAGTTGGAGCTGGCCTTGGCCTGTGGGTTGATTGTAGGCCAAGGGGCATTGTTAGTTAGTCCTTGGTTTTCTGTATTGTAAATGTCTTCTATATAACAAAGAAAAACAATAGTCTGTTGGAAGGATCCTAGCTTTTTCCTTATATAATTAAATTTACTTTTGTTATGGATTTTATTTCTGTTTATGAATCCTTGTTCTCTTTTCATATGATGTTAATGAACTTCCTCCTCGCTCTATGCACGAGGTCGTGTTGCCTTCATTTTCCCTTCGTGGGATAGAAGTTAGGGTTCGGTGGTGATTTATTTTGCATGTCTAAATTGTAGTCCTGTAATGGATGTGTGTGTATTGTATGTAGATTGACTAAATATTGCTGTCCTATTGTATGTGTATTGCACTAATATTGACTTTGTATTGTATAGATATTGTATGCATATTGCCACCCTATTGCATGTATGTTGTGATACTATTGTTGTCGTATTGCGGTTATATTGACCTACTATTGCCTCTCTAGTGCTTGTATATTGGCCTAATATTGCTATTATATTGTATGTATATTGACTATGGCTCATCAATGGTTTTACTGTTTATGCCCTACTTCATTCATAAAGAAGATGAGAACGAAAAAGAAATGTGCCTTTCAAAAACAATATCGGGTGCATCATAATTGCACCGTAAGACATTGTAAAAAATTATTTTAAAAAATAATAACTAAAAAATAATTTACAAAAAAGGAAGGTATGAATTAATATGCAAATGCTTCGTGATGGGTTGAAGAAAATGATGATTACATTTGGTGGTTTGATTATGTTTGGTGATACAATATGTTGTTCATCTTAATCTTCATATATGTAATTGTTGTATTAATAATTGACAGAAATTCATCTCGTAATCATCCAATTATTAAAGCTAAGTAATTGAAATGAAACAAAAGAAGAAGCCCAAAATAAACAGAAACAGCAATTTCTAGCACCCTTTCATCGCTTCAGACGCTTAATCGTATCACCAACGTATCACCGCTTTATTGCGTTTTAGGCAGAAACGAATTATGCACTTCCTCTTTTTTCATTTATGACATATGTCCATTGTTTGAACTCCATTTTCCTATAAGGAAAACAAAGAACACATGAATTTAATTTGGAATGGATAGATAGTTTTCCATTAAACCTTTTGACAAAAAAAGAGTAAACAATGAGCTTCTCCAAGCAAGCAAAGGCAGGATTGAGTTGATGACCAATTAGTTCAAACATTATGTCATCTAATAGGGATAACTAATTTTTGGAACAACTAATGAATCTTCAAAAAGATAAAGAACAACTAGTACACTAATTTATGCAGTTTAACTTTACATGGGTCACATATAGCTTAAATCCAGCTATATTCTCAATCGCAATATTATTGAAAAAGCCAACAAGTCCAATAACAAGTCCAATGAGAAGTGCAAAAGCCCACTTTAGCACGACATACTGAAATACTTGATTCTTCTTAGCTGACCTCCAGTCTTGCACGAATAGTTCATTTCCAAAAATTCTGCAATGCATTTTAAACAAACAATATCTTAGCACTCAAAGAAACAACACCTACAGAACAAGAGTAAGATAATTCCAAAAAGAATTTAAGCACCCAAGGCATCATATATCACCCCGAAATGTTAGGAGCATTCCCACAGAACAGGAAAGAAAATGATATAATGCAAATGCGAGCAATATATGTGATTACCGACGTAAAACTACATAGCAAGCCACAATTGTGAATATTGCTAATAAAAATAGAAGGATCTACATTTAATCTCAAAGGAGAACAAAACCAAGTTCCTCGATTCCCTCCTTGGCAATTATGCCTCTAACCAGAAAACTGAAATTTACATCTAGCATCCACCCTGGTCTTGGATGAAATTTGTGTTAACTCCACAATAAAGTTAGCATGAGCCATGGGCTAGGGCTCCCATGAACTAGAAAGTTATCATCCCCTTGACCAACCCTGAAATGATATGAAAAGTAGCTAGCTAAAGCTTATTGTAGACCTATTAAGAAGACCATTGTTCCACCCGAATTAACCTCTTCAAATGAGGTTGACATTTTACCAACTAACCGATAAAAGTCGCCAATCACCATCGTGCAAAACATTCAGAAAAGAAATAATCAGAATTTAAAGTTCAATACCCTTGGGGAAGGTGATTCTAAAGAGATAATTACTGAAGTACAACAAATCTAGTGATCATAAACTAAAGATCCGAAAGTAGCTGGCATGGTCCTAGCACATTTATCTTTTTCATGTCCTCAGGAGTCAGGACCACCAAAAACAAATCAAAGATGGAATCTTCCTAGGCCATACCCATTAAAACAATTAACCCAAAAAAGCGAAAAATTTAGCTATCAAGATAAGAAAACTCGCCAAAAATAATCTAGGAAACAGACCCTTTTTCCTTTTTGGGATAAACAAGTTATGTCTCCACCTATTATGGCATAACATTTAGTCAGTAACTCACACCAAACCCAGATTCAAACCAGTCATAGAGGGAGGAGGATCCAAAAAAAATAAAAGATGTAAAGGCCCATTTTGAGCAAGGGTTTGACAACTATTCTTAGGTGAGGAAGAGAAGCTTACTCGTAGTCAAGGCTCTCAATGGGGCATAGAATTTGTTCAGGTGCTTTGTTCTTTCTTTTTCTCAATTTCTGAAGCAAGTACACAAGAGATGAGGGAGGGAGGGCAAAGACAAGTCATGGACGTAAAAAACAACAAGTGAACAGAGATATCAGAGGAGACACAAGCAGCACATATAAATTGGAAAAATCCAAAATAAATGGAGGGTTAAGCATGGTTGGGGTCTGGGCTTTAACTTAACAAGGTTTGTCAATAATTAATTGGCCTTCCAACCCAAACCAATTCTCCTTTTCTCCTTTTAAAATTGCAGCGAGAATTTCACAATGCCAATATTCAATTAATGAGAAAGTTGTTTCTAGGATAATTGGTAGCATCTACTTCAATTTTGGTCAATAAGAACTTCAGCGAAATAGATGCATATGTCCAAAGGTAACAACAATGCTATCCAACTAAATGACCGAATGGGCTATCTTTTCTGGGTTTCTGCATAGTACACAACTAAAGAACATCCTATGTTGTTTATCTTCGGATGTCAACAAGGACATGGAACGGGTTCCCAATATTAGTTAAGATAATTTTCTTTTCCAAATTAATATGCTTATTAAACAACAAGGGAACGAAAAACTTCCTGCAATACAAATGATAAAGTAGGACTACAAATCACCACAAACTTCCAATTCCACAAATACAAGTTGAACCCGACATATAATTCCTCTTATTGCAAACTAAATAACATCAATAGATAATCATATGAATACCAGATTGTTGAATGACAATTATTGAATCAAAACTAATTATTAAAATTAAGATCCAATCTCGTGCAGGATATATACCTTGATCACTTATCTCATAGGAGAAAGGGTCCCCAAAATCTAGAAGTCGTAGATGGGGCTAGACTCGTTTCTTTGAATTGGGTGGAACCCTAAAAATGAATATAATATCACTCTCTTGCAAGAAGAACTAAAAATCAAAAGAAAAAGAAGTTAGAGAACCTAGATAGAGAGACAGATAGAGCGATGGAGAGAGAAGGAGACCGAGAGAGAGAGAGAGAGGAACCGCTTGTTGGGAAGAGAGAGAAGAACGATCTACGTATTTTGAGTATTAATTTGGGGATAAGGGTTATCGGCAGGAAAACAAAAAGAGAGGCGCACGAAGAAGATCTTCTTCGTGAGAAGAGGCGTAGTTAGCTAGCAAAGAGAGAGTGGTGGTGGTGGTAGAGCGATGATGTAGAGAGAGAGCGTTAAGAGAGGAAGAGAGAACTATGAGATAAAGCTTTGAGAGAGAGAGAGAGAGAACGAAGAGAGAGCTGTGAGAGAAAATAAAAATTGAGAAAAAGTGATATGTGTGCAATAAGTGGACAATAAATATGTATTTATAAGTGATAGTTCCAAAAATTTTGGGAATGAGTGGTATTTTCAGAAAAATTATGAAATGGGTGGTATTTTGGGCTATTTCCTTTTTTTTTTACCTCAAATACTTTATTATTTTAGAGTGCGGACCGCGGTGCACTACTCGGTGCTCGGCCACAGCATACAAGAAGCCTTGTTTGTTTTTCTGCCAAAAGTGCTGCGCCAAGTGCTTGTGTGTGCCTCCTGGAACATATGGAAACAAGCAAGTTTGCCCTTGCTACAACAACTGGAAGACCAAAAGAGGAGGACCAAAATGCCCCTAATTAAAATGATACCTACTCCAATTTCTGCATTATATTGATAATATATGTAGTTATAGCCAAGCTTTCTTGATATGCAATGACCTTCGAAACCAATGATCCAAAGGTCAAGGTTTGGGGGTTCAACTTATGTAGCTATGCTATAAGTTTAGTATCTTATATTTGGATAATGCAATTATATGCATGTCGCACTATCGATATCAATCAAGGGGTAATTATAAATGCAGATGTGAGTTAGAGTATTTGGCCAGTGTAGTAAGCATTGTACTCAAGTTCGAGCCCTAATATTTATAAATTTATGTTAATTTAAAGTAGTTTAGTAGACTGTCACTTGCAATAAATTTATGTTAATATAAATTTATGGTGACACAATTATTTATTTATTTGTTTAGTTTTTGGTACAAGGTTGGGCCGAAGCCCAAACAAGAACAACTGAACCTAAAAATGAAAGCCCGTTCTTCCAAATATGATGCTCTACCAGACGGCCCACACCACAAAGGTGGGTGTGTTTCCGAGAAGACGACGCACGTCGCAATTATTCAACTTTAATCCTATATATTGACCAAACACTAGACCATATCTTTATGTCTCTTTCGTTCTCACTTTCGTCCTTTAGTCAATTTATTTCTCAAGTTGCAAACTTCTTTCACATTTTCTCAATTCAAGTCACATCCTTCATTGCATTATTGATAAGGAGGAAAAAAATTAGCATTATCTCTTAATTAGTTAATTATATATGCCTTCCACGACAGATTGATATAGGCACGTAGGTTTACATTTCATATAACTAACATATGATATATTGAACCTTTTTTACTCCGACTCCATCCATGTAGGGTTTGTTTGTATGAAATGTCGTAAAAGAAAGAATTTAGAACTAAGCAATTTAATTATACAATGTTCTTTTGTTACAAAGAATGCCACAACGGATAAGGAGATTCAAACTATATAGCCTTGAATGTGAAGCTAAGTATCCTCACCCTCTCTAGCAGTGGCGGATCCACAGGGGGGTCATAGGGGTCAAACGACCCTTTTACAGCCATGGAAATAGGCTTAAGAGGTGCTATTGTGGTGGAGGTGTGGCCCTTGAGGAGGAAATAGGCCTTTTAAAAAAACATCCTGATCAAAACGACGTCGTTTTGGCCAAAGGAAAATTTTTTAAATGGCCTAACCAAAACGACGTCATTTTTGGCTAGATTTTTTTAATAAAAATTCAGCAACAGCAAAAGAATCCCCCACCCTATAACCTACGAATGCAGCTTGGAGGTAAAATGTCTCACTCCTCTCTCCTCCCTATCTTTCTTTTTTCTTGCTTTTCTTTTTCTCTCTTTTTATTTTTCTTTTCTTTTCTTTCTCTCTTTTCTCTCTCTTTCTCCTCTTTTTGATGAAAAACCCTTTTTTATAATATTTTTAATATTTTCTTTCTTTTCCTTATTTTATAATTAATACTCACAAATCCCTCAAATCCAGAGTGACAGCTTCATCTATAAAAGGAAACGGGAAAACACAAAATCACAACTCATAAAAAGAAAAATGAAGAAAAAATCCGCCAATTTCTTACCATGACTTCCTTCAATCTGAAAAAAAAAAATCAAAATGGAATTCCCTTTGATTCTTGAAAGCTCATCAGATTTGAATTTATCTCTTGCTCCTCCTTTAACCCAGGAAGCTCATCGTAGATTATTGTTTTATTGATGAATTTATTGCTTTTAAAGACCCGTAGGGTACCACATATTTTTGTCATACAGCTGCAACATTTATAAATTTTCTTAGTATCGTGATAAATTTAAAGTTGCTTACTCTAGGCGTTGAATCTTTGTAAGATTGGTTAATAATAATAGTCTTAAATATTTGTAGATTAGTTAATAATAATATGGTGCATTCTAGATTTGTCTAAAAAAATTTATGAGCTTTTATACGTTGACCCCCAAAGAGGAAATTCCTGAATCTGCCACTGCTCGCTAAAGCTATAAATTCTCTCGAGGATATGGCCTAGGGCATCGTGACTTTGGCCATTTTTTCTTTCCCATGTGCATGCATCAGTCATGAGTTTGGTGTCACTAAACCCAATTTTTCTTTATTTGAGGACACAAGAGTCTGCTGCCTTTTGAATATAAATTTGGTATTTTCTTGAACTCCAATTCCGTGAAGGTGATTTTGGCCATCGCATTTGTCTTCTTGTTTATATATTCCACCATGTGCTTTACTTTTGATCCGCTTTTGCTTGGTGTGTGTCTGCTAGGTACTTTTTTCTTTTTTTTGCTTATTTATTGATATGCCCGATGCTTTATCGAAAATCTCACTTTAACTTCTGATTTTGTAATTGGGTCAATATGCTCCTTGTGCTATTATTTTGTATCTCACGTTGCCCCATTCTGTCAATTTAAATAGTAACAACGTTAACTCGCTGATGTGGCGTTGATATTTTAATAATTTTGTAAGTTAAAACCAGAATAAAAAATAAATTTAAAAAAAAACATTTTTAAGACCCAGCACCTACACCGCTGCCCACCACCCTTCACCCCCAATCTCTCTCTCTCTCCCCGTCTGCCCCCAATCCTCTTCGCCAACAAAACCCAGCACCTTCACCCCAAACCCCAACCAAATATGGACTTGATATTCTCCAACTTCAACCAATCATTTGCCTCAAAATGGTTGGGATATGGATGATGATGATGATGATGGTGACGACAACAAGGGTGGGTGTGGTTTGCGGAGGTTGCCGTGGTAGTGGGATTGGGATTGGGTTGTCAAACGCAATTCATCTCCCCACTTCTTCAAGGAGGGGCCACAGGGTGGAGAGGGGGAGGAGGGGTTGCTGGGTTTCTTCTTTTTTTTGGGCTGCTACGATTTTTGTTTTTGGGTGATGGATTTATTTTTCTTTATGTAAGTTTAATTTTTTTAAAAAAATTTCTTATAAGTTTGTAAGCACTTTAAAAATTGCAAGTTCTTAAAGAATGTTTTTTAAAATTTATTTTTATTCGGATTTTAACTTACAAATTATTAAAACATTCACACCACGTCAGCGAGTTCACGTTGTTACTGTTTAAATTGACGAAATGAGTCAACATGAGATACAAAATAATAGCACAATGGGCATACATATTGACCCAATAACAAAATCAGGAGGTAAATTGATATTTTCGGTAAATCACAGAGGACATATCAATAAATAAGCCTTCTTTTATTTTTTTACCTTTTCGTACAAAAACATAAGATATTACCAAGTTGTTTACAATGGACTAACATACCTACAATAAAACTACACACAATTATAATGGGCTAGTCATTATCATTTATGTGAATCCAACTTGGTACCTCGCAAGATTAAGAGCATCCACAATGGACTCCCTAAATCACCTCCTTAGATAAATTTTAGGGAGGAATTGGAAAAATACAACTCCAACCATACTCCCTATCCACATCTTAAAATAGGGAGACCTCTAAGAGCTCCTAAATCTGAGGAGAGAGAAATGACTCCTAATGGCTCCCTATAATTTAATGCTGTTTTATTTAATGAGTATTTCAAACCTTTAATTAATGCTAATTATTTTTTATATTATTTTTAATATAGATGGACCAATTGAAAAAGAGTTATAGTATTTATGACTCCCTAAATTAAAGAGCATGATTGAAGTTCAAATTTTATAGAGAGCTCCTAAAATAACTTGGGAAATAGCGGTAAATACCACCCATTTCCTAATTTGTTGTGAAAATACCACCCCTTCCTTAAAATTTTAAAACTACCACCTTCAAATATATCTTTATTGTTGGTGATCGTATCCATATCACTTTTTCAGAAAATTGGGTTCTCTCTCAACTCCCTTCGCTCCTTCTCTCTCAGCTCGAGATCTGTTATGCGAGATCTCTCTCGTGTAACTCTCTCTCTCTCCCGACGCAGTGGTCTCCTCCTCGGCGGTGTGTGTTCATCGGTGAACTCCATGGTTCACATCCGGAAAGTCTTGTTCATCATCATTTTCTTACGAATTTGGGGTTTTTGTGAAATTGGTTGAGGGTGTATGGATTTGTATGAAATTGGAAGATCTCTTGCGCAGCTCTCTCTCTCTCTCTCTCTCTCTCGTGTAGGAAAACAGAAATTATTTTGCATTATTGAAAAACGACAAGTGCTTGGCTGCACACACACACACACTTGCTCAAAACCCATATCCTCCATTGTTTGGATTCATCACACAGGGCCATGAATCCATGGCCTTTTCCTTTTTCTTATTTTGTTTTTGTAAATTTCCAATGTACACCAAATGCACCATCAAACAAAAATGGAAAACATACATTGTACACCAAACGTTGCATAACAAAGCTGGAGCACACAAATTTTCTTTATTCTTTTGGAGCGTTGGCTGTTCATATTCCTTGCATTACATTTTTGGCAAAGTAATGACCCATGTCATGGCAATCTCACACACAAGCTTTTTCCTTTTTAAAAAAAAAACCATCATAAAAAAGCACTTAAATGAAGTGAAAATTGAGGAGAACTTCCAATATTAAGCATATGGCATGACCAGTGGCGGACCTACTGCAGAGCAAGGAGGTGCAGCTGCACCTCCCTTTACTGGAAACCTCATTGTAAATGCAGAAATCTGCCCCTCCGCAGCTTCACCGGGTGCGCCCACCATGTGTCGATGTATTGCCTCGAGAGAGGTTTTTTGTTTGTTGGGCAACGCTGTGCAATAGGTTGTGCCTATTTGTTTTTAAAATTTTCTGGCCAAAACGAGCGTTTTGGACTAATAAAAGAAGAAGAAAAGGAAACGTGTACAACGAAGAAATAAGCGAAGAGAAGTAGTTGATAATTGGTTTTAGTTTGACTTCTGTTGAAAGTCTTTGATATTTAATGTTCTCTAACCAAAATCAATATGTTGTTGTATTTTTGTTTCTTTTTCTTCTTCTCGTTAAAAAAATTTCTTTTATGATTTGGCTCCCTTTGTAATCGTATGATCAATAACAAACTCAAGGAGGAAGAGATTGCGTGAACGACTCTAGGAAGGATCAGTTATGATTGTTTGTTTAATTGATAATTTGATATGCATTTTTGTTAGATTAATTGATAATTTGATATGCATTTTTGTTAAATCATGAAAGCTCAATAGAAAATAGATGGATAGGTTTCTTTCTGTTAAGTTTTTGCAAGTAAGAAATAATTACTCACATGAAAAGTTCTAAGTTAATCTTTGATTTCAAGCACAGCTGAAAACTATGATCACAAAAATTGACATGATCTCCTTTGGGCTCCACAATATATCATAGTGATAAAAAAATGTAGTTCCCGTGAAACTCAATGTCGACTTCGTCATGGTACCCGGTTGTGCTTCACTGTTTGAATGCTGCAAGAAGAATAAATATAATCTTGATCAGTTCATCGGGGCCATGTTCGTATGAGCAGATGACTAATTTGAAATATGTAATCGATCATTTTGCCCTCTGACTCAATCTTTGAAACATTGGTGTGGTGATTAATAGATGCGCAGTGTGCATGTATAAATAAATGTGCAAATTCGTTTGTTTACTTCCATGTGTTAGAAATCATGGTAATTTAACAGTTTTATCACAGAAGAATTAAGGTTTGGAATGCATAGAAGCCTGCAATATACACTAAGTATAGAGATGGTAACCAAATATCATGTTGAGCATTGTGACCCATGTAAAGTTAAACTGCATAAATTAGTATACTAGTTGTTTTTATCTTTTTGAAGATTCATTAGTTGTTCCAAAAATTAGTTATTCCTATTAGATGACATAATGTTTGAACTAATGGTCATCAACTCAATCCTGCCTTTGCTTGCTTGGAGAAGCTCCGCTATTTACTTTTTTTTGTCAAAAGGTTTAATGGAAAACTATCTATCCATTCCAAATTAAATTCATGTGTTCTTTGTTTTCCTTACAGGAAAATGGAGTTCAAACAATGGACATATGTCAAAAATGAAAACAGAGGAAGTGCATAATTCATTTTTGCTTGAAACGCAATAAACTGGTGATACGTTGGTGATACGGTGGCGTCTGAAGCAATGAAAGGGTGCTAGAAATTGCTCTTTCTGTTATTTTGGGCTTCTTCTTTTGTTTCATTTCAATTACTTAGCTTTAATAATTGGATGATTACGAGATGAATTTGTGTCAATTATTAATAGAACAATTACATATATGAATATTAAGACGAACAACATATCGTATCACCAAACATAATCAAACCACCAAATGTAATCATCCTTTTCTTCAACCCATCACGAAGCATTTGCATATTTATTCAAAACTTCCTTTTTTGTAAATTATTTTTAGTTGTTATTATTTTTAAAAATAATTTCTTACAAAGTCTTACGATTGCAATTATGATGCACTGATCACTGCTTTTGAAAGGCACGTTCCTTTCTCATCCTCATCTTCTTTTTGAATGAAGTAGGGCCTAAACTGTAAACCTATTGATGAGCCGTAGTTAATATACAACAATATAATAGCAATATTATGTCAATATACAAGCACTAGAAAGGCAATAGTAGGTCAATATAACGCAATACGTCAAAGCAATAGTATCCCAATATACATGCAATAGGGTGGCAATATGCATACAATATCTATACAATACAAAGCCAATATTAGTGCAATACACATACAATAGGACATCAATATTTAGTCAATCTACATACAATACACACATATCCATTACAGACTACAATTTAGACATGCAAAATAAATCGCCACCGAACCCTAACAATACTATCCCGCGAAGGAAAAGGAAGGCAACACACCTCCATCTTCTTTCCATATCTGCTACTCCTCTCAACTAAGTACCCGTCAAGATGCTCATCTATGAATACCCACTCGTCTAAGGTGGCCACAGAAGCCTTGGAATAATTTTCACCAAGCTGGTTTGGCCCCAATTTAAAAATTGTGAAAAATGCCGCAGACCATTCATTGAGAATTCTCTGAAAGCGAAAAATTTACGCTGTTAAACATCAACTGTTGGTTCATTGAGACTCCATTTCATTAACTGTTGGTTCTGTATATGCTGAAACTTGGAAGATGAATAAAAAAACTAACACACATTGAAGGTACCAAAGTCAGTGGGATTGAACATTTTGAAGCAATCTCTTGATGAGGCTGCTCCATCTCCATATATCTTAGTCAAAATGAAAAAGGATGCAGATTTGTATTAGTCAAGTTTTCTTTGAGATCATAAATTTGAAGGAAAAATAGGGATAATTTGACAGACCTCAAAGGTGAAAGCCATTGGCGCCCTTACAATATCAAACATATAATCGATTCTTTGTCCGTGTACCGAGATACCTACAATTAAGCAAGTATTAAAACTTAATGGAAAATCTTACAATAAGCATTTTAAAATAGTGAGCTTTAAATCCTTTAAACTACGGCTCATGAGTTTCGGTGTAAAGATTAATGAGCCAACTAAACTACTTAAAATTTTAGACCCAAGCAAGGTTTTAGCCTTGCGGTCCAACTACCCCTATGCCCTCACGAGTGCCAAATTTCCTCTGTCAAACCCTATAAACCTCATCCTCCAGCACAATTCAATTGGTTATTGAGGCTAGCATCCCCGCCATTTAATCAATCATATTGGGCAAGCAAAAAACAGAAGATATCATTGGTAATAATAACAACGAACAACTGAACAATAATAGTGGTATTAGTAATACTAACCCAACAGAACCTCCACGGACTCCAATCATGCAACGGTTTTGGCAATGCAGATGGTTGAGTTCCTCAAGCAATGACTTCATGCAGTGCGAGGAAACTCCGTCGGGGTTGTGTTCTTATGGTCATATGGCATAAATAGAGCCTAAAAAAACCAGAAGCTATATAAGAAATGTGCCATATGCCTTGTTCCATCAAGCTATATAAGAAATGTGCCTAAAAAAACCACAACTAAAAATTAAAATTTGCATGGTAGAAGTACAGTATACTATAGTTCCAGCTCAATCCCTTGTTTCATCAAGCCTCCACAACTCCAACCCTTATGCCCTCAATCCCTTGTTCCATTAAGCTTCCACAACTCCAACCCTTATGCTAAAGTAGCTCTGCTTGTTGAACAAAATTTATGGTATGGCTAACAAAAGTATGAAGATCACAAACCAATGGCAGGGGTGGAAGAAGGAAAATAAGAAAGTGAGTGAATGAGAGGCAGCATGCTGCCATGAGAAAGAATGGCAGCACATAGATGTTTTGGCATGATGGTGATAATGGAGTTAACTGGGTGTTTCGGATGCACCTTTGGAAGCCTCTAAGCCATTGCCATTTATGTTTTGTCGGTGATTGATTGAATGACTTTTATCCTTTATAAAGGGAGATACGAAACAATAGATCACAACCTCAAGGAATATGATAACAATTATGCCCTTAAATAACTAGTCATGTTCTACCCCCATAAGAAGATAGTTTAAAATCACGCACTTGAAAGTTAAAGGCCAAGCGTGGGACACGGGTTTATAGTCCACAGGATACTAGCGAAGTTTCTCCAATAAATTCAGCGTCAAAGCTCATACACACTGCAAATGCAACAAACATACACGAAACAAATTTCTCCTTACAGTTTTAGAAAGCAATAAACTTTCGACACTAACAATGCAAACACAAAGCAGTCATGTGTATACGCAGAATATTACGTCTCACTTCAGGTCTCATATTGTAAAATTCCCAATTTTGAATTGCTTTACTAATTAATAGTCTTTCTCACTAACGAAACAAAGCATAAAACTCATCTTACAACAATAAAAACATTCACGAGAAGATAATGAGAACCCAAAATACTCACAGACGATTTATCGAGATTATTGAGAGCCACAAGAGCCTCCTCTAGTGAAGGCTGCGGAGGGACAGATTTCTGCATTTACAATGAGGTTTCCGGTGAAGGGAGGTGCAGCTGCACCTCCTTGCTCTGCAAAGAGGTCCGCTAGTGGTCATGCCATATGCTTAATATTGGAAGTTCTCCTCAATTTTCACTTCATTTAAGTGCTTTATTTTTATGATGGTTTTTATTTAAAAAGGAAAAAGCTTGTGTGTGAGATTGCCATGACATGGGTCATTACTTTGCCAAAAACAGAATGCAAGGAATATGAGCGTACCAACGCTCCAAAAGAATAAAGAAAATTTGTGTGCTCCAGTTTTGTTATGCAACGTTTGGTGTACAATGTATGTTTTCCATTTTTGTTTGATGGTGCATTTGGTGTACATTGGAAATTTACAAAAACAAAATAAGAAAAAGGAAAAGGCCATGGATTCATGGCCCTGTGTGATGAATCCAAACAATGGAGGATATGGGTTTTGAGCAAGTGTGTGTGTGTGTGCAGCCAAGCACTTGTCGTTTTTCAATAATGCAAAATAATTTCTGTTTTCCTACACGAGAGAGAGAGAGAGAGAGCTGCGCAAGAGATCTTCCAATTTCATACAAATCCATACACCCTCAACCAATTTCACAAAAACCCCAAATTCGTAAGAAAATGATGATGAAGCAGTACCTTACGGATGTGAACCATGGAGTTCAACCGATGAACACACACCGCCGAGGAGGAGACCACTGCGTCGGGAGAGAGAGAGAGTTACACGAGAGAGATCTGCGTAAGAGATCCGAGCCGAGAGAGAAGGAGCGAAGGGAGTTGAGAGAGAACCCAATTTTCTGAAAAAGTGATATGGATACGATCAGTCAACAATAAAGATATATTTGAAGGTGGTAGTTTTAAAATTTTAAGGAAGGGGTGGTATTTTCACAACAAATTAGGAAATGGGTGGTATTTACCGCTATTTCCCAAATAACTTTTATATGTTTTTAGCTAAAATTAACTAAAAAATAGAGAACATGATTGTGAATGCTCTAAGTAGAGACAGATATAACCAGACTAAAAATGAGTTGGTAATATGCATAATTGAATATCTCCGAATATTAATTATATGTTAATTTCACTCGTTAATATGTCGACCATGACGTAGTTGTAGGAAAAGTGGGATCACAAATATGACGACATAAATTATTTCTTCAAAATTTAATTTAAAAGAATTGATTTGTACTGCATTAGGTCAGCAATCTTTTTGTTGCTTTGCTTGTATCATTGCCCCAAAAATGAAAAGGCACAAGGATCAAAGAATAAAGAAAGAAAAAGTAGCCCGGGATAATATCAAGTTGCAGTATACTATTACTAGTCTTGTTGCCACAGAATTCAAGTCCTATAAATATAAGTACTCACTCCATTACACTCTCAGCATCTCAAAGTTCACTACAATGGAGCACTTTCATTTCATTTTCCTTTCTTCTTTCCTCCATGTAAGTTTTCAATAAGGTCCACAAACAAAATCTTAATTAGTAATTAGTCTCGTGTGTGTTTGTGTGTAAAGTAATTACTTTTCTCAAACTTTGTTGCAGGTCATATTGCTGGTTGGAGTCTTTGCTTCTGAAGATGTATCCTGGGAGACGTACTGGCAGTCAGCTTTGCCAAAAACTCCAATGCCCCAAGCTGTGCAGGAACTTTTACACCCTGGTTAGCTTCAACTACACCCAAAAAAAAAAAAAAAAACCCTTTCTTTGTAGCTATATATTTTCATCACAGTTGGTAAGGATGTAATTTATGGCACAAGTTTGAGCATAGTAGGCTCATTGGTAAACTTTAGCTATTGCATATCAACCAATAAACCAGATCTCCTATCCTCTGTGTGTGTGGGTGGTTTTATTTTTATTTTCTATTTTGGTTTTTTTTTTTGTTTTTTGGTTTTTAACAGATATGCACTTGGTAGCAATAAATCTTAAGTTCTTAAGGAAATCAACCAGAAGTTGTGGTCCAGAACTGATACTGGCTACACAAAATTTATAGGAAACTCAGCTAAAAGAAAAGAAAAGGTTGTGGCTATTCATATATACTTCCAGTAGCTTTGAACAAGCTTTTCTACTAATTGTACCATGAAGTTTACAAGCAAGACTTATAGCAAACAAACAGAAGAACCAACTTAAAATTATGTACAACTTTTGTAGCTGCATATTTAAACTTCTTTAAATGTTTCTTGGTTCTTATACAGAGAACTGGCAGATTGGGACAGGAGGCAAAAGTACAGACACTGGGATCAGCAAGGATGCTTTGAACATCAATACCATTCAAACCGGGTCTGCATTTCCCACTGTAGGTCCAGACAGCTATGCCAAAGCCTTCACAGGAAAAATCCCAGTCGAGCAAGGTGTTACTACTTTCTTCTTGGAAAAAGATCTGCATTTGGGGAAGAAAATGACCTTACACTTCCCCAAAATCACAAACAATGCTAACCTTTTGCCGCGTCTAATGGCAAGGGCCCAACCCTTTTCAAGCAGCAAGTTACCGGAGATTCTAAACCGCTTTTCGCTGAAACCCGAATCAGCAGAAGCAGAAATAGTGAAGCAAACAATCGAAGAATGCGAGGAACCAAGTATCGAAGGGGAAGACAAGTACTGCGCGACGTCCTTAGAATCTTTAGTCGATTTCAGCGTTTCGAAGCTCGGGAAATATGCTAAGGTGTTCTCAACAAAAGTAGACCAAGAAAACAAGCAGGAATATAGGATTGCGAGGAGAGTGGAGAAAGTTGGAGAGAGGTCGGTGGTCTGCCATAAGCAGAAGTATGTGTATGCTGTGTTTTACTGCCATGAAATCCGTTCAACAAGGGCTTACAAGGTTTCTTTGGTGGGAGCTGATGGAACAAAAGCAGAAGCAGTTGCTGTTTGCCACAGCGATACAAGAAAATGGAACATTAAGCTTTTGGCTTTCCAGCTTCTCAAAATTAAGCCAGGAACTGTCCCTGTCTGCCATTTCTTGCCTAGTGGGAACCTTCTCTGGGTTCCAAACTAGAAAAGATTAGAACCTCTTGTGAAAAAAATCATGTTTCTCAAACATATGTAGTTTGTGGGAGAAACAAATGTGAGCCAATTATATATCTGTATCTGTCTTTGTGTGTATGTACTAAACCTATGTCAACGGTTGATGATGTAGCTAATTATGCTTGGATAATGTATGTGTAATAATGTGTTAGGGCGTTTCAAAGTTTCAGAAATTTCGTTGGCTCACAAACATATGTATAATAATAATGTCTGCCCACAATAGTGTTAGCTATGTGGAGTTTGATAGTCCATGTGTATTTAAGCAGAACAAAACATAGAGTCAATTAAATTTTAGAAAAGTTGATATAGATCCAAATTTCCATGGAAAAATTGGGATTAATCCTCGAATTTGGTGACTTTGATATAAGTCCTTTGACTTTTGTGCCACATAGGATTACATTCATTTTTTAATATTATTTTATGTAATCTTTTTATTTTTATTTTTTAAATCATTTTGTGTTCCAATGTTGCCCTTATGCCTTGAATTTGGTCATAATATTTAGCCATTTATGACGTTTGTCATTGAATAGAAAAGGAAAATATTGCAAACATAACCCAAAAATATCGCAAACATAATAATTAGGAATTTTATTTGTCTATTTTTGTATCTCACTTATAGGTAGTTAGTTTATGTTCCTAACTTATAGGTAGTATTCTAATTTATGTTCCTAACTTATAGGTAACACAACTTATCACTAAGTTTTTCGTTGCTAGTAATAACAATATTTACTGTGTGTGGGCACTTGTCCGATTGATTGATATAATATGTGGATCTTTACTTTTCATTGATTAAATTGTATCATATTTATATATTAGGTAACTATTATCAAGGAAAGAATTCAAAATTTAAATTATGAAATTCAATTACAAGGAAATAATGCATTAAATTTAGATTTTCAATGTGTTTTCCTTATTTACCTCATAGGGTAAAATCGACACAATAAAAAAGTAATAAATGTCAAAGGACCTATATCTAAAACCAAAAACACGTGGACTAAACCCAATGACAACTAATCGTTTTGGACCTAGATCTAAGAAGCCCATTAAATTTCTGCTAAAATATTCACAGTTATAATATTTTTATATTAAAATTTACCAAATGGTTTTGACCCTACTTTTTGTACTAACAGCACTTTAAAAATATTGCTTACCAAACATGTAGTTGTTTTACTTTACAGCTAATTATTTTCAAAGCACAGCAGAAGCAACTTTTAAAAAAAATCCCAAACTGACCCTAAGATATCTAATTGTAAAAATAAAAAAAATAAAAAATTAACATGTCTTAAGAATATAAACACAGGGGTCCTTTGGTAGGGTGAATTTGTCATGGGTGGACTAAATCTTGGGGTATCTCGGATTAACTCGGATTGGACTAATTTGGATTAAATCTTGACCTACGTTTGGTCTTTGCGTCGAACTAAGAAATTTGGATTGTAAAAATAGTGAAGACCTATGTTTGGTGCGATGTCGATTGAAAAATAATTATTTAAAATTAATATTTTTTAAATAATTAAATGTAAAGTTTTTTGTTATTATAATTACCATAATTATTTAAAATTAATATTTTTAAATAATTAAATGTAAAGTTTTTTATTATTATTACCAAATTAACATGTATATTTCTTTTCCTCCAAACTAAATGCTTTTTGTTTGTTGTTAAAGGTATAAATTCCACCGAGTTTATATATAATTTAGTCTTTATTTGTATGCAAACACAAAGAATTTGATTCATGTATCAATAACAACCACCTAACTCAACTCATGCATCAAGAATTTCAAGAGATGCATATATGCAAACATCATTTTCTCCATGTTACAAAACATGTTAATTCTCAAGTTCCCTAATATCAAACACATCAAACATTCACTAATCATACAACCCAAAGAGGTAAAGAAAAACATAAGAAAGAAAAGAAGCTGCAGGCAATAATTATTATTATTGAGCATGATTCTCAAAGAAATACAATCCTATTGTGCTTAATTATATAGTTATTACAAATCATAATTTAAAAAACAGTGATACTCCTTCCAAACAGCAGCCCCATCAGTGATAATCATTCTTTTCCTGCAAGCACAAATGGGAAACAATGATACCCATAACTGAAATTAATGGGATAAATATATAGCTATGAAGACATCAGTGAAAACTGATTATCACAAAAGCCAGAGCACATGAAAAAGAAAAAAGCTTTTTTTACATTCTGAAGTGGAGGGATTAAAGAAAGCATGAAAAAACAAGCCCAAGAACCAACCTTTAAAACTCAGAAAAAAAGAAACTTGTCTTCTTTTTTCTTTAGAAAGCAACCCACTATAGCTTGCACTTCAAACCTCCCTGCTTTTCTATGATCAAGTGTCAGCAACCCAAGATCAATTGACCTTCAAACCCCTCCCTTTCTCGAAAACCCTCTTCCTCTCTCTTTATGAATTGCAACCCAACTCAGCAATCAAAGAGCAGCTGTGCATCAGAAACTACCCAGAAACAATTTCTGTTTACTATTAGATAAACAGGACGAAACGTAAATCCATTAAAAACAGTAAATCCATTCTTTGTTTACTTACAAGTCATTCATAACAGTTCTAACCTTTGCAGCATCATATCACTTGTTGCCCTCTCTGCACAGGCCGCAGCATTACCAGCCATGTCTGATGTCCTAATCCCCCTTCACTCAAGTCCTTTATCCTCAAAATTTCCTAAGATCATAAGCCAAACAAAAGTTCAATTATGTACAGTCCTGACATTTGTGAATGTACAAGAACTAATTAAATGCAAGAAACAGAAAATCATAGGGCACCAATCACTAATTAGCTGGATATCAGTAATTTTATTTAATTCCAATAACTATATAAATTATTTTCATTAACCCATCAAGATAAAACTTACGAGAATCCCAATCCAAACATATAGCACTCATTCTATGAGAATTCAGAAAACAAATATAAGGGAATGAACAATAATCATAATTGAAACAAATATAAGAGAATGAACAATAATCATAACTGAGCGTAACTGGAATTTCCACTAGAAAGTTTATCCAGAAGTATCCAAAATACAAACTGCAAGCAAAAGGGGTCTAAGCAAATTCAAAAATCTGCTCATCAACAAAAGCCCCATCAGAATACACACCCAAAATTAGACGAATTAGCAATCGGATCGTCAACAAAGTATCATTAACACCAACCAAACCTTAACATCAACTACATACAAGAAACTCACAAATTTTGAAACAAATAAGCAAAGCCCAAAATAATATCAGTACCTACAATTGAAAATCAAAATTTGAATTTGCCACAGATAATGGTCCTATGCCATAAACACGAGAGACCCACAAAGAAACCTTAAAACCCTAGTTGACAAAAGGATCAAAACGAAGAAGATAAGTAAATCTCGAAGACTTGGGGTCAGGATCTCAGGAAAAAGGCGTACCTGTCAAAACCCAGTATCGAAAGAGAATCAAAGCCCACGCAATGCGAAGACTGAGAATTTGCGGAGAGAAATAGAGATAATTTGAGGAGTGAGAGGAGCAGTCGAATGTTGAACGACAGAGAGAGAGGCGGAGTCGCGAGCGAAGGGCTTATTTTGCGAACCCAACTTCAGGCTCTCTCTGGAGCGAGAGCGAGTGAAGAGGTTTTGTTACTATTGGACTATACAATCCCATTTAACTTAGGGCCAGTTTGGCATTGATGTGCTGTGAAAATAATCGTTGTCAGATTTGCTGGGAGAGAAATCAGCTGTGAGAGAAAGCAGTTTGGCATTTGGTAAACTTTTTGTTAAAAGTGTTGTTGGTATTAATTCCCACATAATCAGAAAAATAATTCCCGCATAATCATTAAACTCAGCGCCTCTTCGAAACTGATTCCTGCATAATCAGAAAATGAAAGCACCTCATTAGCTGCTTTTCCTTATAGCTTTTTCTCACAGCAATTTTTAATAATAAGTGATTTTCTCATAGTTTACCAAACGGGTTGGACTTCCCAAAATTTTTAAAAAATCACTTATCATCCCAAATAAGCAATGCCAAACTGGCACTTAGTCCCTTACCTTACCAAACATGGGCTTCAAGTACTATTTAGCACAGTCCAAGATAGTGAGCCTTACCAAACATGCCCACATGGTACTAAAGAGTAATTAACTCTTCTTTTTACTATTGAATTGCCCAACGTTGCATCACAACCATAGATCTAAGTAGTACCGCTTCGGTTAAAAAACAAAAACGAAAAAGTCACATTCAAAGAGAGCTCATTGATTTCCAGGGGACAAGTGCTGTTGGCTCGCCACATGGCCTGCGAAAAGGCAAGTGGCTGACATGCTGATGTTGCCAGGGCCCGCCTCCACTTTAATCTCAACTTTATTCTTCACGTGCTGCAAGTCGGCTACTTGGGCCCCATTGATTTCCGGTCCAGACAAAAGACTAGGCGCTAGCCCCAATAAATACATGAGTTGAAAAAGGATTGGAATTCTGAACTCAAAATTTGACATTTAGCCACTTGGGTTGGAGAATTTCCAACAGTGAGCCATGGCAGATTGGATCTTCTTTACAAATTTGACATTTGGACAAGTTGCTTGCTCAAGACAAGGTCCACATGCCACAGAAGACAACGACCACGTTATATATAAATTCTACCAAGACACATTCTATATAAATTGGCCAACATTGTGGGATATTAGGCAGTAGCTAGCTACAACAACAAATTAATTTCTAGTTACAGAAGTAGTTAAGAACTTAAAATGGCAACTTTAGCTTCCAGGCTTTTAACCTTTGGCCTTGGCAATGTTGGTCCTTTCTGGGTTAATGTTGATGTCCACCAACAAAGTGATAGCACAAAGTTGCAAAGACACGAGCGTTCTAGGTTTGGCATCCAAGTGTGCAGAATATGTTAGGAAATCCGGGTCGGAGGTTGATCCATTGCAGGCATGCTGCGCGGCGGTGAAGAAAGCTAATGTGCCATGCGTGTGCTAGCTTGTATCGAAGGAGATTGAAGATCTTATTGACATGAAGAAGGTGGTCTTTGTGGCTCGCTCTTGTGGCAATGACTAATAGCTAGATTTTCCATAGTACAAACTAGCAAAATGCTTCAGCCTCCCTCCCAGAAAAAGAAAACTAAAAATAAAAAACAGAGACTTTCTTAAATGGGGTTTCACCATTTTCATTTAGTATTATAGTATTAAAAAAAATAGTGGAATTCGCTTTCTTTTTTTCCTTTCAGTAAGCATAAATGATTCAGGAGTCATTGAGCAATTGAGTATAATATATTAGATTTTACGGTATGTAGTATTGACATGTAAATGTATTCATGTAATAAAACTTACAAGTACACCAAAAACAATGTACGTATGTATGGTACTTTACAGCTTGTTATGACAAGATCCGACCCTAATTCCGCTTTGGAATTCGGGTCAAGCCCTGTCTGTGTCCGACATCTGTCAGGTGTCGGACACACTTGACCATTTTGCCCTTTGGTGAAAGAAATCAAGAAAATTCAAGTTTATAAGGTTTGACTTCTGCCGAAAATTCGGCAGAGTCTCCCCTGTAAACGGCTCAAATCCCAAATTTTCACCTGCAATAAAACACAAATTTAAACTCCCAAACGTCCAGCAAGCACAAGTTAAGGTTCGCACACAACAGAAGTTAAGGTGTACGGCCTCAGGCCTCACAAACAATTGGGCAAGTTCAGAGCTTCTAAAATACTTAAATACAAAGTTCTTCGGGTCAAGGACCCTACACAAGTTGTGGGAAAGCGGTGGTGACGATAACGGGCCGGTGGTGGTGCTCAGCTACGGTCTACAGCATGGGGGCGTAAAACAATTGAAAAAGTGAGTGGACTAAAAATAAGGTTTCAGAAAAATTGAAAAGCAACTAGCTAGCCCCACTGTTAAAACGTTAGAAAACAATTCTATACTCAAACGAGAAATCAATGCATGTATATATATATAAAAACATATTATAAAGTTCACTAAGGCAGCAATTCTTCTTCAAAAACATAATTAATCTTAAATCAAACTTTCTAAAATCCACCTAGGTGTACCCTTATATAATCCGTCAATTCCATTCTCTTTTTCCGTCAATTCCATTCCTCGCTAGACTCGGAGACACAGAGTCAACCGAGCCGTGTCCTCGCAAGACTCGGAAAACACAAAGTTTATTCGAGCCGCGTCCTCGCTAGACTCGGAAAACACAAAGTTTACCCGAGCCGCGTCCTCGCTCCGCACGGTTCGGGCGTCCCCGAGACTCGTGGGGCGTAAGTCATGCGCGCAGACTTAAACCGAAGGCAACAATGGTCCGTAGACCGGGTAATAACCATTTATCGTAAGTTCCCACATATAATATGAAATCCGAGGCAACAAGTCCGAGATTAACAATAGGGCACCTAGGGTTTGAAAACTTCCAATAAGCATAATATTAAAACCCTTTACATGCATAAAACCTTGAGCCTTTCCAATTCCATAAACCATAAATTCTACTATAAATTCTAATTCCAAGGCTCGGAAATAAATTCTTAAATCATTATTCAGAAAATCAAATCATAAAATTTATAAACAATATTCAACATTATTTATTTCATAAAAGCAGTAAATAAGCATTTATTGTAATAAAATCCATTTATAAAAATCAAGGTCCACTCACAGGTGATCCGAGCTTGCCTGACCCTTAGAAGGGCCTTCCTGCACATCCGCCGAAGCTTGAATACCTATTTGCAAAATGAACCCATTTATTAATTAACCAAAGCTCGGCATGATAATTCAATAAAATCCTGACCCCCGGGCCTAAATGTGTTCAAACTTGAAGAGGAGCGTTCCTAGGCTCCAAAACCCTCAAATTTAACAAATGAAATTGTCGGGAAAGTCTCGGGATTAAATAAACGATTAAACTTTAGTTTAGTTCAAACCGGGCATTCAAGGGGTTCCCGAACTCCAAAAGACGATTCGTAAGTTCCTATAGGTTTCTAAAATTCCCAATTACTTAACTTCCAAGTTTCGTTACGATCTAACGGTTAGAACTTAACGAACCCACGTTAACCCTAGTTAAACCTAACCGGTAAAATCGGTATTGCACTCAAATGGTTTCCGAAAATTTATCCGAGCATACCCACGCGCTCGGGAGGTTACGGGGAAGGTTTCGACATGAAAAACCGCCGCCACCACCTGGCCCACGCGCCGCCACACGCGCGTCCAGGTTGGGTGGCTTGAGAGAATTTTCCGGCGACGGAAAATTCTCGATTCAACCTGCAACCCTTATACCAATAGACTCGTATGGGTGTGTGGAGTTCGTTGGGCATGAAAATCGGTCAAGAACCGGCCAACCATCCGACCAAAATTCGAAAAACCCAACCGGAACCCTAGGTTCCTCAAATCTGCCCCAACACTCGAAATTGATTCAACCCAAGTTTAAAAATAGTTAAAGCTTGAAGAATAGGTGTAGAAACTCACCTTGGCCGACAGGTTTGGTGGCCGGATCGGAGCAATCGACGGCGAAAAGCTTCGACTGGTCTTCGGTTTCGCAGAGACGATTCGAGGTGATTTCGGCGGAGATGGAGGCGAGGATGACACGAGGAGGACGAGGGAGGTTTCGGCGAGATTTGGCGGGTTGGTTTGGCCGAATCGTGCCGCCACCACCTGGTTCGAAACGGCTAGGGTTGGGGAGGGGTTATCGCGAGGAAGACGAGAGAGAGAGAGAGGTCGGGGGGAGGGTTTGGCACGCGCTGGCCAATTGGCCAGCGTGATTTTTAATTTTTATCCCTTTTTCTGAAATTACTAAAATGCCCCCACTGTTTTTAGACCTTTAAACGTTCATTTGGGCTCGAATCGGGTGTTCCGCACGTCCACGGACTCGTTTCGACGTGCCGGACGCAACGGTTGCACCCGTTCCACCAAATTCCTTCCCGAAAATAAAGTCAACTTTAATTCCATTAGTTTTAATCGGGGTATAATCATCCTTCGCCTTTATATTTTAATGTTTTTATCCTAAATTAGGATCGGGTTGTTACATGTTACATTGCCTTTATTAGTTTTATTGGTACCACCTGCTTTTTTGGAGTGTGTATTTTCCGCTATGAATATTGTGAGAAGGGGTGCGCCATCAACCTCATGAGGTTGCCATGTTGGGCTGGATCTGGTTGGAAGAATACACTCGTGGCATTACTCTGGTGCTTCCCAATGTTAGAGCCGGGTGTCCTTGCCTACTGAAAATTGTCATAAGTGTTTACCCCAAATTTGCTAGCCTCAGAAATAAGCAAGAGATTGTAGGAAATTTCGAGCGTGTCACTCTTAGCAATGTAAAACCTTAATAGACTTGAATGAAAATAAAGTCACTTGCGTGCCAATAAATTGACTTTAGCCAAAGCAATTATAAATTGAAAGGGAAAGGTCACGGTTTATTAGGTTACGCCATTCATGAGGATTAGATCGTAATCAATTAAGATCAATTATCTAATTAAATTGCCTTAGCCACCAAGAAATAGTAAGATTTATCCTCGATTATAAATAATTCCGTTATTTAGCCACGTGAGTTGGCCCAAGGAACTTCTTTATTCCAAACGGTTCATAGCGGAAACAACGAATTGGCCCAATTAGAATTAATATTGATGCGGATAAAAAACCAGGCCCAAAAGTAAAGGTTTAGTTAATGTTGGTGGATCATTCAATGTGCAGCGACGTAGTGGTGGCTTGAGGGTGATGCGTTTTCTCCTCCTCAATGGTTGTAACATGATTTTTTCTTGGGAAATTAGCGGCTTTAACATCGGCTTGCAAAAACATTGGTCCAATAGCAACTTTTTTTAACCCGTATAAATCTGGCTTCTATAAATACCTTCTTATTGGCCTCCTATCTCCTTTTGGACACTTTGTTTCTCTCCCCAAAATTCCCAAATCGAGCTCTGCTCTCTCTCCCTCTCCCTCTCCCTCTCCCTCTCCCTTTGCTATCTCTCTCTGTCTCAGCCCAATTCTTTGTTTCTCTCCCCTAAATTCCTAAATCTTTGTCTCTCTCCCCTAAAATCTGACAACGCTCTCTCTCGTGCTCTCTCGTTCTCGTTCTCGTTCGCGGTCTTTGCCCATCTCCTCTGAGATCAATACAACCTCTTTGTCTTTCTCTAGCAACCCATCGATCCAGTTGGACTCTGCAGACCACCGTCATTTCGATCCATTCGCTCTCTCTTTGGCTCTCTGTCTGACTCGCTCTTTCTCTCTGGCTCTCTGTCTCTCCATCTGGCTTGCTCTCTCCCAGCCTCCCTTCCACGTTTACATATATCATTGTTAACAGCCTTACAAGGTAACATATTTATTTATCTTCCTCCCTTTTTGTAAATGTCACAGAATTTAGATTACTGAAATGAAGAAGGGTATTTCAACTTCGGATTGTGGTCTAGGGTTTCTAAGAATCATTTGGGTTTAGATTATTCAGTTCTTATTTTCCTTCTGCAGTCAAATCGTTTGGCTTGAGGATTTGAATTATCACATTGCCGTTTAATTGCTGACTAATTTTGTTCAAGAAATTAAATGTCTTTTAATTGCTTGACTAATTGTGTTTATCTTTTGCATTTTAATAACGCTCTTGTTTGGTGCATTCCAACTTGATAGAACAAAATCATGGGGTAGAATGAAGGGATGGTAACTGTATTAGACTATAAGGGCCCAAGTAGGTTCCAAATGAAAACACAGTTTGAAACAATAGAATTTATAAAGAATGGATGGTTATTAGACAAGGATGTGTACGTTGTGTTCTAAGTAGTTTTCAAATAAATTTGAATCCTATTTCTTCCTTGGGGTTGTATGCTTTGCTTCCTTGAGAGCTTGTTCTAATCTGCATTATATCTCATCTCTGTAATATATTTATAGTCTAGTCCTAAGATCTAAATTATCTTTTAGGGCTATCTTATCAAGTTTCTCTAGGGCAATCAGGCCATGCCACATTAGAGAAACATATAGAAGCTTGAATATTGAAGGCTTTACACTCACCCTAGTGGAATACATATTAATATTTAATTATGCTATTTGAATATTGTGAATGGTATATATTATCACGTGGATGTGCTTCTTAACTTCTTAGCTTCAACCAAATGAGCAAGTGACAACTTACTGTGCTTTTTAACTTATACAAAATGTGGCGATTTTGTTCAGAACAACTGTTTCTATTTCTATTCTCATGGTTGATTTCTTTTATGCTATATTCACTACATAATGCATGTCTGTTGAATCTCTATTTACTCAGTGCACGCAGTAGAAAAGATGGCCCGACGGGTCTCAAAGAGCTTCTAAAGTTGTTGCTTACTATGGCTTGAAGAAACCTCCTTATAAATTTGTAAGTATACAAGATAGAACCTGTAATTGAACTACTTACTATGTGATATTTGTTCTTAACTGCTTAAGTAACAGAGAACACCCCCCAATTCATAAGGCCCAGTGCTAAACCAATTTTAGGGACTTGAAATTAGGTTTGATAAGTCAGTTTCAAGTGTCACATTAGGTGCATGATGCATGCTTGATACATTCTAAACAAATTTGTTGGTTTTCTATTTGCCTTTGTCAAAGTCTTATACCTCATTGGCCTTGCAATATATTTTCGTAATGCATTCATTTGGTTTCTGAAATTCGTGTGGTGTTGAATTTGATTCTCTGAAAGCCAGCCTTGTAGGAGTTATCTATCTCATGTTGTGCTGCTTTTTTTGGTTAGTTCTTAAGCTCTAAACAGGCTTCCAAGTGCTGCATCCTTGAAATTTGATACAAAGCAACTTTTGGAACATCAAAATATATAATATGTTATTATACTATACATACATATATGCATAACATTCTACCTTGCAATTGTGCTGTCCAATTTGGATGATGTAATATAATTAAGTTGGGTTTATTTTGTGGTACTCTATTTCACTTGGTGTCATGTATTTTGAACATGTTATATGTTCCTTATATGTCTTCTTTCTCAATTTTATTTTTGAGTGTTCATGCATAACCTTCTCAATCAAACCAGTCTAAGCTTTGTTTCTTGAAATTTTGATGGTTTATACTGCGAGTTCTGATAAAGAAAAGACAAGGATGTGTCTTTGAGGGATGGAGTGAAGGAAAGATATATTTCCCTCTAACAAGTTAGTCTTGGAGGGATGAGGCGAGATCAAGATATATTTCTCTTCTATTTTTTGGTATTTGGTAGCGAGAGGCAGCATGAGAGAGAGAGAGAGAGAGAGAGTTGTTGATTTTTGCTTAAAGTGTGAGGAATTGGTAGTAATTTTATAATAATTTCTGTAATATTTTGGGTCCAAATTGCTTGAATTGTGTGAATTGTGAATGTTGTCAACTTTCCACATTTGGTATGTCTTGGTAATTATAAAGTTGAAGTTGGACATCAGGTTTACTTATTGCCATTTGATTGCCGTTATATTGTTTTCCTATTGCGCCCTTATTGCTGCCATATCAATTTTTGACTTATGGAAGATTGTTGTCATTGAGAACCATCATCAATTTGGTGTGGGACAACATTTCACAAAGTAATTGGGATTCGAAATTTGAAGTTGGGCAAATTTTTTCTACTAAGGAAGCCTTCTTCACCAAGTTACGGTTGGCGGCAGTAAAAGGCCATTTTGAATTTAAGGTGAATCGGTCTTCGAAGAAGATATTGGTTGTGGTTTGTTGTCAAAGTCCATGCCCATGGCGAGTTCAGGCATCTATATATGGAGAACGCAATTTTATAATTGTGAAATATACATCGGGGCAATACACGAACTCCAAAATCACACTATAATTTTATTCCAACAGACTTAAAAAAAGGTAGGTGCTACGTAGGCAATATCATACCAATATCGGGGCAATATGGACACAATAAAAAGGCAATACACGAACTCCAAAATCACACTAATTTCATTCCAACAGACTTGAAAAAAAGGTAGGTGCTACGTACGCAATATTATATCAATATCTGGGCAATATGGATGCAATATCAGGGCAATACACGAATTTCAAAATCACACTCTAATTTCATTCCGACAGACTTGAAAAAAAGGTAGGTGCTACATAGGCAATATCGTAGCAATATCGGGGCAATATGGACACAATAAAAAGGCAATACACGAACTCCAAAATCACACTCTAATTTCATTCCAACATACTTGAAAAAAAAGGTAGGTGCTACGTACGCAATATTGTAGCAATATGGGAGCAATATAGACGCACTATTGTAGCAATATAGGGGCAATATGGACTCAATATCAGGGCAATACACTTACTCCAAATATACAAAGCACAAATAGAAACGCAATATTTCGTGTCACTGTGGACATGCTTGTAGTCCCCAATAGTACAAAGCACAAAAAATACAGTATACTACTACTACACATGTATTGCAAAAATGAATTCCTATCAAATGCCACTCATGAAACCAAATTTAAAAGGTGCAAAATTTGTAATTACTTTTAATTGGGATAAGATTTGAACTTGAAACCTCTCACAAGACCTAACTAAAAGGCCTAATTCCTTCCGTAGACCCATAGGTTTTACTAATACAATGATACCTAAATTCATGATTACATGTTAAACCGTTATTACCTACACTACTTCAAAAACAAAAAGGCAGCTATTTGAAACCCCCCGACATGCCAAATCTAACAGAAGAAGACATTGCCTTTAGCATGAACAACGTCAACAATTGGTTTCCACGCTTCAACTTGCTCCCTTGTCCATAAACCAGGCATATTTGGATACTTTCATATATGGCTAAACAAAACAAAATTTAAGAAAAATAAGCAAGAGTTAAACCATTATGAACTGAATCAACAATTAGATTAAAAGAAAAAGAAGAACAGTCCAAGATGCCATTAATGGATCATTTTCTTAAGTAACTAACTATACGAAGAATGCTTTGACAAGATCTTAGCAAACTTCACGATGTAAATAAGAAAGACGTAATGGAATTGTTGATGACTCTCCACAAAATTTGAGAACCTATATAGTTCTTCCAACTGCTAGTGATTAATTAAAACATACTTTGCTTCATTGTAACTGACCTTGAGTTCAATCCACCATATCCGGAGTCTCTATCTCCAATATTTTTGCAACCATTGTTATTTATTTGCACTATATGTAGTAACCTAGGTGGTGTGTTTGCTAGTTTAGCATCAAGACAGAAAATAGCAAAATAACAGGACAGGCTTTGTTCATCAAAATATTTTACTGTTATGGAGCAGAACATCTTGGAATCTTCCCTGCTTCCACACTAAATTCACACACCTTCAGCAATGGGGCGTGACACTTTTGCATGCGTGTTCAAATAGTTGATTTCTTATCAAGTCATACAAAAATTCTAGTATTAAGTCTATCCTCCTATGCATTTTAGTGTTTCCTTTAAGATTATGACTACTCCAAATGTCATTTTCTTTGATAGTTCAATTCAGTTAAAAAGCACCACTGTACTGCAAAATAAATATAAAGAGAAACATATGCAAGAGATGAAAATCTGGGAAAACTACAAGAGACAAGAAAAGAAAGCATTCACAGAAAACATCAAGCAAAACAAACTGCTGGAAAAAACCCATTTCAACTTGGGCACTAAACTCCCCACGTCTTAAAATGTTCTGGAATTTTACTCTTCCCATACTAATCACATAATGCATAATAATATTTCTCCAAGAAAACCCTCTCTAGTTTTTACCCTAAATCTCATCAATCATCAAACTGATGGCTAATTTAAAACACAAACTGAATTAGGAAAAACTGCTTCAATGAGCATATAAAGATTTGTCCACCTGACGTAACCATCGTCTACTTCAATTGCATCTTCTGTAATTACTTTGAGCTCCTCCAACGAGTAAGGGTGTTCCGGGTCTTTTATATCTCTAATGTGATATAAGAATTGTTAAGCAAGACCAAATTCTTCTCGGCATACAAGATGAAATACAAAACTACTTTGAAACCAGACTCACAAGGTTAAGCTATAGTAATGATGTTGATCAGGAGCTTAATATTCATTGATAAAAGCATCAGAATATGCATGGTTGCTTCATGTACATATAAGATTACAAGCATACAAATAATTATACAAAAAGGATATCAAAAATTTCTTCTTGGTCGAGTGGGTTCAACAAAGCATATTCATCGGCAACAACATATTCAGGATTAGCATTTATTAGCCCATACACCATTTTTTCTTGAGAACACGTAAAGAAAAATAAATTAAGTAACAAAATTAGAAACAAAAATACACCAACCTGTGAAAAACATGGATATGAGATAGCTAAAATAATCAATTCAATTCCCAAATCAAAACAGAGCCTAATTTAACACAAAAAATCATCAACCTCAAGCCCCGATTCGATAAGCCTAATTTAACATAAAAAACCTTAAATTTAATTTAGAAGAATAAACCCTAAATTCAAAGGAAGAGGATGCTTACCTTTAACTGATATGAGAGAGAGAGAGAGAGAGAGACAGAAACCCAGCAGTGAGAGAGAGAAACCTAGCAGAGAGAGCTCAGTTCAATTTTTATGGAGAAAATGAACGAGAGAGATAGAGATAGAGACCCTAGATTGACAGAGAGAGAGAGTGAACGAGAGAGACAGAGATAGAGACCCGAGATCGACGGAGAGAGATAGAGACCCGAGATCGACGGAGAGAGAGAGAGACAGAGCGAACGAGAGAGAGACAGAGCAAACAAGAGAGAGAGAGAGGAGAGAGAGAGAGAGAGAGCACGAATGAGAGAGAGCGAGAGAGAGTGCTGAGTTCGGGGGAGTTGGGCTAAAGTGCGAAAAGAGCAATAAGGTGAGGATAAGAAGGTATTTATATGCGTTAGTTTTATATGGTTTAAAAAAAGTTGCTATTGAACCAATATTTTAGCGAGCCGATGCCAAAGCCGCTAATTTCCCTTTTTTCTTTGGCTAAAGTTTGAAAGGGGGAGGGGAGAAACTCACAGACAAGGATATTAGGATTGGGCTTTCATACCGAAAATCCGACCAACGGGACCAATTCTGATGGGTTGGTTTGGTTTTTTAATTAAAACCACTGAAATCGACAAGAAAACCGTCCTAAACGGTGATGAACCAGTTTAAATTCTCCCAAACCGGCGACAACCCGAACCGGACCGCCACCATGTAATTGCTTAATAATTCAAAATTTTAGCGTGTGGGACTTGAACTCTAGCGTGCATGTTAGAATAAAGCTGAAATATCACTAGACTGATCCTTCCCTACACTCTCAATTTTAACAATAAAGTACCCTATATTTGTAAATTTGTTGTCATGTGGTTATGTCGTTAAAATAGTTATTAAAGAATTTGTTAAGTGACAAACGTGGGACCCGCCTCTTTAAATTTACATTGATTAAAATATGAATAAAATATTAAAAATTGTATAAAAAAATGTGTTCATTCCATTTTTCTATGGAGATAGGGAGATTGGGATATCGTAGAGTTATAATTTGTCAAATTTGGTTTTCCTAGAAATCTACAAACCCCCTCCCCCTTAAGAGATCGACAATGTTGGAACCGAGAAGAGGGGGTCTAGGTGGTTGCGGGTGGGGTTCTTAGTTCGTTGGGGGGGTGTTTTGTGGGTGAAAAACCAGAAGGGAAAAAGGTGGTCATGGGGAAATCGTGGGGGAGGGGGGACGTTGGGGTGTCCCAAGATTTTTTTTAATCTTTTTCTTCAATTTTTTTTCCAACAAATATTATTTTATTTATATTTTAATCAATTTAAGTTTAAAGAAGCAGGTCCCACATTTGCCATGTCATCACATATTCTTTAACAACCAATCTAACGACAGAACCACATTGCAACAAATTTACAAATATAGGGTAGTTTATTGTTAAAATTGAAAGTGCAGGGACAAATACGCCTTAATGGTAAGAGTTCATGGTTGTAAACTGAAATTAACACTTAAAAAAAAGTTACGGTTTCCCCTCTTCCTCCCCCATCCCCCACACACACAACTTTTCTTTTCTTTTCTCTCAGCCGTCAATTTTTTTCTCTCTCTCTCTCTTCCCGTCTCTTTCTTCTTTCTTCTTCCTTGGCTTCTTCTTCTTCTTTTGTTCTTCACTTTCTTCTCTCTATATTCTTCTTCTTCCTCCCCATACTCTTAAGTCGCGAAGCCCACAACCTGTTTGTCTCATCCTCTACCATTAATGCTCTTCGAAACTGCACTGTACTGCACTGATTTCTTAGCATGCCGATTGAAGTCGGTCTCTCATCTCATCAGCGCAGTGGCGGTCTCAGGAAAAATAACGCCGATGACATCCGATTTGGTGGTCAGCAACTCCCCGATGGCAAGGTTATCGAACCGTGCCTAGCCCTAACGGGTACCATGTGAGTTTAAACTCAAGACCACTTAGGAACACACCAAATACTTGGACCGATCCAAGTAACACCCAATTGGTGGTTGTAACATGAATTGAGTTTATATTAATGAAATATCGTTTTCTCTTCCAGAAGACCAATTGGCAATAGATGTGTGAGGCTCAACACCTGCACATGTAAAGTCGCCTGTGTTCAACCAATTACAAAGATTAATGCGAGAATTAAGCAGAAAGTATTAAAATTTATTTTTATTTTTTTAAAATATTGAATGTTTATGGAAAAATTCAACAGTTGTCAAGGATGTAGTAATAAATTATTGTTTGTTAAAAACTTGTTGTTAGTACAACTATATGTATTGGTACATTGAAAACAAGTGGAAGTAGAAGTTAAAGTCCCACTTTTTTGTGCAGAATTTACCTCAAATTCAGTATATAGTATTCTTACCAAAAAAAGAATTTGAGTGTGCTTCTGATTTAGAGATAATCTTTATATTAGATCCTATTTTATTTATTTATTTATTTATTTTATATGACTTGCTCTTTTCTAGCCACCCTGTGCATTCTCGGTCCAATTGGGGGCTCGTTTGTCCAATTTTATGACCGTCAACCTACCTACACTGCACTGCCATACAATGTGGAACCAAATTTCATGTTCTTTATAGTGAACCCTGCTCCTGAGGAGAAACACTTTTGTGCAATGGGGATAACACTGTTTTTCTATTTTCAGCCAATTACGACGTGCCATGCGTGATAATTTTTTCACTTGGCATAGCGTGATTGGCAGGGGATATCAAAACAGTTCTATCCCTGTTTGAGCAAAATTCCGCACGGGGAATATTCGCACGTAGATTCTTTGATCCTCGAACTTCCTCCTCCTTCTCCCTCGATCCTTGCGAAAAAGACCAGAGTAAATAGACCATACCCGGGGGGTGTTGGCCAAAAGCCCTAAGTCAGTTAGATGATCTAGAGAAAGATATGAAAATAAATAAGAAGGTCGGAGTTTTCTCCTTGGTACAGGAGAACACCAGGTGGCCGGAGCCATGAGGAAGAGAGGGAGAGAGAGGTGCGAAACCAAGGGGATTTTGGCAGCACCTAGGTAGAGTTCTTGGAATTTAGAATTACCTCATGTATGTTTTGTAGCCATGTATTTATAGTGCTCTTGCCATCTAGGGTTTTTCAAAGAATAATTCCTATTTGGAAGGAATTTATTCTTTCCCTTAAATGGAGAGATTGAGTCAATTAGGGATTTTAATTGATGATGATATCTCTATTTTTGGTCTAAATAATTGGCCAATTAAATGGTGTACAATCATTGACCTAAGAGATATTCTTCTTGCACACGTAGCACATCGTGATTGGAGGCCAAAATATTTGCTCCCACAAATGCCCCCACCTTCTGCATGGCACATGCGTGGCATGGAGGATGTGAGAAATATTTATTGGGCTTTCCAATTGCATCTGGGCTTCCTTCCGCCACTTGGGCTCTTGATTGGAGGAGGCTTTCTTTTTGGAGTCGGGCACCTAGCTAGAATGGGCTTGTGATTCCTTCTAGTTCAAGGATACCCAACCATTATAAATGCAAGGCTTCTTTTCGCTCCTCTTCATATCGCAAACTCATTTCCTATACTTTCTTGCTTGTGAGAGAGATCTCGGAGGATTGCAATACTTGTTGAGGAGAGGAGTCGACGTGCACACCAAGGTAGGTCACACTTGGTTTATTTTTTATTTCTTCAATTTTTCTTCGGTGCGAGGACCGACTATTAGATATATCACTACTACAAAATTGGAACAAAAACGACACTAAAACAACGACGGCAGAAATAAATACCGTCGTTGTATTTAGAAAGACGATGCTAATAGAAAACCGATGTGGATTAGTAACTTAAACACTTCTAAAATCGAGATTCTTCTCCGGCACCACTGCAATCTACTTGAGATAGTACAATGAGTTCGATGAAGGATGTCAATAGTATTTGTAATGCACAAAGAGGCATGCTGATACGAATTTGATTTTAGATAAGTTAGAACAAGTGACCAACTTATAAAATCATACCTAGCACTGACGTTGGCAGAGCATTAAGATTACAAACAATAGCAATGTAATTCTAATCAGGAGTTGTCAACTTGGAATTAAACATAGTATGTGTTTGGGAAAAGAATAGAATTTCAATCATGAGTTGTCAACTGGGAACTCAAAGAGTATGGGAGGATTTGATTCAAGACTTGGCTTTGGTCTAATGTGAGATGCTTTGACAAGGTGTTTGAGTCGAGAGTATTTGAAGATTGTTCAAATAAGTTGTTTGTTCTTGAGAGAGATTGGCCGTCTTTTGAATCAAATCTTTTTCTTTTATTGATAGCCTTTTTGGCTCTTTGGCTCTGCACGGTTGGTAAAGGAGTGCTCCGACTATGTACCAGTTCCTTCTTTGCAGGTGAGTTTGGCGGACCTTTGATCTCTTCTTAATCCTCGTGATTTAACTTACTCTAATAGCTGTCCAAATCGACTTTGAGTTTGAATATGGATGTTTGCGCATTTAACTAGGTAAAAGCAACGGTCTTCTGGGAATAGCTAAGGCCTTTCAAATAAACATGCTTTTGGGTTTTGTTTATTTTAATCCAGCTATTTCATTTTTCGAAACCAACCATGAAGCGCCACAAGTTTTGGAGATATCTTGATTTCTTCTTAAAAACAATTTTTGTAAAGTAACACTGTCTGTCAATTTATGAAATTGGACTACGAATAAACTGGGTATTTTGGGAGATTCAATCATTATAAACATTAATTGTTTTTACAATCGTATGTCCGATTAATTTTGGGAAATAGCGGTAAATACCACCCATTTCCTAATTTGTTGTGAAAATACCACCCCTTCCTTAAAATTTTAAAACTACCACCTTCAAATATATCTTTATTGTTGGTGATCGTATCCATATCACTTTTTCAGAAAATTGGGTTCTCTCTCAACTCCCTTCGCTCCTTCTCTCTCGGCTCGGATCTCTTATGCAGATCTCTCTCTCGTGTAACTCTCTCTCTCTCCCGACGCAGTGGTCTCCTCCTCAGCGGTGTGTGTTCATCGGGCTGAACTCCATGGTTCACATCCAGAAGGTACTGTTCATCATCATTTTCTTACGAATTTGGGGTTTTTGTGAAATTGGTTGAGGGTGTATGGATTTGTATGAAATTGGAAGATCTCTTGCGCAGCTCTCTCTCTCTCTCTCTCTCTCTCTCTCGTGTAGGAAAACAGAAATTATTTTGCATTATTGAAAAACGACAAGTGCTTGGCTGCACACACACACACACTTGCTCAAAACCCATATCCTCCATTGTTTGGATTCATCACACAGGGCCATGAATCCATGGCCTTTTCCTTTTTCTTATTTTGTTTTTGTAAATTTCCAATGTACACCAAATGCACCATCAAACAAAAATGGAAAACATACATTGTACACCAAACGTTGCATAACAAAACTGGAGCACACAAATTTTCTTTATTCTTTTGGAGCGTTGGCTGTTCATATTCCTTGCATTCTGTTTTTGGCAAAGTAATGACCCATGTCATGGCAATCTCACACACAAGCTTTTTCCTTTTTAAAAAAAAAAAACCATCATAAAAAAAAGCACTTAAATGAAGTGAAAATTGAGGAGAACTTCCAATATTAAGCATATGGCATGACCAGTGGCGGACCTACTGCAGAGCAAGGAGGTGCAGCTGCACCTCCCTTTACTGGAAACCTCATTGTAAATGCAGAAATCTGCCCCTCCGCAGCTTCAATGGTGCGCCCACCATGTGTCGATGTATTGCCTCGAGAGAGGTTTTTTGTTTGTTGGGCAACGCTGTGCAATAGGTTGTGCCTATTTGTTTTTAAAATTTTCTGGCCAAAACGAGCGTTTTGGACTACGCAAAAAAGAAGAAGAAAAGGAAACGTGTACAACGAAGAAATAAGCGAAGAGAAGTAGTTGATAATTGGTTTTAGTTTGACTTATGTTGAAAGTCTTTGATATTTAATGTTCTCTAACCAAAATCAATATGTTGTTGTATTTTTGTTTCTTTTTTCTTCTTCTCGTTAAAAAAAATTTCTTTTATGATTTGGCTCCCTTTGTAATCGTATGATCAATAACAAACTCAAGGAGGAAGAGATTGCGCGAACGACTCTAGGAAGGATCAGTTATGATTGTTTGTTTAATTGATAATTTGATATGTATTTTTGTTAGATTAATTGATAATTTGATATGCATTTTTGTTAAATCATGAAAGCTCAATAGAAAATAGATGGATAGGTTTCTTTCCTGTTAAGTTTTTGCAAGTAAGAAATAATTACTCACATGAAAAGTTCTAAGTTAATCTTTGATTTCAAGCACAGCTGAAAACTATGATCACAAAAATTGACATGATCTCCTTTGGGCTCCACAATATATCATAGTGATAAAAAATGTAGTTCCCAGAAACTCAATGTCGACTTCGTCATGGTACCCGGTTGTGCTTCACTGTTTGAATGCTGCAAGAAGAATAAATATAATCTTGATCAGTTCATCGGGCCATGTTCGTATGAAGCGAGATGACTAATTTGAAATATGTAATCGATCATTTTGCCCTCGACTCAATCTTTGAAACATTGGTGTGGTGATTAATAGATGCGCAGTGTGCATGTATAAATAAATGTGCAAATTCGTTTGTTTACTTCCATGTGTTAGAAATCATGGTAATTTAACAGTTTTATCACGAGAAGAATTAAGGTTTGGAATGCATAGAAGCACGCAATATACACTAAGTATAGAGATGGTAACCAAATATCATGTTGAGCATTGTGACCCATGTAAAGTTAAACTGCATAAATTAGTATACTAGTTGTTTTTTATCTTTTTGAAGATTCATTAGTTGTTCCAAAAATTAGTTATTCCTATTAGATGACATAATGTTTGAACTAATGGTCATCAACTCAATCCTGCCTTTGCTTGCTTGGAGAAGCTCCGCTATTTACTTTTTTGTCAAAAGGTTTAATGGAAAACTATCTATCCATTCCAAATTAAATTCATGTGTTCTTTGTTTTCCTTACAGGAAAATGGAGTTCAAACAATGGACATATGTCAAAAATGAAAAACACTGATTGCTGTTTTGAAAGGCACGTTCCTTTCTCATCCTCATCTTCTTTTTGAATGAAGTAGGGCCTAAATCTGTAAACCTATTGATGAGCCGTAGTTAATATACAACAATATAATAGCAATATTATGTCAATATACAAGCACTAGAAAGGCAATAGTAGGTCAATATAACAGCAATACGTCGGCAATAGTATCCCAATATACATGCAATAGGGTGGCAATATGCATACAATATCTATACAATACAAAGCCAATATTAGTACAATACACATACAATAGGACATCAATATTTAGTCAATCTACATACAATACACACATATCCATTACAGACTACAATTTAGACATGCAAAATAAATCGCCACCGAACCCTAACAATACTATCCCGCGAAGGGAAAAGGAAGGCAACACACCTCCATCTTCTTTCCATATCTGCTACTCCTCTCAACTAAGTACCCGTCAAGATGCTCATCTATGAATACCCACTCGTCTAAGGTGGCCACAGAAGCCTTGGAATAATTTTCACCAAGCTGGTTTGGCCCCAATTTAAAAATTGTGAAAAATGCCGCGAGACCATTCATTGAGAATTCTCTGAAAGCGAAAAATTTACGCTGTTAAACATCAATCGTTGGTTCATTGAGACTCCATTTCATTAACTGTTGGTTCTGTATATGCTGAAACTTGGAAGATGAATAAAAACTAACACACATTGAAGGTACCAAAGTCGGTGGGATTGAACATTTTGAAGCAATCTCTTGATGAGGCTGCTCCATCTCCATATATCTTAGTCAAAATGAAAAAGGATGCAGATTTGTATTAGTCAAGTTTTCTTTGAGATCATAAATTTGAAGGAAAAATAGGGATAATTTGACAGACCTCAAAGGTGAAAGCCATTGGCGCCCTTACAATATCAAACATATAATCGATTCTTTGTCCGTGTACCGAGATACCTACAATTAAGCGGTATTAAAACTTAATGGAAAATCTTACAATAAGCATTTTAAAATAGTGAGCTTTAAATCCTTTAAACTACTGGCTCATGAGTTTCGGTGTAAAGATTAATGAGCCAACTAAACTACTTAAAATTTTAGACCCAAAGAAGGTTTTAGCCTTGCGGTCCAACTACCCCTATGCCCTCACGAGTGCCAAATTTCCTCTGTCAAAACCCTATAAACCTCATCCTCCAGCACAATTCAATTGGTTATTGAGGCTAGCATCCCGCCATTTAATCAATCATATTGGGCAAGCAAAAACAGAAGATATCATTGGTAATAATAACAACGAACAACTGAACAATAATAGTACTCGTTAGTAATACTAACCCAACAGAACCTCCACGGACCCAATCATGCAGCGGTTTTGGCAATGCAGATGGTTGAGTTCCTCAAGCAATGACTTCATCTGGTGCGAGGAAACTCCGTCAGGGGTTGTGTTCTTATGGTCATATGGCATAAATAGAGCCTAAAAAAACCAGAAGCTATATAAGAAATGTGCCATATGCCTTGTTCCATCAAGCTATATAAGAAATGTGCCTAAAAAAACCACAACTAAAAATTAAAATTTGCATGGTAGAAGTACAGTATACTATAGTTCCAGCTCAATCCCTTGTTTCATCAAGCCTCCACAACTCCAACCCTTATGCCCTCAATCCCTTGTTCCATTAAGCTTCCACAACTCCAACCCTTATGCTAAAGTAGCTCTGCTTGTTGAACAAAATTTATGGTATGGCTAACAAAAGTATGAAGATCACAAACCAATGGCAGGGGTGGAAGAAGGAAAATAAGAAAGTGAGTGAATGAGAGGCAGCATGCTGCCATGAGAAAGAATGGCAGCACATAGATGTTTTGGCATGATGGTGATAATGGAGTTAATCGGGTGTTTCGGATGCACCGGAAGCCTCTAAGCCATTGCCATTTATGTTTTGTCGGTGATTGATTGAATGACTTTTATCCTTTATAAAGGGAGATACGAAACAATAGATCACAACCTCAAGGAATATGATAACAATTATGCCCTTAAATAACTAGTCATGTTCTACCCCCATAAGAAGATAGTTTAAAATCACGCACTTGAAAGTTAAAGGCCAACTGTGGGACACGGGTTTATAGTCCACGAGGATACTAGCGAGTTTCTCCAATAAATTCAGTGTCAAAGCTCATACACACTGCAAATGCAACAAACATACACGAAACAAATTTCTCCTTACAGTTTTAGAAAGCAATAAACTTTCGACACTAACAATGCAAACACAAAGCAGTCATGTGTATACGCAGAATATTACGTCTCACTTCAGGTCTCATATTGTAAAATTCCCAATTTTGAATTGCTTTACTAATTAATAGTCTTTCTCACTAACGAAACAAAGCATAAAACTCATCTTACAACAATAAAAACATTCACGTAAGATAACAGAACCCAAAATACTCACATTTATTCGAGATTATTGAGAGCCACAAGAGCCTCCTCTAGTGAAGGCTGCGGAGGGACAGATTTCTGCATTTACAATGAGGTTTCCAGTGAAGGGAGGTGCAGCTGCACCTCCTTGCTCTGCGATAGGTCCGCTAGTGGTCATGCCATATGCTTAATATTGGAAGTTCTCCTCAATTTTCACTTCATTTAAGTGCTTTATTTTTTATGATGGTTTTTATTTAAAAAGGAAAAAGCTTGTGTGTGAGATTGCCATGACATGGGTCATTACTTTGCCAAAAACAGAATGCAAGGAATATGAACAGCCAACGCTCCAAAAGAATAAAGAAAATTTGTGTGCTCCAGGTTTGTTATGCAACGTTTGGTGTACAATGTATGTTTTCCATTTTTGTTTGATGGTGCATTTGGTGTACATTGGAAATTTACAAAAACAAAATAAGAAAAAGGAAAAGGCCATGGATTCATGGCCCTGTGTGATGAATCCAAACAATGGAGGATATGGGTTTTGAGCAAGTGTGTGTGTGTGTGCGGCCAAGCACTTGTCGTTTTTCAATAATGCAAAATAATTTCTGTTTTCCTACACGAGAGAGAGAGAGAGAGCTGCGCAAGAGATCTTCCAATTTCATACAAATCCATACACCCTCAACCAATTTCACAAAAACCCCAAATTCGTAAGAAAATGATGATGAAGCAGTACCTTACGGATGTGAACCATGGAGTTCACTTCGATGAACACACACCGCCGAGGAGGAGACCACTGCGTCGGGAGAGAGAGAGAGTTACACGAGAGAGAGATCTGCGTAAGAGATCTCGAGCCGAGAGAGAGAAGGAGCGAAGGGAGTTGAGAGAGAACCCAATTTTACGAAAAAGTGATATGGATACGATCACCAACAATAAAGATATATTTGAAGGTGGTAGTTTTAAAATTTTAAGGAAGGGGTGGTATTTTCACAACAAATTAGGAAATGGGTGGTATTTACCGCTATTTCCCATTAATTTTTGCCTTTTTGGTTGACCAAGTTTTGGTTAATGTTTCTTTAAAAACTGATTCTATCCGATGGGCTTTTGGGCCTTGGACATACATTTGTTAGGCTTTTTAACCATCTATGCTAGCTTTGGAAGTTGGGCTTTTAGTCAACTGACCACGAAATTGGCCTATTGACTGTAGAAGTTAGATTGTGCTAATTTTGGTCCAAACAAAACTACAGCTCAATGCTTCAGCCTCTCTCCCAGAAAAAAAAATAAAAAAAAAAAATAACAGAGACATTCTTAAATTGTTTTTCGCCATTTTCATTTTAGTAAGAATAAATGATTCATAAGTCATTGAGCAATCGAGTATAATATAGTAGATTTTACAGTATGTATGTATTGACTTGTAAACAACGTATATTATATATAATAAAAATTACAAGTACAAAAAAAAATATACATATGTACAATGCTTTCGTCTTGTTACATTGACTTTAGTTTTACCAGTACCAACTGTTTTAGTCGAAAGAGCCGGGAATCATTGCCTACTGAAAGCTGTCACAAGGTTGATGAATCATTCAATTTGCAGCGAAGTAGTGGTGGCCTGAGGGTATATTAATGAAATATCATTTTCTCTTCCAAACGTCCAATTGGAAAAAGATGGCTGTCACAACACCTGCACATGTAAACAAGTAGCATGTTGTCGACCCAGTTCCAAGATTAACGCGAGAATTAAACAGCACTTCGGGGCTCTCCTCCCCTCTCATCTGCGATTCAGCCCTTGTTGCTGAAGCTGCTGCTGGCCTCTGTGCAATTACTTTTGCAAAAGAAAGGGGCATGGGGAAGATTATTTTAGAATCTGATTGCAAGGTGGTAATTGATGCTTTGCGTGGAAGGATAGGCAACAACTCTTGGGTCATCGCGCCAATCATTGATGAAATTCTTAATTTGACTCTGTGTTTGGATGATGTGGCCTGGAACTGGGTGCCTAGATGTGCAAATCGAGCTGCTCATGCAGCAGCTTCGATTGGTTTGAGAGCTATGGAACTGCAAAGTTGGGTCACCCGACCACCATTGTCTCTTGTTGGAGTTTTAAATTGTGATGGTCTGCCTTGCCCACCAGTGGATGGCAATACCAGTAGGTAATTTTCAGTTTTTTATTTGGTGGGGGGCAAGACTACAATACTAGGCTTCGATGGAGCTTAGACTTGTCTGACCTCCATGGTGTTTGTTTCTTCTCTTCTCCTCTGGCTTCGTGCCTGCTGTTGTATCATTTTTCCTGTTTGGGTTTTGAATACAAAGCATTATGACCAAAAAAAAAAATACCTAATTCACCTACCTCATTTAATAAAGGGCGGTTAGGCGGCTAATAGCAATAGATTTATGAAAAGAGAAATACTAGCAACTTTCTCTCTAATCTTATTTTTTTGGACATTCTCCATTATCTTCATGACATGTATCAATTTCTACACTAAAAACAATGTCATTAATACATTAGACATTATTTTTAGTGTAGAAATTGACACATGTCATGAAGATAATGAAGAATGTCCAAAAGAGAAGGTTGGAGAGGGGTTCAGATCTTTTGTCCATGCTTTTGTGTGTCTCTCTATATCCATGCCTTAATTTTGTGACACATGGCATTATTTTATTATTTTATTGTATTAAAAGATAAAAGCATTAATTTTGTTAAAGAATGATTAAGTGGAATACCACATGTCACAAAATTAAGGCATGAATAAAGAAGGACACACAAAAGCATGGACAGAAGATCTGAACTCGTTGGAGAGAAGGTTGCTAGCACTCCTCTTATAGAAGATTTGGAAATTTGGTTCTTCCATTTAGTACAATAACACTTAAAGGCCTTCTTTGGTAGGCTTGATTGGACTGGACTAGCTTAAATAACATTCACAATTCATGTTTGGTGAAGTGCTTTTTTAAGTTAAATGAGACTAGAGTTCGAGTACACTAAACATGCCTCATTTACTCGTGCAAAATAGAGAGTTGCGTGGAGGTGCCGCTAACGTGTTTTTGACGAACGAGTCTACCATTATCCAATTCTTCGACGTTGCTCTGCTCTCATCTCCCATTGTGTTTTGCTTTCCTCTTCTTGTGCTCTTCGCTCTCACTGACTTAGGTTTGTTGTTCAACTCTCTTCCCTCTTTCCACTCCTCTTTTCTCTCCCTTTGGTGATATTTGATGGATTCAATATGCTATTTCTTGGTTTGATTTTTAAGTTTTGATTATGAGTTTATTTGTAGGTAGCTTTAATCTGATGAGAGTTATGCTTTTTATTGGTTAATTTTGGCTTGATTATCATTTAGTATTTTTTTTAGGGTTTTTAATTTTTAATTGTTTTGATTATGGGTGGTATGATAAATGTTTTAATTAAGGTTGAACTGATAGCTGGAAGTAGAACACAAAGCTACAAAGTTCTAAGTAGGGCCCGACGCATCACCAAACATAGGGCAATACTTAGTCCAGCTTAAGCCGCTTTGAAGGAATCTAGGACATTCCCAGGAACTAGTGAACAAGCCCTTTAGGATTTTCAGCTGTTTTACCCCCTGAATTATGACCCTTGTAAAATTTAACTCCTTGAATTAAAAAATCAGTTGATTTACCCCCTGCCGTCAGATTTTATGGGATTTTATCCAATATTCTGTCAAACCCAACCACGTGAGGGGCACATGTGGCCTATTTGGAGGGTATTTTCGTCTTGGTAAGATATTACTTCATCTTACCTCCTTCCTCTCCCTCTTTCCCCAGAATCAACACCACCACCTTCATCAATCATCAAGAGTCATGACTCGTCAGAGGTGGCGCTAAAGATCTCCATAGGGCACGGCGGCGATGGTTTCGAATTTGTTGGAGGGTGCGGTGAATTTTCCCAAGTTTGAAGAAAGAGATTGGAAGGTGCGATGAATTTGTTCTTTTAGAAGATGGAGATAGCCAATAATTAGAAGAGATGGCGGGGAAGGGGGAAGGCTATTATTGCGATTTTGTCTAATTTTTGTATTTGGTATTTGGGTTTTGAGCAGTTTGCTACACTCCACTACCCACCATTACTCCAGCGAGGTATTGATGGTGATGGTGATGGTGCCTCGTCCATGGCTGGTTCTAGTGAGAGAAAGAGGGTGGGGGAGAGAGAGGAAAGAGAGAGATGGTTTTGAGATATGGTAGTCTTCAATTGCCTTCATTTTTGGTGAAATGGCCTACTTTCATTTATGCTTAATCAAATGGCAGTCAATTGGTGTGGGGTTTGATGTTTTTCTGGGTTAGTGGGTAGTTTTGGGCTACTATCTTTTCCATTTTCCACCATTCAATTAAGGTGGCTAAGGTTTGGGAGGCAAATTTAGTACAATGAAGAAATAACCCTCAACATATCTCACACGTGCATCTCACGTGGTTGGGTTTGACAGAAGATTGGATGAAATCCCACAAAATCTAACGGCATGTGTGAAATTGGCGATATGAATTAGTCCAAGGGGTAAATTGGCTGATTTTTTAGTTTAGGGATTTAAGTTCGATTGGGGTACGAATTGAGGGGGTATTTCGGCGATTTTCTCTACTTAAAAAAGCCATCATATAGAAGTTGGATCACTAAAACTAGGAAATTTCGAACATTAATTTTCATAGACCAAATGTTATTTTTTCTATTTTCATAATCTATATATATTAAGGCAGAAGGCCTTAAAAGTGAAATTTTCAAAATTCCCACAATTGCTCTTGGTTAATAAAATACTAAAACAGAATACAATTTATTAAATATGGATAAAATGGTACATTCACAATTTATTTAAATTAAAATTAAAATTATAAAAAGAAAAAGAAAAAAAAACATATACTGCAGTTATCCATAAAATCAGGAGAAGTTATTCATAAAATAGGAGACAACTACCTTCAAAATCTCATTTTAAATTAAAAATAATATAACACTTATTAATAAAAACTCAATTGACACACGCGTGAGCTGGTGCCAGGGGCTAGTGTATATAAATGTTAAAATATACAATTTTAGTTGCAGTCAATGACTATTTGTTCTTGTGCAATTTAATCTCATAAGGATCTGAATTAAAAAATGTAATAAAAAGAAGAACTTTGGCATTGCACTTGCCTCTCTCGCATTTATGCATCACATGTAGTGTAAGGAGCAGTTATCCTTTATCAAGATTCATGTGCCTTCCTCTCACATCCATCACATATTGTGAGATGCGGTGATTGCGCACCGACCGGCACCCATGGTTTTCATGGCATGTTTATTTATTTACGAATGTGTGTTGGAATAGAATTATTCTAATTCATTCTTTTTTCTTTTCGTATGTGTTGGAATTATTCTAATTACTGATTTTGCATGTTTTTATTAAAATAGAAGAAATTAAAATTTACGTGAGTTCCATGTTAAAACTCGTAATCGAATACCCTCAAAACAATGAATCAAATCATCTAATGGCAGTAATTGATTCAATTTCAATTCCTTTGGTCCCGTGCTCTTAGGTTCTCCGATTCATTTCATAGTAAGTAAACATAACTTAATGTTCTCCAATAATTAATTAAAGGAGCATTTCAAAAACTCCAAGACTGTAACAATAGGAAGACCATAATATTATACCATATTGTCTACAACAGTTTTGATAGAGATCGGACCTACTTATATTGATGGCCCTACTCTTTTAAATACGTACAACAAAGTTACAATTGTGGTATGTCCACCATTGTAGAAATTGTGGTGAGGAGCTATATTCAATAATAAATGAGTGTCGACTTTACTAACTAGTTTTTCTGCACATTAATTATACAGAGCAAATCCACCTTAGAGCATCTCCAACAGTTGTAGCAAATAAAACTCTTTAAATTGAAGTTTGTTGACTTACGTGGCAATTTGAAAAGCCTTATTTGCTACTTTAATAGTTTTTCCTCCAACAGACTCTTCAATTCAATTAATGCAATATCATGGAAAAGATTGCAAAATATGAAAACATGTAAAAAATGTCTATGTATTTATTATATGAAAAGAAAAAATGCATATGTTTTTAACATTTTCAAGGTAGGTTTTGTTTTTCTAAAGTAAAATTAAATGTTTGAAGAGCCAAAGTCAACTTATCAATCCTGAAGAGAGAGAAAGAGGTTGCAGCTTTGATGACTGAGGTTGAAGAGTCTATTGGATAGAGTTTTTTTTTTATGTGACTCACCTATTTTAGAATATTACAACGCTATTGAAGAGGCTGTTGGAGATGCTCTTAGATTATTAATAGCTACTATCACATATAGGAATCAAATATTTAAGGACCTAAAAACAAAGAGAGAGGATTCATATGAGGGCCAACATATATAATATGCTCTCTATTTTCGGGAAACGTAACTGAAGAAATCAGAGTGAAGCATAATGGAGTTCAGGGAGGAAGGAGAAGTACATCCAGTGAGCCCCACTGGCCAATACTTCAACAGTTCAATCTTATCTGTTGCAATTCTTGCTGTTTTGGAAATTGAGGTTCCAATCAATGATTCCCAAGCTCTCTCTTTGCTTCAAGATGTCTTCCTCCCCATCAACCCTCGCTTCTCTTCTATCATGGTTTGTCCTCTCTGTCTCTCTCTCTTTCTTCATTTTATTGGAAAGGGAAGTGATTTTCACTCCTATTTTGTTCAATTTTCACTTTTTTTTTTGTTACATTGGAGGAAAGAAACCCTTAGGATTTCGAACCTAGGGGAATCCACCACCACTATGGTGGGAACCCATTGACACTTCTCCTCTTCTTTTTACTTGTTACCGTTTGATTTACTCAAGTACTGGCAACCGGATAAAATGAGAGTGAAAATTAACACTCTATAATGCAAAAACAAAACAAAAAATTAACGATTTTTTATATTAATTATCTGAAATTATTAAACAGGTAAGTGACAATGTAGATCAAAAGAAACAATGGAAGAGGGTTGAAGTGAAGCTTGAAGACCATGTTCATGTCCCCATTTTTCCCTCTAAAATGTCACCACAATCCTATGATGAGTATTTTGATGACTACATATCAAATATAGCAGCAGAGAAACTCCCACAAAACAGGCCATTATGGGAAATTCACATTCTCAAGTACCCAACAAGCCATGCAGCTGGTACCCTAATTTTCAAGCTTCACCATGCCCTAGGTGATGGCTACTCTCTAATGGGTGCTCTTCTTTCTTGTCTGCAAAGTGCTCAAAACCCTTCTGTTCCTCTAACATTTCCTTCCCTGAAGAGCTCAGGACCAAAAACTAGTCCCAAGACTAAAACTGTGTCCCAGTTTTTCTCTTCAGTTTTCCAAACTGTATCGGATTTCAGTTGGAGCATTTTGAAGAGCAATTTCATTGAAGATGATCGAACTCCGATTAGATCTGGGGAAGATGGAGTTGAGTTTCGGCCAATAACACTATCAACCTTGACGTTCTCCATTGATGAAATCAAACTGATCAAGAACAAACTTGGAGTGGTAAGATTATGTACCAATTTTCTTTTCTTTTAATGATTAATTTCTGTTTATATTGAACATTAACATATCTACGAGACAAAGAAATTTGGAAAAGAATGTTTCCAAAATTATTAGCAGCAAAGCATTGAGTAAGTCAAGAATACTTTAATGTTGTTCCAGTAATAGTAATGTTAAATTACCTGATAAAATAGTATCTACCTGATAAAATGTTAAAGTAACACAATTAAATGGCTACAGTATAAAGTATAAAAAGTTGGTGCATTCATTTCGACTAAAATTTTTATAAAAAAGTTGGTGTGCATTCATTAAATTTTGTCACTGCAAAAAAAATTTGGTACTTTCATTTATTTTGGAGAGTGCCTGACACAATACAATAGTATAATAAAAATAAATAAAAAGCTCATAAGTTATAGATGATATGCATCGAAACAAATTTCAAAATTTTGACCAATAAAGTGTCAGTTGAATTTGCTCAGGTTTTTGGTGTGCTGCCAAGTGGTCGTAGGTTCAAGCCTCTGTATTACCCGTGGGATTGAGTTTTTCTCTTCCTAACTTTGGCAAAAAAAAACCCCCAAGTTTCAAAATTTGATTTCCTTTTGTACTTTGGTTCTTTTGCATGTTGGTTGTATTCTCTGAAATTTTCTAATGAAATTTTCTGTTGTGGTCAAAATTGAATTATATTTGCATTCAAAACATTATTTCCACACCCCATTGAACCTTCCAGACGTTCCCTTCCCTAGCATACATTCAAAATTCCCTGCACAATTATTCTTAATTTTTTTAATTTAACAACCAATTTAATCCCACCATTTGGATGAGATTCATATCTTTATTATATTCTGGCCTAGCAGGATTAGACATAACCCCATTGAGGTGGTGTTTCGGTCACCAAATATTTTATTAGGATTATGAATCCTATCTATTATATAATTCAACACAGTAAATAAGCCCCGGAAAATACAAACCCTTTCTCTTCTTTTTTTTTTCTAATATATTCTTTTTAATAGTGATTATATTTATATTATTTGAATGAAATTGGCATGAACAATTGCAGACGACAAATGATGTGATTGCCGGGATCATCTTCTTGGGTACCAGAATATACATGCAAGAGGTTAGCCAAAAATCAACCAATGAACGTTGTACGGCATTGGTGCTGCTCAACACCAGAAACATCGAGGGTTACATGCCAATCAAGGGGATGATCGAACCCAATAATGCTGACATGTCATGGGGAAACCAATTTGGCTTCTTACACGTGTCAGTGCCCAAGTCAATTGAAATTTCAAACCCACTCGACTTTGTTTGGGAAGCACAAAAAATAATCAAGCAAAAGAGAAGTTCTGCCGCTGGCTACCTCACTAGCTGGCTGTTGGACGTTTTGAAGAAATTTACAGGCCCTGAGGTATGTAATTAACAATTTATTATATATATATATATATTCTCTTTACCATGTCCTAATTAGCATCTTCTCAATTTCCTTTTTTATTAAGTATTAGCGTGAGATATCTAATATGTTACGTTGTTAAAATCTCATTTCATACTAAAATGTAAGTATGATATAGAATGTTTTGTAGGATGATGACCTCATAAGTCATGTTTGCGTAATCCATTCAAAACAATTTAAATGTACTTAACAAACTAGCTCTTAATACGCTATCATTTTGACGTGAAAGAGATCCTAAATTCGAATTTCTGCAGCGGGTTAATATACCAAAAATTTATTAGTCCTCTTAGAACTTTAGAATATTCCTTTCGATAAATAAAAAGAAAAGAAAAGAAACTTTACAGTGTTTTATAAGGTGTTGTGTTTGCAGGGAGCAGCTAGATACATTCATGGCACACTGAAGAACTCGAGCATGACAATCTCAAATATGATTGGGCCAGTGGAAAAAATGGCTTTGGCTAATCATCCCGTTTGTGGCTTCTACTATATGGTGGTCGGTCCACCTCAGGTATCGATGTGAATTTAAACAGCATAATTACTAGATTAATTTAAACTGAATATGACAACCTAATCTTACAATTATTACTTAACTAATCCAACAAATGTTATTGCTTTGATAAAACTGAAGCTAACTAAACTAATTAAACAAAAAATATTAAAGAAAAAACTCAATGAGAAAAAACACTAAGACATCGATTCCACCACTAATAATCATACTCTAGAACTTAATTGCTAATTCACAAATTATTGGGGTAATGAAGACGACTCTCACACACATGTACATGGTCTGGTACACATGCAATTAATTTCTTTAAAATATATGAATTTTTCCATGTTCTCGCTTAAACTCAAATAACTCCTAATGTTATATATCAATGGTTAAGCATACACCATACACGAACATGTAGGAATTTAATAACGTATAATGAGAAATAAATTAACTACTTATCAACTTGGTCATGTCAAACAAATAGTTAATTTTATGAAAAGGTCATACAATCTAAGTACTTGTCTATAGTCAGAACAAAGTAACAAGTTCATGATTTTCATTCACAAGCACCTATATAATTTAATCCTGGTCAGATATAAATTCATATGCAAAGAATTCCAACACTCAAATCCTAGGCTATGGTCAAGCACAAAAAACCAAATATGAAATTGCAATTAAATTTAGTGAATGAAAATTCTTCATCATCTTGAAAATCTGTATAAATTAAGCAATCTAATTTATAGAGTAATCATAATTAGGGCTTCCTCTTAGCCTTAGCTAAGAATTTAGAACCCCATGAAACAAGAATTGCATAAAAAATAAGGCGACAAAAACCAATTATGATGCTGCTCTCTGCTTTCTCGTACCAGTCACGCGGAAGAAGAAGCAACACTTTTCACCAACTCTCTTCCTTTATGGTGTCTCATGAAAACCCTTGAGTTCAAATAGGAATTCTCTAACAAACCAGAATAGGAAGTTTCTTTTTGTATCATGACATGTCCAGCCGCCACAATCCTCATAAAATCCAATTAGCTTTCTTTTACTCTACGCCAACTCAAACAACTCCTGCTAGCACAAGGAAAATCACAGCAACCATACCTTTCTCGATTTGATAAAGAAACCAAATTGACCAATATATCATCGCTGCAAACCTCACGAACTGAAATTTAATTGAGAAAATTGAGTTTTCCATCTCTCTCTCTACTATTGAATTGAAACCCTCCTTTTTGAAACTAATAATTATATGGTTCGGTTTATACCCGTTTTTTCAAGACAAGAACTGAAACTAGAACCAATCCAAAGCAATCCGGTTCAGTTTTTGAGCCTAGGCCGGTTCAAATGCCTACCCCTTTACAATTCACATGCCTCTTTTTGTTTTTTTGTTTTAATTTTCTTCTTTTGATAGGTTATGTTTAATATTGAAAATTGTTATATTGCAATTTTCTTCTTTATATTATGAGCTAACAACAAAACACCCCCTAGATATTTGGAGTCATTCTTAATATGGCCCCTCGGGTTTCAATTTCATTAATTTACACCTGATGGCTTTCAAATATGACCAATTTAACCCTTTCGTTAAGTTTACTGTTTGGCCAGACTACACTGTGGGACCCACCAATTCTCAAAAACAATTAAATTCATTGCATAGAAAATAAAAAATATTATTATAGGTATATATATAAAATAACATAAAAATAAAAAAAAAACCTTAAAAAAAATTATATTATTACTAGTGTGCCAATCGGGTTTTTATTAATGAGTGTTATATTCTTTTTAATTTAAAAATGAAGTTTTGAAGGTACTTGTCTCCTATTTTAGGAATAAATTTTACTGGCTTTATAGATAACTAAAGTACATGTTCTTTTCTTTTTGTTTTTATAATTTTATTTTAAATAAATTATGAATGTACCATTTTATCCATATTTAATAAAGGGCTTTCTGTTTTAGTATTTTTATTAATCAAGGACAATTCTGAGAATTTTTAAAATTTTACTTTTAAGGCATTCTGCCTTAATATATATAGATATACATTTTGCCTTAATATATATAGATATATACACATGATATATAATAACTTTTCAGAGTGCTAAAAACAACTCTTTAAATGTTACTTTGAAACAATATTCTTTGCATTGCCTATAGTTATACTCTGTCTTGGAGACATTTTGGAGGTTCTAGTTATAAATATTAAAATTATGTAGCCTTTTTTTTCCCATTAATTAATATATATATATGTATATAATAAGATAATGAGATGTTTTATTATTTGATGGTGTTTTATCCATGCAGTGTCTTACTGTAACCGCACTTAGTTATATGGGAAAGCTGAGGGTTGCCTTCGGAGCAGAAAAAGGCTTCATAGATTCCCCCAAATTGAAGGCGTCCATGCAAAATGCCTTTGGGGTAATACTTGAAGCCTCCTACCAAATTCCTCCTGCAAAGGCAGCGTCGAAAACCAAATAAAAAGTCACTTGTTCCGACAGTTACAAAATATGGATTAATATAATAACTAGCGTCTTCACACGCGATTCCTCATGCGGGACAGACTTTTTTATATCACACGCGCTTTGTGCGACTTAAAAGTTTTTTATTTCGTTTTTGCAACTGCCCTTGTTCTGCGTATGGGAGATGTTGTTTCTATTATGCATATATGTTGATGTGTTATAAATCCATGGAATGTGGATGACCAACATCCATTACCTCCACCCCTTATTGCTTTGTAACCTATGCCCTTATTATTGTAATTAGTAGCTATAAATTGTGGGTTAAATACCTTTATTGTAAGCCTATAAATAGACGCTTATCAAAGATGAATAAGATAAGTTGATACAAGTTCATAAAATAAATTCTCTGTATTTCTCTTCCTTTTATTGCTCTCTACAATTCCCCCTAGTTTAATAACACGTTATCAACACGACATTGCTCTTGGTATGTTTTCTTTCTCTTCCTCTTAGTTCTCTCATAATATTTTTCTCCCTTCTTACACCACAATGATATGTACAACTTGGACGATGCAGTTGATCATCTATAAAATACCAGTGTACGATGTGGGTATCATATATGCATATTTTTATTATTTTTTCATGATATGTTTCACGCTTTAGTTTACTATGTTAAATTTTGTTTGGCTAACCCGTGTGTAAATCATATAGTTAGCATAGATCATATTGAATTTTTTTTTTCTATTTAATTTCTTTTATTGCAAATATAAGAAACTCAGTGATGGGCACTTTATGAATCATGTACCTTACATGATATAGCCAAGAGTTATTGTCATTATTTTTTAATGATAATATGTATGCATGTTTCCTACAATGCTTATTTCATTTTTTTTCTTTTTGTCCTTTCATACTAATGGAAATTATGTGGCAATTACAATATAAATAAAAATAGATATGATGGCCTATTAGTTTACTTGTATGGGTATATGATTAATCAACAAAATGAATTGCATGTTATAAATAAATGTATTGATTTATTTTTATCATTTATGCATATTTTATTTAATTGGTTTGTTTATCAATTTTAAGCTTGTTTTTTAATTCATTATAATATGTTACGATGAGTTTGTATTATACAAGAGATCAGGGCCTGAAGTTCCTTGATCCTCATCATATAACTAGATCAGGACCTGAAGTTCCTTGATCGAATCAAAATCTAAATTTCTTTGATTTTAAATAATCGAGGGCCTGGAGTTCCTCAATTCCAATTGTAAACATCCCAAATTAGAAGTTTTGGTAAATGTATTAATATTTACTCCATAAACAATAGCCATTAGAAGTGGAACAAACAAGATAAGGCAAAGGGCCCCCAAAATACGACTGATAAAGTAATTGGGGAAGCTTGTCATAGGTGTGGTGCATATGGGGATTGGGCACACGTCTGCCACACGCCAAAATATTTGGTAGATCTTTACCAAGCCTCGATCAAGGGCAAAGGAAAAACGGTTGAGACACATTGGTTTGAAGTTGATCCTATGGACTTGCACCCAGTGGATATAACCCACCTTGATGTTTCAAACTTCTTCGGTGATACTAATGGAAAATCACTTGATCCCATGATTAGTGGTGGGGTCCTCCCAATTAATTTAATGTCTTATTTTCTTTTCATATTTTTTTAGGTTAGTTTGGATATTTTATTTTTGATCTTGTTTCCTTTTTTTTTTACATTATATTTTTAATTTATTCCTCGTTATTAGTTCTTTTTAAATCAAGATTGTAAATTTTTTTTCTTTACGTTGGATTGTTAGTTAATGGTAATGTTTTTGCATTACCCCCAATATTGATAGCCAGAAGCGTCTATTGGAGAAACTTCCTACTTGCTTTTTTGGGTTGTATTACACAACCATTAAAGTGGTTGAAGCTCATGATGTCATGAATTAGAAGTTCATTGACCCAATTTATGTTATGGCATGACTGTCTTGGAAATCCATGGTCCACAATGATGCATAAGATTTCAATAAATTCGTAAGGACATTGTTTAAAGACTCAAAATATCGTCTTATCCAACGAATATCATTGCAAAGCATGCTTACAAAGAAAAGTTGTCATAAGACTATCTCAGTCAAAAATTGACTTTGAGCCCTTTTTCCTTACATAATTCAAGGAGATATTTGTGAGCCTATAAAACATTTATTTATGGACCATTTCCCAAGTTTTACTGGATGCACATAACAAATGGTCACATATTTGTCTCTTGTCACAGAAATTCCGAGCACAACTCCTATATTATCCAATTAAGTTAATTTGACTCGATAATGATGGTGAGTTTATTTTCCTAAATTTTGATGACTATTGTTGCGACAATTTTCCCGCCGTTAGGGGGAGAAATGACAGTTCCTAAAGAACGTCGGGAATTAGCGTTGAATATGGGCTTTTGTCTCATCAAGATAATGCATATTTATAAGTTATACATATGCAAGCATGGATTGATATTCATCTATCACAATCCATTAACATGACAATAAGTGACTATATATAATGCATGCCTGGAGCATGACATAAATATAGGTTCTAAAGACTTAACTCCCATGAAGTAGAGATTATTTGAAAAATTCATGCCCTATTGAAAATAACGCTCTATAAGAGGTTATGATCCACATATTCTAAATAATTCATCTTAAAATAGATGTTTGTCGCATAAGTGACAACATAAGCCCCTGAAGAGGCATTGGTACCCCAAAGCAATGAGATGCTTATAAATTATGCATGCGCATGTACATGAGAATTGTGGGTTCACAAATCGATGATACATTTGGTTTATTAGTAGCTACTACAATCATCAAGGGCTATGATTATATTAAATCACATTTCATGAATATCGACAAGTTAAGTAATTGGCCAAAATGGAAATTGGAAATTGGAAATTCCATTTATCACTAAATATGAAGTGTGGGTTATTGAACCTATAGCTCAAACACCAAATTACAAATGTTAAGTATGAAGGTTACGGATTGGTGTTTGTGAAGTGAAATAAGATCACTAATGTGACATAAGGTTTCCTGGTAGAGACATGATTTTAGTCTCCTATCTCATCATAGATGTATCCACATTTCTATAAGTACATGTGTTATTTTAACGCGAAACTTATAGCATGTGTTAAATGCATATTTATTAAGATTGTATGGTACATGGAGATCCTCAAAGCTCATGAAATATTTGAGATATATCGCATGAAGCAACCCCTTGAAGGATATAAAGTACCACGATATTCTTGATTAAGAATTAACACTAAGAGTTTGAGTATTTTGAATTCAAATTTGATATTATTGTAACATATTCTAACTATTAGATTAGTTGTTGATGCTACTAAAGAGTTCAATCATTTGAAAAGTGAAAAACAGGTCGAATAGTGTGATAAACGATCATGTATGAAGACAATGTTGCTTGTATTGCTCAAATCAGAGAAGGGTTCATCAAGACATAGTTTCATAAAAAAAAGCCAAGAGATTGGAGTTAAACAAATTCGTTCACAAGATAATCAGGCGAACCTTTTTACCAAAGTTTTTTCTGAAGCATAAATTCCAGAAGTTAATGAAAATCAAAGGGAGATATTAATCCGGGGGAGATATCAATCAGGGGGAGCATCCCAATTCTACTACATACAAGACATATGTGTGTTGTACTCTTTTTCCCTTCGACTAGGTTTTTTGTCCCACTGGGTTTTTCCTAGCAAGGTTTTAATGAGGAAATATAAGCGTGTCCAACACCATATCAATGATCCAGAAAAAGTTGCACTTTTTTTCCCTTCTCTTCGGTTTTGTCCCACTGGGTTTTCCAAGAAAGGTTTTTAATGAGGCAACAATGTTATTGTATGGTGGACATCCAAGGGGGAGTGTTATAAATCCATGGAATGTGGATGACCACCATAACATCCATTACCTCCACCCCTTATTGCTTTGTAACCTATGCCCTTATTATTGTAATTAGTAGCTATAAATTGTGGGTTAAATACCTTTATTGTAAGCCTATAAATAGACGCTTATCAAAGATGAATAAGATAAGTTGATACAAGTTCATAAAATAAATTCTCTATATTTCTCTTCCTCTTATTGCTCTCTACAATTCCCCCTAGTTTTATAACAGGATGTAAATTTTTGCACTGTAAATATTCTCAATCACGAGAGGATCCTTTCGATTGGTCCACACTTGCTAGAGGCCAAATATTTTGAAGTAGCAAATTTTATTTTTCAAATTGCCATATAAGGCAATAAATTTTTGCTAAGCAAAAGATAAGGCACTAAATCTAAACTCTTCCAGAAAATCCTAGCCTTCTCTCTCCCAAAAAACACTCTACAACTGTTTTCATTTTGAGGGGGGAGGAAGCCACCATTCTTCCTCCCCTCTCCCCTTCTCTCTTCCACCCTTCTCCTCTTTTCCCCAATTTTTAGAGACAGAAAGTTTATCTTATTTGTCTTCATTTTGTAATGATTTTTCTCCACCCATCACAGGCGGATGCATCTCGTCGTCAGATATCCATCTGCGTTTCGGTGTTGGATCTCTACCATCATCCTTTTTGTTGTTTCTTCATGTTTGGAATAAGTCGCAGAGACTCTTTGAGTTTTCTGTGTAGTTTTTACATCTTCTTTTGTGAGAGTTTTTTACATCTCCTTTGTGAGAGCTTTCTACCTCTCATTTGTGAGAGCTTTCCACCTATCCTTTGTGAGAGTTTTATTTGTTTTTGTTATCGATTGGTTTTTTCAAGCTTTATCCATTTTTGGTTGTTTTGAGTTTACACTCTTAGTTGGGATGCCTATGCTAGAGTTTATCGTTATTGGAGGAGCCCAAGATTTTCTTAATTTTGATGTTAGGTTGCTCCGATATTGTAATGATCCTTTGTGACTAGTAGCTTTTTTGGCTGAATTATGAATGCAAAACCTGTATGTGTAATTCAAATTGGTTCGCACGAACTGTGGCAATCAACCATTTGGCCAGGTCTAGTAACATTTAGTCTTCACTTAATTGAATGAAACTCTGAAATCAAATCTCATCGTCGAGAGTTTGTTGTTTTTTTCGAAAAGGAGAAAAAAAAAATTTCACTCTCATCGTAAGTTGACTTTAAAATCAACACCAGAAAGTTACTTATGCAGAATTGATGAAGTTGCAGGCACCAATTGGACACACGCCAATTGCTTATGAGGCTCCCCTGGAGACTTATTACATTAAGACCATGCTACTTGAAATTGCAGGCACCAATTGGACACACACAGAGATTCATTCGATACGAGGAAGCTAAACATGAGCTTATACAAACACTTTTCAAAGAACTGAAGTACTTCTATTAGACAGAAGAGAAAAAAAAGTATATCATAAGTTCATAACACAACCAACTCCATTAGCAACTTAGGCATATAGGCTCAAAGACCAAAGGTCAGTATTAGTTCAATTAGATTTAAAATGAAAAAAAAAAGAAAAGAAATGTAGACACATAAACAAGAGGGCCAGCATTCTTTTCCTTTCTTTTGGGTAAGAAGAGAGCCTTTGTATCACTCCTAGCAGTATTCACTTGCAGATGAACAAAATTCTTCGTAATTAGACGAGAAACTCAAATACCAGAGATCAATAACAAGGTTCCATATTCTACTTCCTGCACCTCCAAGCTGAGACAGAAAATAAGGGTCGATCTTGCCAGGAAATCAACACACAACCATTCTCTTCCCTCATTCTATACCCATCGCAACCATAACCCTGCAACAACCTCTTTGCCTGCAGCATTCCATAATAGCTCAAAGGTACATTTCCAAAGCCAGCTAAATCAAGCCTTTGAATCCACTTCTCAAGCTTTTCATGTCTTTCCTTCCTTTCACATCCCTCACAAGCTATAATGTTTTTTATTTCCTCCCCAAAGAGCATCTTCTCCACCTTCAGTCTCTCTATTGAATTTCTCGACATTGTAGACTCCAAGCAATCAAACAATGCTGCATATGAGTACAGAGCTTCCAATAGCCTCTCCATTAGAGTGGAGCCATTATGGTTAGAATCTTGCTCGGTTATTACCATGACCTTTGGTGTCAAGCTCCAAAATGCATTAAGAAAGCTATCCAACTTCACCGAAGCAGTCAAAGATAGTGGCGATGACGAGGTTGAGTCAGGACTCGCACTATACCCGTTGCCTATCTCTTTCTCCAGCAACTCACCCAGGGTGCCTTGGTTCATTTGCAGTACTCTTGGTAAGGGAATTCCATTTGAACTCTTTAACGCTAATGGGGATTTCTTTTTCAAGAGTTCATCATCAGACGCCAGAAGGGAGTGCAGCTGAAGAACTGAGCTGATAGCTAGAGCCTCACCAGTTTTGACGCGAAGTTTTTCCATATCAAGATTTTCCAATTTGCTGACTATGGGACAGAACTGAAATGGGATATCCAGTTTTTCTGCTTCCTCAGTCAACCTATGAGCCATTTGATCTAGTACTTCTTTCTGTTGATGAACACCGGTAATTCTCAAATGAGGTGGACCTTCAGGCCTTGCACTTAAAACTTGAAGAAGAGCAATCCATTGTGCAGGTTCAGCTGCATTGAGATCAATTACATGGACCATCTTTTCCCCTTCCATGGCTTCAGTAATAGCTTGGTTTGCAAGCACAAAAGCCACCTTTAGGAATGGCAACATCTCAAAAAACACTTTCCGAACTAGAAATTCCTCAGAAACCAAAGATATTTTAGTGGAATTAAGGGCCCTGTGAAGACCAGGCCAAGCTTTGAGGATTCGGTCTGCAAGAGCCTCTGTGAAGTATGCAGCAATCCGCTGCATGGTATCACCATCAGCAGAGGAGAGTTGGGAAATTTGCTCAAGGGCAACATTTGCATTTTCAAGGCTTCCCGTGGCAACATCATTTGCACAAGTGAGCAACAAGTGGATCAAATACAAACCCCGTTCCTCGGATTTTAGCTCTTTAAGCCATGTGTATGGTGATCCTAAACTAGGTGAAAGCGACATCATGGAAAAGAATTGGAGAGGAGATGAAGTTGCAGATGATGATCCTTCGTCTTGAAACATTGGTGCCATATAACAAACAAGAATGATTTGGTAATTGGGGAACAGAATTAGATGATTGTAAACAGAAAGACAAAGATCAATATCACTTCACAATCGAACTGCTAAGTGATCTGCTCATGCAATAACCAAATTTGCATGAATACACAATTTATGAAAAATGCTTACTCTCAACGAAGCATTCACAATAAGGAATAAAAGTAATTTAGAACCAGAGCACTTTTCTATCAAAGCACCTAAAAGGCTAAGAATTTATAGAATGTATCCAAATTCACAATAAATATGCAAAGAACAGACCAAACTATCGGAAAGGGGGTTTCGAATTTATCAATAAGAGGGAATCCCTTATCAAAGAAAATTATCAGCAATTTATTCTGAACCAAAAGCTAGACAAGCTAACCTGGCTAAGAAATCTTTGATCAAGTGTGATAAAATTCACAAAGAAAGACCACCCAAATTCACAAAAGAAGTCACCTAAGGGCTAAGCAGTTACAAAGAGAACAGAGAAAACCAACAAAAACAGCTGAACAAACTAGTACCAGAACTAACCAAGCGAAGGAAGAAGAACCAAATCCTTACTGGGTTTTGTAATTGATTAAAAACCCATGAAGAATCCCATGAGAATTCAAAGGAAATCCTCTTCAATCCCTCGTTATGCAAAGAGCTGATGCGGGCTTCTTCTGGGTTTCTTCTGTTTTTATCACAGATTAAGTTAGCTCAATTGATCTTAATTAAAAGCTGTGAGCTTTGGAGGACAGGACTTCATGGCTACGTTGTCGACAATGCGTGGGAGAGTCCCTTTGTCGTTATTGTTTTGTTGTCCTTCAGTCCAAAGTGGAACATCTAATTTGATGGAAGATGAGCCTTTTGTGGCAGTTTTCTTAATTTCTTTTATCATTTCAATTTCATTTCTCTCTCTAGAACCTGTCTTATTTTCTCTCTCACCGTCACTTTCTCTCTCCAAAACCTCCACCACTTTATTTGTTTTTTGTCTTCACCTAAGGAGGATAAGGAATCAAAGCTGGCACAAAGGCTTCTTAATATTCCCAAAGGTTGCATGGATCCAAACGTGCCCTAACAAAGACAAACAAGGCCCCAAGTTTTGTTTCCTAGTGGGGGTAAGTGTGGGAATTGCAAGAAAGCTCCCAATGTGCTTCCAAAACCCCATTTTGTTTTCTTCCCAAATGGCCATGACTATACACTTGGTATTACCTTCCTTTATATTAAGACAAAGAGACAAGGAGGTTAAGCAATAGTCCAAAAGTTCATGCTAAGTTTATCTCTACTTGTGGACTCCCGGGGTGGCACATCTGGATGACTCCTAGACAATTCCAATTTCTTTTGATTTTAAGATTGTTGAAAATATATTTCGTAAAGGACTCGTAATTCAAGTGATTGAATGTTTACCTTTCTAAGTTGTTCAATACGGAACCGACGGTGACGAAGGCTACCAACTTTCGGGGGACGCTGAGCCAACAAGTTCAATCCCCCAGTATAGCTCCTTTTCGCATATTATTAAAGATACACGTATTAGTGAAAAAGATTACAAATAAAAGTAAACAACATCAAATAGTACAGGTGAGTTTTTCGTTGTTTCTATTTTCTATTTTCTTTTTTACAAAATTTGCCAATGATACACGCAGGTGTCCTTTATTTTACTAGTCATGTTAAAAAGTAGTAAAGTCGAGATCTATCATTTGAATTGAAACATGCCATGTCATGAGCTTGAGTTGTGCCAAGTACTCAAATACACGTACATGACTCCAATCATGAAGTGCTATGTTGACAATGCACGTTAAAGAGCCTTTTTATATATATATATATATATATATATATAAGGTTTTATGACTTTGTGTATAAGGACAAAGATGATGGCATATCATAGGTTGAAAAATACCAACAAGAAAATCGCAAGCATATAAGTGAAAGGTAAAATGTAATTACAGGTTGGTGATCCCTTTAATTGTTGTAATATTTTAAAGAATGAGGACAACACGCCTTCGCTTCTTTTGCTTTTTTCTAAAGTTTCACATTTTCGATCCAAAAAAAAAGTTCACCTTTATTTTGCTCAAAGAACTAAGGCTCCGTTTGGATAAAGGATTGGATTTGACAATAAAAATAAATTTGCTACTAAAATAAGAACATTAGATTGAATATATTTGAAATAACTAGATGGAGTATGACAAAAATTAACACAGTTTAATTTCTACAGTTAATGGGCCAATTTCGTGGCTTACTTGGCCCAACCAAGAACCACCTCAGCAATCAGAAAAGGCCCAAATGAAACTTTTACGGCCCAAGCCCTTCGGACAGAAAGTGGTCGCGAACATTGACCAGCACATAGTCAAACATCGGACATAATTGTGTCTGATACCACAGTGTCACTTCGGACATATGCTCGTACGACGTGATCATACGTCGCATCGGGCAAATTGTGTCCGATGCTACAGTTCCATTTTGGACAAAGAGTGTCCAAAGCTGCGCAAAAGTTGAACTGATGGATTAAGGACCCATTAAAGAGGGTTTTTCACAGTCCATGCTGAAATTATCAAGACCCAGGCCATTCTCTAACTGATTTAATCACTTAAACAATCAGTGTTAAAGGATTAAAATGGTGCAGATTGGGCTCTGGGTTGAAAACAATTTAAAACTGCTATGTTTTTACAGGTGTCACGCTCCATTGTCTTAAAAGTGGCAATAAAGGACTGACTAAACAGAGAATATTCAGCCTAGAATAGATCAAAAGTGGTGAAACGTCCATGCTTGTCAGTCACTGCACACTTATGAGTTCTTTATGATTTATAGTGGCAGTGCCTATCTAGCAACCAACCAGCTTGCAGACCTTGGAGCCTATAAAAAGGAGAGAGAGCTCAGTGCAAAACACACAACTTCAGCCAAAAAGCTAGATTCAACGTCTTCGACTCAAATTCTTGCAAAGCGTCTCACTGCAGACCAAAGCCAAGACTTGAATCAAATCCCTTCCTATTCTTTGAGTTCCCAGTTAACAACTCCTGATTGGAATTCTATTCTTTTCCCAAACATGTACTTTGTCTAATTCTCAGTTGACAACTCTTGATTGGAATTACATTGCTATTGTTTGTAACCTATATGCTATGCTAGCATCGCTTGGTATGATTTGTTAGTTGGTCTCGATTTCCAACTCACTCACTCAGAACAAGCTCCTATATGTGATTCAGACAAGTTCTAACTGTAGATATTTCTAATTAATCCTCATCAGGCACTTCAACATTGTCTCAAGTAGATTCCAGCTGTTGCCCGATAAGATTCGTTTTCCTTCCGATATTTGTGGTTTAGACAAGTTTCAACTGCAAGCATCTCTAACAAATTCTCATCGGACACTCCAGCACTATCTCAAGTAGATTGTTATTCTATCTGATAAGATTTGCCTTTTGTCCAATAAGGCCTCTTCTAGTTCCGTTAGGCCTCATTTCACGGCATATCATAGGTTGGGTGTATCAAAGATGTTGAAAAATACCAACAAGAAAATTGCAAGCATATAAGTGAAAGGTAAAAGGTAATTACAGGCTGGTGATCCCTTTAATTGTTGTAATATTTTAAAGAACAAGGACAATACGCCTCCGCTTATTTTGCTTTTTCTAAAGTTTCTCATTTTCGATCTAAAAAAAAAGTTCACCTTTATTTTGCTCAAAGAACTAAGGCTCCGTTTGGATAGAGAATTGGATTTGACAATAAAAATAAATTTGCTACTAAAATAAGAACATTAGATTGAATGTATTTGAAATAACTAGATGTAGTATGTTTGAAATGGATTTAAAATGACTATATCAAATGACTCATTTGAAATCCATTTGTTTTCTTTCTTTTTTTCTTGTCCAAATCCTATAATACATGGATTGTAATAGTTTATACAAGCCATTTAACCTTGTAATGTTATCTAAATATATAGATTTCGAATCTCCATACAAATGCTGCCTAATCGTGTATTAATATTATTCAAATCAACAGTTACTTACATACGTAATTTTGGTTTTTTATCAACCCGTAATTTACTTTTTTCTTTATGCAATTGATAGTTTGATTTTGTGTAGAGAAACTTCTAATTTCAATCTAGTACCCTGAACTCTCACTCTTAATGTAACATCCCGCCCCAAAAATTAAATTAAATTTCAAAATTTTAAAATGAAATAACAATTTTACCCTTAGGGTTTCTTGGTGGGTTTAAGGTTGACTTTTGTTCTGAAAAGAATTTGGGGAATTGAGCTGCACCGTTGCGTCGAGCTCGTCGATACGAGTCCGTAGACAGGCGGCACGCTCAATTCCATATTATAATGATCGAGAAAAGGTCTGAAAAAGGGAAGGGCATTTAGGACATTTTAAAAATTGTTTAAAACATGGGAAAACCTAGTTTTGCCCCTCAATTCACACACACACACACACTCTCTCTCTCTCTCTCTCCTCCTCGTGACAAACCCAGGCCGCCACTGTTTGACCGGCCATCTTCGTGAGGGATCGGTGACCACGTGCGGTCAAGCCTGATCCATGGAAACCATGCAGCGACATTGGGGGTCCAAGCCTGGTGGTTTTCAAACTTTCAGACGCCTGCTTTCGGAGGCTCCGGCGACAGATTACATCGATTAAGGTATACTTCTTCATCCATTTTTCAAGCTCTAGCTATCTCTATAAGTGGTTTGGGTTAATTTGGAGTTTTGAGAAGTCGATTTTAAACCTAGGTTTTGGGCCGATGGTTTGTTGTTTTTTTGGCCATTTCCCGGCCAAATTTGAGGTCGAGCCAAGTATAAAAATTGTTCCCCTAGGTGTGATTGATATGTGGGTATAGGTTTTGGCCGGCGATTTGGAGTTTTTTCAATCGCTGAAAATTACTCTACACACCCACCACTGCCGATGCGTGTGGCAGCACGTGGGCCATTGTGTGGGGGACGATTATGTTCTAAAATAGTCCTCATGTCGTTCCAAGCACAACGGTATGCTCGGATTAGAAATTAGATATCGTTTGACTATCGAACGGATATTAGACCTATTAGGCAATATCCGGGTTCGATAGGTTCGGACCATTTGATCGGTCTCATTTTCAAATATGACGTTCTCCATATCTCTAGGATCGTGTAGGAACTGGTTGGTCGAGAATCGGAGTCCCAGATACTCTGAGTCAATGGTTTTAGGGTTAAGTGTTAAGTCGGCGCCCGATCGTGCGATCGCAAGTGATCCGACCTCCCGATCGAGACCAAACTCTCAAGATATGTTATGTAGACCTGGTTGGACTTATAGGAACGTTCGGATATGAAATCGGAGGTTGTGGGCCCTGCCGGCCCAATTGGTCAAATTCCACGATCGGGGTCAAATCGACCGTTGGATCGTGACGAGACTTTTAGGATAGAGTTAACTTATGGTTGTGGACTAATAGGAATTGTCAAATAACAAAAGTGAGGTCGTGGGCCTTACGAGCTAGTTGACCTGGATAGTGGGCAGTGTTGGTTTAGTTGAGGCCAGAAAGTCAATCGTAGGAGTGAAGGGACTTTTATTTTGAAAATAGTTTTCTTGCCTTGTTAAACGGATTAATCTTCATAGGGAGTCTAATTAAATGTCCGATTATATAGTTTTACTTAAGTTTATGTTCGATGCTTGGAATGAATTTGAATGCTTTTGAATGGTAGAAAAGACTTGGAAGAGTACGTGAGTAGACTTGTTCTATAAATAGTTTTTGTGAAATGAGAATTTGTGCAATGCTTTATGAATGATATATATATATATATATATATATATATATATATATATATATATGGTTTTACTTCCGAGTATCTTGATTTAGTTGAGTTGAGTTAATATGACTATGCATATTGTGAAAGGAGACTAGCTCGGGAAGTTGAGGAAGTGGATTTGTGGAAAAAAGTGGAATTTTGTAATAAGTTTCTGAAAATGGTTTTCAAACCCACCGTAGGAGTACCCCTCATGTTGCCTTCGGAATAGTTACTCAGTTATGATGATGCCCCACGAGTCTTGGGGACGCCTGAACCATGTGGTGCGAGGATTTGCGTTTCGGGCTGACTTCGTGTCCCCCGATTCTGCTAGGATTGCGTTTCGGATTGATCACTCGATTTTGCTAGGATTTGCGTGTCAGGCTGACTTCGTGTCCCCGGATTCTGCTAGGTGGAATTGACGGAAAGATACTTGGAATTGACGGAATGTTACTTGGAATTGACGGATTATTTGCGTTCTCATGCGAAGTATATCTCCCTGAACTCTGCTAGGTGGAATTGACGAAACCTTATTTGAATTGATGGATTTATGATTGAGGGTACACCTAGTGGAGAGTATTTAAGTTTTGAGACACTTTTAAATTGATATTGAGGCATGTTTTATTTAAACCATTGATATTGACATAAAGGGTTCCGCGTGGTCAATGTTGATTTACTAGTTTTCTAATTTTCTATTTGTTGGTAATAATTTATATATATATACATATATATGTACAAATGTGATGGATTGAAGTTTGTTTTGCAATCAATATTTTATGCTTAAGCGGCAAAGAATTAATTAGAGTAGAAAGAACTACGTGTGGCTTGATCACTCAGTAAGGGTATATAGGCAACCTAGACTAATTAGGTGCAGCCACGGAAGAGAATGTATTCTGGGGAAATCTGATTTGGATGTTGGATACAATTTGAATATGTGAGTAGGCCTGAAGCCCGATTAATAACTGATTATGTTGTATAAAGGGGGCCTGATACCATTCAGATTAAATTGTCTTATGCATGCTAAAGATTGGAATTATAAAATTGTGATATTTACAGGTAAAATAAATTGGGAAATGTCCATTTTTTAGGGAAGCCTCTACCGGTTTTCCGGTAGAAGTCAAACTCTTAAGCGGGGTCATTATGGGGATTAAGGTAAAAATGGTATTTTGGTTATTTGTGTCCGGTACCTGCTAGGAGTTGGACACGCACGGATTTCATAGTGGAATTTGGGTCGGGTCCTGTCACTTAAGGCATGTTTGTCCATGCACTCTCAATTTTAACAATCATGTACCCTAATATTATTAATTTTTTGTCATATGAGCTTTGACTCTTGCAGGTAATGTTGCATTTTATTTTATGGTTTGAACTGTGTATGATTTTGGTGTATTTTTGCCTTTGCTTCATAATGTCTCAGACTCTCAGTTTTGATTCTCAAGTTCTTTATAAACCAAAACCTACCAAATGATGGATTTTAATTCCTTTAATTTTAGCAGAAACTTTGCATTTGTGGCTTTGTACTAGGCACTGTTACCTTCTCGACCGGACCCCTAGCCTGTTGGTCAAAGCCCTCGCTCGTCCTTTGGACTCATCAAAGGGACGGAAGTCCCAATCCCTGACAAAGTACATAAAAGAACTTGACAAAACCATAGTTGGGTTGAATGTGAACTGGAAATCATACTGGCAACAAGGCATGGCAAAGCAATCTACAAAGGTGATATGGGATCATGATAGCCTAAGGAAGGCTTGAAATCTCGTAGGAATCTTTCTGGAAATATCTTTCAAATTTGTTGCGAAATTTGTGAAGTGGGTTCAAATATGTTGAAGGAATTTGAGAGAAAGCCCTTCTTGATGACTTAAGCTTTGTATTTATATGAGTCTTGACCTAACTTGAGCAGGAAGCCTTTGGACTTTGCCAAATAAAAACAACCACTTAATAAACTCGATAATAACCACAATTTGGCCCACGATAAATTCAACCCCAAACAACACTTTCAAGCGCTTTTCCAATAAGAACTTGGACTTCTAAAGTTTTTTGAAGTACTTCCAAATAGGCTATATTATGTTGTTAGACAAATACCTATTTTGTCAAAAGTTTGAATTTAGACGGCACATCGAGGAAAACATTCAGACGACAATCAACTTGATCAATGGTTCAAATTCATAATTTTTCTCTTGTCCACATCTTAAGACTCAAGCGGACAATTAGTTTCGTTTGTGCTATTGTGTTGTGTCGCATAGTGTTTTGGATGGCACATGCTATAGCATGGTGTATACAATACAGTTCTTTTTAGCCAAGTATGTAAGATTATTGTAAGAAATAATTTATCTATTTTTTTAGTTGCTTGGTAAGTATAGGAACATAACTTAGCAAGAGTAACAAAATTATGGTATCTTTGCTATTTCCAATGTACATTGCATACCTTAATGAAGTGTTCTTAATATATATTTTTCTCAGAAAGTGTTTTGACATGTATACTTTTTTAGAAAGTGTTGTTGGAATATATGGTTTTTGGTAAATAACTTTTTTAAAATGTGTTTTCTTTGCAAGTTCCGAGTCTTATGATTAGATTAGAAAATAAAAATAAGGAGAGGATTCATATCTTTCTTTTTTCTTTCCTTATTAAAAATTATAAATAAATAAACATGCCCTACTTTTGAAAAAAAAAAGCTTTATCAAACAAGTAAAAAGCACTTTACGAGAATAAAAAACGATTTTGAGAAAACGTAAAGTACTTCTGACTCATAAACGGTTTTTTAGAGAAGCACTTATAAGTATTTCTTTAGAAAGTGTTTCTACTAAAAACGCTTCTAACAAAATTGTTTATGAAAAGAAATGTCCTCTTATAAATGTCTGAAGTCTAGCAGGCTGCAGTGTGCACATGTAATGAGCGAGCGAAGTATGTACTTACTTCCCGGTTCAGGTTCAGCTTTTCATTTTGTACGACTTCTGCTGAAATGCAACATCACATTCCAAATGTTTTTCGGAGATGATATATCACATCATGTAAGAACGACAAAGAAAAATTATTGTCATAGTGCAAGTAACGTTTTCCCCCTTTTTAAAAAATAAATTCTTGCATAAATACAAGACAATCTATCTCATAAGTTAAGATCAAGGATTAATATTCTTTACAAAACAGAAAATAAATATAAAAAAATCTTTGTTTGACATGCATGATAGTTTCATTATGAAACACCTAATATATTGCTCTATTATAATTTACACAGCATTTTATATTATCAAATTGCGAATTTAGATCACCTATTGTCATTTATCTAGCAGGAAGATGAAAGTTTCGTAAGTTTATATATTAAAAATGATAATGCCTTCAATAATGCTGAACATAGAGAGGTAATTTTGTAATCACCTCTCAAAGTCCCTGTGGTGCAGAAATGTATGATGAAAAAGAAGAAGGAAAAAAACTATATCAAGTAAACTTTCCAACATCAGGTCAGTTGTCCTAATTCCTAAAACAGTTTTTGCGCTTCAGCTTTTGGGAGAACAACAAAGTAATATAAAGGACAAATGTGGAAAGTAGTTGGAATGTAGAAAAGAGACGCTTGATTTCTCAGCCAAATTTGTACATTAGGAATGAAACCTTCAGACTTGTGATTAATGTTAACGATTGGCTGTGAGATTTATACCATATTAATGGTCGTTGGATGAGTTTAATTTTTAAAATTCGTGTAGCACATAGATTAAATCACACTTATCAAACGGATTGCGGTAATGCTCACCACCCTTAATTGACGGTGAGCAAAAATGCTCTCAATTTTTCATCAGGCTCCATGTCCTATAATGAGTATTTGTCCACAAAGTGTGAGCCATTCCCATGGTAGCCGCGAAATGTTTTAAATTGCCTTCGAGGAAGTGACAAAGTGCCAAGAAAATGAGCGCACAAATTAACGAGCAATGACATTGAGTTGAGAGGATGAAAATGCTTTTTTTCTTCCAGAAAAAATATAAAGGGGCATTTCAGAAATGCATGTTCACGGAATAAAAAATAAATCAGAAATACATATAAACCATCCAACCAACACAATTTTTAGTGAAATGACAACAAAATAAACACAATTTTGAGTGTATTTTTCTTGGGTAGGAAGATGCAGTATTCAGTGAAGAATACTTGTAAAATAGCTTAAATGGGTATATCATGGCAACTAATATTTTCTGACAAGAGCAACTAAATGTACATTTTTAGACGAGAAACTCACACATTGGCCATTTGAACGTCACGGCATTTATCACGTACTGAAAGTTATAAACTCAAATGACCATGAACAAAACAAAAATTACTGAGCTTGTCAAGTGACTGGTTACCAGATCTGGGTTGAAACATTTTGAGGCCTATAGCGTCGTCTTCACACCACCTGTCGAAAATCAATCCAGTTTTCATAAGTGAATAGGCAGCTCATTTGCACTAGTGAAATCAAGTAATATCATGCACACTACAAGGAAGCTTAGTTGTATCAGTAAAATTATGCATAATTTGATTGTTTTTAGAATACCAGTAACTAAGCATCCTCTCAAAGAGTACAAATGACAAAGAATGAGCCTTCTTCAACCAATCAAAGAATAAGAGTCTAATTTTTATGTCCAAGCTGGAATGTTCCACCTCATAAAGGGAAAGCTGTACTGTTTCTTCCTAAACATAACACCATAAGATGCGCAAAGAAGTTCACTTCAATTCTTTTTAGTTTTATTCAATCATTGTTCTTGTTTTAAAACAGTCTACCATGTTAATCTTGTCTTTACCTTAGCTGGACCAAAAGTACCATAAATTCAAATATAGCACCAAATTTTCAAACAACTGGACAATAAATTAACTAAATGAAACACCATTTCTTCAACCTTCTTGCACATTCATCTACTCGCAAACCCTCACTCTAACAATCATATCCACAATAGGTAAACCTTCTCTTGGGTGGCTGTCCATACATAAGCTCCATCCAACTCTATCCGCCCCTTTCAGCCACAGCCTCATGCAAAGCATTTTAAAAGTCAGCCATCAACTCCACCTCCCTACAAAAATCTGATAGGACAACATCCACAGATGATAACAATCCTCCAGTCACAGGCATTAACAGGATGGGTTGCCCCTTTAACCATTCTCCAGCCACTCAGTACTGCTTGGTGGCTTTCCCTTTAAAGAAATATTTTTCTTCGATAATAAACACATGATTTTTCTTCTCATTATTATGGCGAAAAAACAAGAATTGCCCACCTTTATTTTCACGTTCTCTAACCTGCGCAAGTGCTACGGAAATTTTAGCACCAACAAGTGCATTGTTCTTCACCAGTGCAATGTCTAATTGTCCGTTAAGAAACTGAGCTGATAAATCAAACAACATCAACAAGTGCATTATTCTTCGTACTGCAATGCCTAAGAAATGCTGTCCAAGACAGCCTCCAATACATCTTAGACTTGGAGAAGTCACCACCATATGTTAGGACACAGAAAATGAACATATTGATATTATTGTGCAAAGAATAATTGATAAAGGATACTTGAAGCCAGAGAAGCTCCTCCAGTTAATTCATTCACTCTCGCAAGCAAAAATGGAGTTGCGGCATTTCCAATTATGTTCTTATCCCTTTCAAAGCAAATTCATTTTTAGTATATTTAAAAAGATGAGTAAAAAATATTATTAACAGAAACAGGTGACTGTAGATTATTGATGAGAGGAAAATCAGTTTACCTAGCTTCTTCAAGAGCTCTCTGTATTGCGGACTCAATTAACCTTCCAGAAGCTGCGTGCTCTTTTGGAATTGGAACAGCAACCAAAATTCCAGTTCCAAGCTCAAGTTTCAGGTTCGCATCTATAAAACAAAAAATAAAATAAGAATATTCACAACAGGGGTATTACTTCAAATTTTGCATATAATTTCTTCTAAGAAAATAAATGAATTCACTTTTGTAACTTGCCTATAAGCTGAGCACAGTCTTCTGGGGTATCTACACGGCAAGGCACCTAGATTTTCAAGTCATGATTGAACAAAAGCCATCAATCCGATATATATTTGAAACAAATAATGTTAAACATGCAGGCATAATAGGTCCAAAATAAAGTTTTCTACATTGCCAATAAGCTGAGCAGAGTCTTCTTCCTTCCATTTATTATCACCATAAAGTTTTCTACATTTCACACTTAGCATTTCTCTGACCAGAGAGAAATGTGTTTCTTTGATTCTGTCCCACTTCAGCAATAATGGTGCTCCACTGTAACTGAAGAAAGAGATGATCCTCTAGTTCTAACAGTTGACCAGTTTTTTATTACTTGAGAACTGAACATAGCAGTTGAACCTAAGGTCTTTATCCCCACCCCACCCCTCCCATACCAATTGTGCTAAGGCTAATGAGCCTAGCAGTAAGGCCAACATATCACAATGAGAGAGAGGCTGACATTCAGTTTGCTCTAGACGCACAATCAGAGACAGTTTTTCTTCCTACTAACCTCTAAAGAGGTTTAGCTGATCATTTTATAGCCATCAAGATGATCAAGTGAACTCAACTTCACGTGGATGGGTTTTATTCCATGGAAAATATGGTAATAGCGGAAACAGAAAACACAAGCACTTATGGTAAAATTGTGGTTAAACACCATTTTTAAACATGAATTTGATTGAGGATAGAACAACATTGATCAAATTATTGTTGTTAGATGGAAAAAGAGTAGCATTTTGAAAGAGAGTTGACCATAAATACCTTGCAACCACTTGTTTCAGTGAAAAATGCAGGAAATTCATTGGTCCTATAAGCAGCAACACAAACTCCTTGAGTTTCCTTTTTTTTTCAATACAAAAAAAAAACAGTTATTTATAGTTGACGATCTGCACTCTATTACTTGCAATCATATACATGCGATAGTTTAGTGCAGACCAAATATTCAAGGGTCCTTGGGATATCCAATATTGATTTTACACCAGCAGAGATGACAGCTACCGGTGTCCTTCCAAGCTCAGTAAGATCAGAAGATATGTCCATTGCTGCAAAAGGAAAAAGAAAATTTTGTAACATTAATATCGCACCATAACACACTCCTTTAACATCCGAATGGACAGTCTGCAAACATTTTTGAGGCCCAAGGTGAAGAGTTTCAAATAAATATTAATTTCTTTATAAATATCAAGTCTTATCTGGCTGAGTTGCAGCATGCACATTAGAGCCATAGATGAAGTAATAGGTCTTTATACAATATTAGTTATTTATGCAACAATGGGCAAAAGGACTTACAAATTACAATGATAATCTCCAGCTCTAGAAATCTGGGGAACTTTATACATGAGCAGTAATTATCCATACGTTAAAGCTTCACATACATTTCGATACTAATGAAACTGTAGACTGCTGTTGGTTTCTATTTCTTTTTCACAAGATTCAATGGATAACTTTTTTGAAAGCAATGGTTACAACTTGTTTGTGCATGTTAAGCTGTCCAAGAATTATTTCATCTCTATGGGGCCAATATGTGACAATGGATCTTATATGGTTTCAAAAATTATGTTCTCAACAGTCTCGGTTAACTCAGTTTTTTGATCTCTTAATTTAAGAGTTAAATGTATTTTTATATGCAGGGGCAGCTCTTTATTTTCACAAAGCCGTGGTCATCCTTTTATATTTTCCTTAGTTATCTTTGCTTTGGGATTTTCTCTGAATATTAAGAGTAAGTTGATATTTCCTTGGACTTAAGTTAGTCCCTGACTTTCCAGTCCTAATAGGAAAAGGTGGTTTTATATTAAAATATGATTCTAGCCCTTAACTTAGCATTGTGATAACATGTCTCTATTTAAGACGCTTGTAGGCGTTGTGGCCAAGGTGGAACAATTGATGTGCAACTTCTTGTGGGAAGGAGCAGAGGAAGGAAAGAATGTTCATCTTGTCAATTGGGAGCAGGTGTCCAGAATAAAGGAAGCAGGAGGGCTTGAGATTGGGTCTTTGAGAGAAAGAAACGAAGCCTTGAGGGCAAAATGGTTGTGGAGATTTCCAATTGAAACCAACGCTATGTGGCATAAGGTAATTAACAACAAATATGGACTAGACTCCAATGGTTGGGATTCTAAACAGACAGTCACTGGTTCTTGCAGGAATCCTTGGCGTGATATTTCAAAGGGGTACATTAATTTTCTTAAGTTTTGCCGATTTTCTGTTGGAAATGGAGAAAAGGTCAGATTTTGGGAGGATTACTGGTTGGAGGAAGGTTTACTGCAGGACTTATTTCCTAGACTATTCTCCCTGTCTAGGAAAAAGAATCAATGTATTTTAAATTTGGTTATCGATGCAGCAATACCTATTAAATTGGGATTTTGGTTTTAGAAGGAATTTGAATGAGGCTGAGATTGCTGAAGTGGTAATTCTTCTGAATGTTCTAAGGGAAGTACGTCTAATTAGTATGAGATTGGACAAAAGGATTTGGGAGATGGAGAACCATTGATCATTTTCGTGCAAATCTTTTAGGTCTTTTATCCTGTCTAACGGCACCAGGGACGTTTTCTCCCCTTTCGCCTCAGTTTGGAAGGCGAAGACTCCCCCAAAAGTTAAGTTCCTTTTGTGGCTGATTGAGAATGGTAAAGTTAACACTTGCGATCTTATTCAAAGGCGGAACCCCAAGATGTGTTTATCTCCTAATTGGTGTGTTTTGTGCAAGTCTAGCGCAGAAAACATTGATCACTTATTCATTCACTGTACGTATTCACTAAATTTATGGTGGAACCTGTTATGCGAATTTGGAGTCTTTTGGGTGATCCCTGGAGGCTGCTTTGAGCTCCTTCGCATCAAATTGATGGTAATGGGGAGGAGGAAGAGAGCTCGAACTTTATGGGACTGTCTTGTTCATGCTTTGTTTTGGAACGTATGGCTGGAATGCAACAGAAGAATTTTTCAGGAGTACGAGGGAGTGACAGTTGAAGAATTATGGTATATAATAAAATTTTGGGCTTCCCCATGGGCATCAGTCTCTGGGCGTTTTAAGGATTATCATTATTCTATTATCTTGAGAGACATGAGTGCTGTCTTAAGATAAGTTTACTTCAGCTAAGTTTTGTTTCTAACCTTTCTGTGGTTAGAGTAGCTATAGATGAGTCTTCTTGTGTCCTGCTGTAATTGAGCAGTTTCTTTCTTTGTTGTATAGTCGAGGATAGCTTGTTCTCTTGATTATCAATACCAATGTTTCTTTTCAAAAAAAGGAAAACTTAGCATTGTGATAATGAGATATTCACTATTTTGAGTGTGCATAATGTGTGAATGGAGTCTGCATAGGCGTGTGTATTTGTAACTGTTCATAAGTTAGTGTTCACAGCCCTAGAGGAGTCCCAAAATCCCTCTTTCTCTGAATTCTTTGCAGCATCAGAAGTAGATATTTTTCTTCCCCAGTTAAACCAAAAGTCCTGAACCTCAAATAACCGTTTTAAACAGCCCTGAAAAACCATATATCAGCTGCTTCCCAGAACAGCCCTGCACCTAGATTTCCAGAAAGCAGGCCCTATCTGCCTACTAAATTTCCCAGCCATTTTTTTATTCCCAATTTTTAACCTAAATACCAAAACCCTCAATAAACTTTTAAACGTCCTTAAAACCCATAATCTGCTTGATGTAGTACAGCCCGTAGGTGTTAGATTAAGCACTTAAACAATAGAACAGAGAAGAATATAAGAGACCGAGGAGAAGAAATATAGATCGAAAAGAAGAGATAAAGGGCAGAAATAGTAGAACAAAGAAGAATATGGGAGATCGAGGAGAAGAAATATAGATCGAAGGGACGAAATCAGAGAGTTCTAGGAAAAGGTTTACTCAACATTCAAATCTGAATTTTAAAGAACTACATGGGGGTTATTTATAGCAAACTAAAACCTAGACATAATAGGATAAAAATCCCTTTGCTTAAACAGAAATCCTAACCCAAATAAAATAGGAAACTTAAAACTAGAAATCTGGAAAAGTAGAAATCTTACTAGAATTTGGAAAACTAGAGAATCTAGGAAACTAATAAATTTATGTCCTACGCGTCCTGCATCATTCTCCTCCGGCGAAAAGAACTCGACTCCGACGACTGAAGAGCAATAAAAGCAAAATCCCGAGTGTGAAGAGGATGTTGCGTCCTTTAGTTCTTCAAGATCAGCATCATATTTGCCACCTTGAAACCATCCGTTCCATAAGCATGGAACATTATGCCTATTAAGAACGTCAAATAGAGATCTCTGCCTAGATCCATGAGCAACAGGATCAGCCAACGAACACAAGCATGTGTGTGGGTGTGAGAGACCCTTAATCCAGGGTGTGCTTAAGTCGTTGCCGTAGTGCCGTTGATTAGGAAAAACACCTGGCTGGGCATGGCGGTCTATGTCAAAATCCAAGTGTCGGTGCACAAAGGTTCTTGTCGTGTGGTCGGGGCGGCGAGTTAGGGATGGGAACTGTGTCGTCAACCAGATGAGAACCCATCGTATGTTGGGTATAGTTGGGCTGCAACATAAAATCAAAAGAAAATAGGGGCTCCAGTTGAGCAGTGGGCTTGCCGATCGATAGTCCCATGGAATGATTTGGCATACCTAGTTGCACGGCCTTCAGTTTGTGATCCACGAGTGGATTGGGAAGGCCACCTTTTGGCAGCGGTGTAGACAAACTTGAGAGCACTGTTGAGGTAGAAGAAGGCTCAGTCGTTCCAAGCCGAAAGTGATTGATAAGCATCTGCACAGAGTCTTGGAGTTTGTTGATGGCAAGGGTCGTCGTCGCAAAATAGTTGTGGACCTGTACCGACTCTTCTGTTTGGTCAGCACTCAGCTGGGAGAGTTGGGTGTCAATTCTGGTGATATTGGCAGAAACTTTGGCTTGGAACTCATGAAATTGTGCGGATAGGCTGGCCACGGTTTGGGGTACCATGGCAGAGAGTAGACACAAGCGAAATCAAGAGCTGGCTCTGAATACCAATTGATGTAGTACAGCCCGTAGGTGTTGGATTAAGCATTTAAACAATAGAATAGAGAAGAATATAAGAGACCGAGGAGAAGAAATATAGATCGAAAAGACGAGATAAAGGGCAGAAACAGTAGAACAAAGAAGAATATCGGGGATCGAGGAGAAGAAATATAGATCGAAGGGACGAAATCAGAGAGTTCTAGGAAAAGGTTTACTCTACATTCAAATCTAAATTTTAAAAAACTACATGGGGTTATTTATAGCAAACTAAAACCTAGACATACTAGGATAAAAATCCCTTGTTTAAATAGAAATCCTAACCCAAATAAAATAGGCAACTTAAAACTAGAAATCCGGAAAAGTAGAAATCTTACTAGAATTTGGAAAACTAGAGAATCTAGGAAACTAATAAATTTAGGTCCTACGCATCCTGCATCACTGCTGCTTCCTAGAAAAGCCCTACATCCGGATTTCTAGAAAGTCATCCCTTGTTTTCCTATTAAATTCCCCAGCCATAATGTGATATATAAAAAAAAACCTAAACCTATTCTGCCATCTACATAATATCTAGAACCTAATCTACTCCAAAAGCAAGCAAAGGATACAAGCAGACATAAAAGGGTTCCTAATATGTCCTACATTAGAGTCCCTTGTCTACTATGTTGCTTATCTGTACTCCAATATAGACCATTTGGTCGGCCATAGACTCCAGTAACACAGAAGCCATATGAATTGGCTTGGATTAGTAGAAAAATCAAAGATGAAGATATTAGGAATATGGCCATATGAAGTCATGACTCTTTGACTTTTAATATGCAAAAGCATGGGTGGAGACATGAACAAAGTCAGTGTCTTTTATGGACTGTTAATAATAAATAACACCAATATATATGTAGCATTGAACTCACTATGCTCGCCATGTCTATGTACTCCACCAATCCCTCCAGTAACAAACAATGGTATGCCAACCTACAAGAATATGCAGTATTAAGTATTAGAAAAGCATTCATCAATATAATGACAGAAATATGCTTTCTTTATCTTTGTATAAAGTAACAAGAAAAGAAGTCTTTCTGGAAAGCTGATCATGGATTGGTTACCATAGAAGCAAAAAACATGGTTGCAGAAACAGTAGTTGCTCCATTCCCTCCGGTTGCCACCTAAACAAGAGTCAGCACGTCATCTTGTGAATTTAGCATCAGAAATGACCGTGGAGAAACTATAGTGACAACTCAGGAATTCCATTTGTCAGAAATTTCTTGAGCATACATCATAACAGAGTAGGGAACCTCATAATTATGTGGCTATGAAGGTTATTTTATGTAGAAACCAGCATGCTAATAAAAGCAGAAGTATGGGTAGCAGACACTTTTGAACATGTAAGTTCAATGCCACTGATTGAAGCCAACAAAATAACCATTTTATGGTGGTATAAGTATTGAGGTGTGCCTTCACAAATTATGCGGGTCTAAATTTGTCAACTTCTTGGCATGTCTTCTGCTATCACCATATATGGCTAGCAGCACAACACAGAATATAAAACTAAGAGTTCAGCATGTTCCATTGATCATATTGGCTAATACTATCAGATAGAATAAGTGCAATGCATCAGTTACTCACAACATGTGCGATGTCTCTTCGAGCTGTCTTCTGAGCTCTGGGTCCGAGATTGGCAAGCTTCTCCAGTTCTTCCATACTCAGACCTATACAAAGAAATAATTAGGCAACAAAAAGGAAAAAGAAAAAGAAAAGAATCATGCCATCAATCACCCTCCAGAGTAAAAATTTAATTTGTGACAAAAATTCTCTTAGCAGATGATACCATTCCATAAGAGTACTGTATAGTCTTTCCTGAAATCGCCAAGTAATTTTATCCCACAAGTTTGTAATTCGGTGGGACAAATTTCGCTTTGTAACCAGTGGGACAAATCATAGCACAATCATAAGAAGACATATATTATAATTTAACAAAAGCTATCTCCAAGCCTAAATATTCATCAAGAAAACATAAGAACAAAGTTAAATATAAACACCTACGCAAGGTGTGCCATCCAAAATAGCAATCGTGGCAGGAACAGCTCCATTTTCCCTCACAACCGCCTCAACTTCCCTTGCGGTTTTCAAGTTCTTAGGATAGGGCATCCCTGAACACAAGGAAATACAAAATTCAGCAAGAAAGTCAAAAAGTGCAGTTCCTCACGTACACATAAGCACTGTCCATGAACCTATTCACACATAATCAGCTATCAGTACGAAGCCATACTCCTCTTTCCACAAATCAAACCGGCAACTATGCCATTCGAAGTAACTCAAACCATTGTGTAAAAGCGCTATGTATAATGTATCAAAATCAAATGAATTATGATATCATACAAAATCCAAATTGGGTTTCATTTAATCAACTCAAAAGGGAAAATCATGGAAGAAAAGGAGAAGGAAAACAACTGAAAATACAACAAATTACATGATGAGAGAGAGAGAGAGAGAGAGAGAGAATTACCGTGGGAAATAATGGTGGATTCAAGAGCAACAACAGCATGGCCATTTGACAAAGCTTCAGAAACTTCTGGAGAAATCTTGATAAACCCCACACCACCCTTAAAAAAGAAAATGGAAAATAAAAACTCTGAAAATGTGAAATTTGGTAGACAATGTCAAAAAGAAAAAGAAAACCAAATTATTAAACGAAAGAAAAAGAGGGGAAGGTGTGATTGGAGTGTTAGGTACCTTATTTGAGTGCGAGGGATGTAAGTGTCCGCGGAGATTAGAGAGTCTTGAGAGAGCCGAAGAAGACGACGCCATACCCTTTGCTTTGCTGTAGACTAGTATTTTATGGGTCGCACTTGTAATTTATAACGCCGCAAACTACTCGGCCGGTGATAAGTAGCAATTTGCTTCCTTGTTAAAGGAGAGCACCCATGTTTGGCAATTGAAAAAAGGGTTAATATCACAAAACCTCCCTAATGTTTACAAAACTATCAGATTGCATCATGAATGATTTTTTGTGTCATTCGTGGTCCTCGAGGTTAGTATGTGTTATTACAAATGGTCCCTGTCATTAGATTCAGTCAAAAACTCCGTTACTTTGCTAACATGGCATATATATATATATATATATATCACAAAACATCCTATGCTCACGCACTTATCACAAAATGGTTCTTGCGAAATTTTTTAAATTTTTAGATTTAAAATTCATACAATTTTAGTTTTCTTTTTAAAATTATTTAAAAATATATATTGTATTTTAAATACACGTGACACTATATTATTGGAGATGAACCCCAAGTCTGAATCTCCATTATTTTCTCCTCTATTTTCAAGAGTGTTTTAGCTTCCTTCGAGTACCAAACTCGCTCCATTATTTCTTTCTCAATGTAAAACATTTAAAAAAGAAAAAAGTCTTCCTAATCTGGTCCTTTGCTTACCAACAATTTAGTAATTTATTCTAAAATAAATTTTTTAAAAACTCCATTAGTTTGTTGATGTGTCATATATGTGGAGCCCACATCTTCAATAATATAGTGTCACGTGTATTTAAAATACAATATATATTTTTAAATAATTTAAAATTCATAAAATTTAAAAAAGAAAACCAAAATTTTATGATTTTTAAATGAAATAAATAAATAAAGATTCGCAGGGACCATTTGTGATAAGTGCGTGAACCTCAGGGATGTTTTGTGATATATATATATATATGTTACGTCAACAAACTAACGGAGTTTTTGTCGAAACCTAATTGTAAGGACCATTTGTGATCACACATACTAATCTTGATGACCACGAATGATACAAAAAAACATTAAGGATGCAATCTGATAGTTTTGTAAACCTTAGAGACGTTTTGTGATATTAAGCCTTGAAAAAATAAAAAATAATAAACTTGTTGTAAATGCATGATTTGGTGGATGAACATCATACCTTTTAGCATTTCACCCTTTCTAATTCCATGTAACCTATGCTCTAAATATTTGTAATTAGTTCCTGTAACTTATTCATATGTTGTAAATGTAGTACTTATTCTCCTATCTTGTAAGGCGATAAATAGGTGGCTTTACCGTAGATGATAGGATGAGACATACAAGTTGATTGAACAAATTCTATTATCTTTCTCTACTTCCCATTTCTCTCTACAATTTTTTCTTAGTTTTACAACATGTTATCAGAACGAGCCTCTAATCACTTGATATTTTGTTTCCATCTTAGAAATAAAATAGTTTCCTCTTATGTATTGCAAGTATGAAACTCTTGTTACATATGCTTTGAAAGATGGAAAGAATGGCATCAACAAAAGGAAGTTGTACAACAAGATTCCAAACAAATAAGAATTTATTTATTTATATTTTCATTTACATATCTAGTGCATGTGAAACTTGATGTTTTACGAAGAAAATAGCATTTCCATTATAGTTGTCTATTTTGTCTATCTACCTAAAAAAATTCAACTGTATATTTTTTACTTGTCAGAAATCCAAGATTTTCATTAAGGAGAAAAGATCAATATCAACTTGATATTTCATGTCACCAATCTTTGTGAGGTAAAGTGAGAGACTCAAGAATCTCAATTATTATACAACTAATGGAGGACTAGAAGTTCCTCAATTCTTATTCAATAATGGCCAAAGGAAAGGCAAGAAAGCCAAAAAGAAAAATTGGAAAGCTAAGGATCTTCAATCTTTATATTATAAATATTTGTGGACTTGAAGTTCCCCAATTATTAAAAGGCAAATGAAGACTAGAAGCTCTTTGATTCATTTTCCATTGGAACCAAAAGTTTTAACAATTTATCTTATTGCAATATTTTAATTTTTCTTGTATTTTATTTTTACTTAGTTCTTTTCTTTGGTTTCATATTATTTTATGCAAGGACCCGAAGTCCCTAAGTTATTCTTATATAATTAAATAAAGACCCGAAGTCTTTTAGTTCTCAATCCATTTAATATCTATCCAAGGGCTTGGAGTTTTGCAATTCTCAAAAAGCAAATCAAGACTTGGAGTTCTTTGATTATTCTTTAACTAGAACCAGAAGTTCTAACAATTTATTTTATTCCAGTATTTTAATTAATATAATATTATTATTATTGTTATATTTAGGTATTTATTTTCATTTCAATAATTTATATTTAAGGACATGAAGTTCCTAATATGACTCGAAGTTCAAATATCATACAACCCAAAGTTCTAATTATGTATAATCCAAACTATAAGTTTTGGCCACATGTGCATTAAAATAGGTAAATTCTAGAACTTGAAGTTCTAATTGTGTCAACCTCCAAATTGATATTTCAACAAGTGCATATGTATTATGATTTTGGGCTGAAAAATATACATCATGTTAAGAACCTGAAGTTCCAACATTATTTGGATTTCATGGTTCCTAATTTTTTTAATCGTTTTATTTTATTACCATGAACAGTATTATATTAATACAAATTTGGACCTAAAATTCAAAACTAAATATTCTTTTTAAATTTGATATATGTAGCCGAACCTGAAGTTTCAAATTGATCCAGGAGGATCAACCAACAAAAATAAACATAATATAATATTACATTATATTATAAAATTATTTAAAATCATAATATATATATATATATATATATATATATATATATATATATATAACTAATGGTTTATAACAAATTGTTATAAACCATAAAAAGTTAATGGCTTTGAATGAGTTTGAGATTTTAGGCCATTCATTCTTTATGGCTTAAAATAATTTACTATTTAAGTTTAGTTAATTTTAGCAACAAAATCTTGTATAAATATGTAAGTTATTCATAGAAATGAATCAAGCAATTCTGAAAGCATAACTCAAAGTAGTTCCTTAGCTTCTTCCTTTTGTTTCTTTATTTGTTTTAAAATTCCTCTCGTTCCCTTATTCCTATAAACTAGGAATTCATAGTTCTATCGGCTAGAAATATTGGATCAAGTGGTATCAGAGCACTAGATCAGAGAGGGGACGGTGGTTTATGGTCTCAATTCACAACCAACGCAAAGCTTCTGGAGAAGAAGTTTTAGGTCTCGTACATCGAAAGCCAAGGTCCAAGAGAGACACTATGACTGGAGAAAACAACCAGGATACCTCTAGTGATGGCAATCGCATCACTAAGCTTGAACAACAAGTTGAAAACTTGTCGCATCAATCCTTAAACTCGTGGAGAGTTTGAAGACTTGAAAACCTTCATGACCATCAACTTCATATGAGCCTAATCAAAAGCTCAAGAAAAAGGTTGTTGACGATAGCAAAGATGAAGACGATACACAAGCTGATCCAGTGAAAAAGGAAGCTGAATCAGGTGACAACAAAAATTCTATTGATACCTTAAAAATTGATTTTAAGGTTGATATCCCTAAATATAAAGGAGATGTTGATCCTGAAAAGCTAGATAACTGGATAGATACATTAGAAACTTATTTCATAGTTTATAAGTATTCTAATGTGCAAAAGATAAAATTTGCGAGTTTGAAATGCCCTTACATGGTGGAAATCATATCGTAGACGATATGATGTCTCATAATTGACTTGGAAGAACTTCAAGATGCCATTGAGAAAACAATTTTATCCAATTGGCTATGAAGATGAAAGATGGTATAAGTGGCAACACTTCAGACAAAGGTTTGGGCAGATTGTACGAGAGTATACAACAGAGTTCTATAACCAAGCTGTGGTTCTGGACATCGAAGTCGATGATTACGATGTTTTCATGAAGTATACTGGAGGTCTTACTGACTACATATGAAAAGAACTGAAATTGTTCACCGTAGATACTATTGAAAAAGCTACTGTGAAGGCCATCGCCATTGAGGTGAAAAATAAAAGAATTGACAAGAATGATGACATATCAAAACCTATAAATAAAACTGACTGGCAGAAAAAGAGGAAGCAGAGTAAGGAAAGCTAGACACAGAAGGTATACTGTGATCACTGGCAAACCAGCAGACATGCCAAAGACAAGTGTTGGATACTCCATCCTGAGTTGCGGTCAAGTCGCAAGAAAAACAACCAGGGAAGAAATGACAGAAATGCCACCTTGTCTACGCAACAGGCAGATCAGCTTCTAGAGTTGAAGCAACCTGATGTTACACTTACCCTTATGACAAGACCAGCAAATACAGAAGACACGTACAACCGTGAAGAGTTGTTTCATGTGAATATTCAGGTGAAACTAGGGATGGCAACGGGCCGGTAAGGGGCTGGGGATGACAATACCATCCCCGTCCCAGCTCCCCATCCCCGTCCCAGGCCCAATCCCCGGTTTAGGCATTTTGGGGAATTCCTGTCCCCGCCCCCGTCAGGGAGGTGCCTCCCATACCCGCCCCAATCCTCGGTTTTTAATAAGAAATTTATTGTTTCTTATGAAAGTATCCTATGTCGAAGTTAATATCAAAAGCATCATTTTTCAGTTTTTCAAAGCAATGCAAAGAAGGAGGACATAGAACTTGAAATAATTTCTCAACCCAAGTCTTTAGAAACTTTTTTCAATAAGCACAACAAATCCATCTAGTCTTAAAATTAGAAAACCAATCAAAAAGAAATACTAACAATATTCTATCATCAAATAAAATTTCACAATTTCAATGAACTCTCCTATGCTTCATCATTCATAGATTTAATCAAAAAATAAAGAGATGTTCTCTGTTTCAATGGTAGACTCCTACAAAATAAAAAAGATAAAGATAAAGACATTACAATGATTTAAAAGAAAATGAGGAACTGGCCATTATATAAGAAAAATCCATTTTTTAAAAAAAGAGCCATTAAATATAAGAATGTTACCTCCTCTTCCTCATTATTTCCAATTTCCTCATCTTGAACAGTTCTCTTCTAGTTTCATTCTCATTAGAGCTTGAAGCTGACCGTATAATTTATATATATTAGAAAACAGTAATACAATGTTTTAATTAATATGAAAAATATTTCAATATCTCTTATCTCACTCCATAACCAATCACGATCACATTGGCCTCCATTGTTTTTGAATGAAGCCGGCTACGATGAGGGCTTATAATCATTCCACTAGTACTAAAGCAAGACTCTGAAGCAACTGTAGATACATGAATGGCCAAAATATCTCTAGCAATATCATGCAAAGTAGGATATTTGATCCCATTTGATTTCCACCAACACTATATATCAAAATCATCATCATCATTCCTAGGTAAAAGAGACCCTTCTAGATAATGATCCAACTCAGATTTAACATGTCCATGGGTAGTGGAGTGAGAAACAAACACATCCAATTGCTTTACCAAATCAATTACCAAATCAAGTTTAGGCATAGAAGCCTAGATGAAGAAGTAGGAATCAAAGATTCAGATTGCACCTGCTGACTTTGTTGAGATTTTGACTGGTACTTCTTGACCAAGTCATAAAGAATATCTTTATATTTCTTAATCTCCCGAGCTGCATTGTTTGGATATATTATAGGGCATAAAAATTCAATTTGTTTCATCTTATACCTTCAATCCAAAATACTTGCAGCTCCCATCAAACCATGCATTGTATCCCAATACTTCTCAAACATTGTTTGCATATGCCATTGCTTGCACCTCTTCTTGTTCAGAACTAAGCCAATCATAAATTGCTAATCTAATAGCACAAATATTCTTAAAGTAAATATTGGCAGTAGGATACTTGGTCCCTGGAAAAAGAACAGTCACATCATAAAACATGGCCAACTTATCAACAAGCTCCTTTGTCTTTGCCCAATCACTTTCACTAAGCACTTCTTTGTACAATGGCTCACGGTGTTTCAAATGAGGAAAAACATCTTTGCATATCATTGCAGTCTTAAGCATGGAATATGTAGAGTTCCATCTAGTCTTACAATCAAGTTCTAACATTTTAGAGGTTGGAACTCTCAACTGCCTAGCCGCTTTGTCATGACCCGACTCTCCTAGCACGATATTGTCCGCTTTGGGCCCCACCCTTAAGGTTTTGTTTCTGGGAACTCACAAGCAATTTCCCAGTGGGTCACCCATCCTGGGATTGTTCTAGCCCAAACTCGCTTAACTTCAGAGTTCCAAGGAATCCTAAGCCAGTGAGCTCCCAAAAGGCCTCGTGCTAGGAAGAGAAGTGCTCACACATATAAGGCACTTCACCTTTTCCTCCCTGAACGATGTGGGATTGCTCATCGTTCTTGCTTTCCTAAGAAACGGGTCTTACAATTCACCCCCCTTGGGGCCCAGCATCCTCGCTGGCACACTTTCGGTCGGGGTCCAGCTTTGATACCATTATGTCACACCCGACTCTCCTAGCCCGATATTGTCTGCTTTGGGCCTCACCCTCACGGTTTTGTTTCTGGAAACTCACGAGCAACTTCCCAGTGGGTTACCCATTCTGGGATTGCCCCAACTCGCTTAACTTCGGAGTTCCAAGGAATCCGAAGCCAGTGAGCTCTCAAAAGGCCTCGTGCTAGGAAGAAAAGTGCACACACATATAAGACACTTCACCTTTCCCTCCCTGAGCGATGTGGGATTGCTCACCGTTCTTGCTTCCCCAAGACACGAGTTTTACACGCTTCAAGAAATTTCTCCTCTCTTTTTTGGGTTCCTAGCCAAAATGCAACATTATACCTAATTTTCTCAATACTCTTTTTAATCACCTCTAAGCCATCTCTCACGACCAAATTTAGAATATGAGCACAACACCGCATGTGGAATAAACATTCATCTAACATAAGTGACCTGGAGCAAATATTATCTAACACTATCGTAATCATGGAATCATTTGTAGAACAATTATCTATAGTTAAGGTAGACAACTTACGGTCAAGATTCCATTTGAACTTGCATTCCAATAAAGCACCAACAAGTACCTCCGCCGTGTGTGGACATGGAACATATATAAACCTACAATAAAACCCAAATAAATCACAATTTTTTTTTAAAAAAATAGTATATTAGTATTAATAATTCAAATAAGAAAAGTATAATAAATTTACCTTATTAGTCAGCTTTGTAAATTCCATGCATCATCAATGAAATGTGATGTGATTATCATGAATCCTCTCTTTTGATTATTCGATGTCCACATATCCGTTGTAATGGCAATTCTACTTCTGTTGGTGTCCAACAACTTCATTGTTTTCTCTCTCTCAACTTCAAAAACCTTAACTATGTCCTTCTTGATTGTGTTTCGAGAACACACCTTAAATAATGGTTGCAAAGCATTGCAATACATCTTGAATCCAATATGATCAACCATGGATAATGGATACTCATGAAAAATAATCATATTTGCAAGTGTCTTCCTAGCATGGTCGTGGTCAAAATTATAAGTACCAAGTTTGATGGTCCCATCACTCGAGTTTGTAGGATTCAACATTGATTGATCTATGGTTCTTTGTCTTTTATAAAGACAAGACTTTACATGATCAAGTAAATGTCTAGTCTCATTCTTGCTACTTGCGCCTAAGATATTCTTACAATGAATGCACACAACTTTCATTTGACCTCGAATTTCTTTCTTTTCAAAATGTTCCCAAGCAGGAGATATACCTTTCCTTTTATTCACAGTAGCTTGAGTTGAACTTATGGCTTCCGTGTTGTTATTTTCAGTTATTGTAGCATTGCTATCATTTTCATTTGGTGTAGGGTTGTTATCCCCCTCAATTTGGGTTTCAAGAACTTGAGTCTCTTTGTTGTCATCACCCATCTAGGAAAAAATATATATAAAGACTGATACGTCAATTGGAAGGTACAATATTTTTTACTATATAATGATCTAACTTACTACAGTCAATGTATTTTATTTATATGCATGTAATTGGATTAAACCACAAGAAAGGAATTAGTTATAGATGATAAAAAAAAATTCCCAGCAAGGTTGCCTCTTGGCATAGTATTGAAGGGCACTCCATACAATGTTTTTGCACGATTTCCATAGATAAAAAAAAAAGAACAACTTTTATTGAACTAATCATTGTTAGATTTCCTTTTGTTATGTATGGAGGTTAAAAATATGAACATGTTGGTGCTTTTTATTCTCTCAAAAGGAAAAGAATGAAGCATACATATCAGAAAAGGTACAGCTTTTATCAGAACAAAGCATGCATATGCCGTGTTTTGTGGTGTTGATTGATTGCTTTAGAGACAACAAAGTAAACAATAGAAAATTATCAAAGAGAAAGGAGAACCTTGTTGACAGCGAACTTGATGTGCAGTCACTCACTCAAAGAATTCAAGAAGATAGCAGCCCGTGTAGGAGGAAGGAATAAGGAGTGACAGATAGGGACAATCTAGGATAACTTTGTTTATTATATTATATTAATATATATTTTTGTATATTAATTATAAATAAATATATTACTTAACAGGCCGGGGTCAGGGATGGGGATAACAATACCATCCCGCCCATCCGACCGGGGATTTTGCAAATTCGGGGATCCCCGTACTCGGCCTCGATTTCCCCTCGTTTGGGCCGGGGACCCAACAAGGACCCGACTCGACATGTATTATTGCCATCCCTAGGTGAAACAAAGTGTTATACAAGCTATCATTGACCTTGGAAATTAGAAAAACTTGATTTCAGAGGCTTTAGTAAGAAAAGTGGATTTAGACCACATCCTAAGACGTACCCGCTAGGATGGATTCAGAAGGACGTTGACCTTCAGATGACGAAGCAATATACCTTCAAATTTGCTATCACCAGTCGATATATTGATGAGGTGACATGTTAAGTGGTGCCTTTGGACGTTTGTCAAGTCATATTAGACAGTCCATATTTATGGGACTGAGACACCATTCACTATCGGAGGCTTCGCAAGTATCGACTTGTGAAAGATGGGAAGGAGTTCCATATCAACGCTTGCAAGCCTCAAGCTATAGATAATTTGTTGACAGCTAACCAATAAAAAAGGTTAGTCAATTCATGTGGGCGATTCATTTTGTTATTGATTCGACAGCAAGATCAGAGTTCTGGAGCTGTGACATTGTCTACATTGTATTTATCTCCTGCAATGCTCAGACATAGGGAAATTACTGGAGAACTTCAAGGATGTAACATCCCTGACCCGATTTCACTATTCAATCCCAATTGTTTATTCAAATAAATAATTTTGATGAAATTACAGTTTTGCCACTGGGATTAAGGGTATTTTAGGCAATTTATATTTGACAAATTGAGGATTTATTGTTATGTCGGGTTTCGAAATTATTTACTTTGGTTAATTTAATCTTGGAATTTTTATATTGTTTTAAATCATGGAATTCGGTTGACTTTAATATTTGAAATTTATGAATGTTATGAGTTTGGGTTTTATGTTTCGGGAACTTATAATTTATAATTTATATTTTATTTTATACCTTGAATTAAATGATTTGGGTGGCAAGAATGGACTTTAGTATTGTCCAATTGATTTTGTATTTGGTTTTGGTGCGTATACTTTTACGAATAATATTTATACTTTGACTAAAGGTTTCGGGATTTGGATTTTGTGTTTTTGAGGATTTTTGTGTACTTTTCGATTATGGAGTTATATATATTTGTTTCAAGTTTGGAATTGGTATTAAACGGATTATTTGGGTTATATTTGTTCTTGGAAGTTTATGAATACTTTGGGTTCCGGATATAAATATGTTGAGACTTTTGTGTCTATATTTTTATTGTGAATATTTTGGGTGTCAATTATGGACGGGGTAACGTCCGGATGTTATTGTGTTCGGGTTTGGGTACGGTCTAAATACCCTGGAATTTAGGGTATGTCAGGGATTATGTATACTAGATGGAGTGCTATTAGCACCACTTTATGTACCTCCCCGGATACTTGGTTACTGAAATGGATACAGGATACAACGGAACCCGGTTCACCCTTGACGGGGTGTTACTGTAGGCCCATGCCGGGCAGTCTGCGTGCGTAGGACTTTATTCAGCCGCACAATATTGAGGTATTTTCTTTTGTGCGTGTCTGGGAGTTAGTCCCCAGTTGGGACGGCTTGTTCCCTGGCTACGTGGTTGTGAAGGGATTTTTCTCCATGTAGTCAGTCAACAATCCCCTTGTTGGATTGTTTCCCCGGTACAAGTATTGGTCTAAGAGTCTTACTATTTATATATGTATATATATATATACCTATTACTATACTTCCATTCTTATTTTCTGTTAAGTGAGGATCCTTCCTTACTTGCTGTGCCTACGGGCATTGCGTCGGGAAACAGTTGGTTGGGAATTTGGGTTTTCTTGGTTTTTAGTTGCTTTGGTTTTATATTTTCCTTGTTGGGATTTTATGAGACTTTACATGTATGTTATTATAAATATATATGTGGGTGTGTCTATGGATTTTATTTCCAGGTTGGTTTTATTTGAATATGTGCACCGGGACGGTGATGCACAGGTACATATTTTAAGTTAAGGTTTGAAACTGGATAGGTTGGGTTCCAGGAAAAAAGGGAGTTATTCAGTATTGCTGTATTTTACTTAAACGGGATATTTTTGGATGGATTCAATTCCATGGTTTTATTTTGAGAATTTAGTGTTCAAGTTGTGGTTTCCAGAATTTTACGGAAGTAGCAAAGCTACAGTTTTCATTATGGTATTTCAAGGTACAAATTTAATAGAATTGTTTTCAAGTATCGGTTTGTATAAATATGTACATTTATACAAGGATTTCTGTTGCATAACGCTTGTCATTATTTGCGAAAACGGAGGGGGTTATTATGTTCCATGAAAAATGGTGTTTAAAGTTTGATTTTTCGTCCACTCACATTTTCAATTTTGCGCCCCCCAAGTACTAGATCCCGAGGTCAAGACCACCACGTTGAGGCATCACGGCTAACGGCTCCTGTAGGAGTTTTCTTGTATTTATACTTTGCTATCCTTTACTCAGGTTGTAAAGTTTAAATTTCTTTAGATTGCTCCGTAGCGCTCACCTAGGATTGAGGTAGAGGTCCCTATTAATCTGTGTGCTTCTGCTTTGTGCATGCTGCCTGTTGGGAATTTTCTGTTGTTTTTAACAGGTGGAAATTTTGGGAAAGTCCATTTTTCAGAGGAGACTCTGTCGAAATTTCGGCAGAAGTCAACTTTCCTATTTCCTTAAACCAAGGTTAAGGGGCGTTTTAGTAAAGTAAGTTCCTGCGTCGGGGTAGTGTCTGACGGGAAGCAGGGTTGGACACGAGTTCCGAGGGGGAATTCGGGTCCGGTCCTGTCAAAGGACTTATTTCAGGATGTGCAGGGTTTTCCACCGCTGAGAGCTGTGAAGCATGAGATCCAGTTGGTAGGAGATTCACCTTTACCAAACTTGGGTTTGTTTTCCACTTCTCTGCTGAAATCTAATGAGATCAAGAAGAAAATTCAGGGACTTCTTGAGCAATGAGTCATCAAGCCTAGCTGCTCACCATGTGGTTCACCAGTGTTACTTATGGCTAAGAAAGACGGAGACTGGCGTATGTGTGTTGATTATAGGGCACTCAACAAAATAATCATCAAGAATTGGTATCCATTGCCGAGGATTGATGACTTGTTAGATCAAGTACATGTTGCTCGTTACTTTACGAAGTTAGATCTCAAATCTAGCTACCACCAGGTGTTCATCCATGAAGAAGACACTTGGAAAACTACTTTCAAGACGAAGCATGGACTCTTCAAATGGTTAGTTATGTCATTTGAGTTAAGTAATGCTTTAGCTACTTTCATGTGACTGATGAATGAGGTACTTCTCCCTTTCATTGATGACTTCGTCATTGTCTACTTAGAAGACATTCTCATATTTAGTGTCACATGGGAGGACCATTGTCTCCATATTGCTCAAGTTTTGGAGGTTCTACCAACCAACCAGTTGCAATTGAATGGGAAAAAGTGTGAGTTTGGGAAGCATCATCTTGTATACCTAGGATTCATTGTTAGTGTAGGAGAACTGCAAATTGACTTGGACAAAGTACAAGTGTTTTCTCAATGGCCTACGCCCCGTTTAGTGACTGAAGTTCAAAGCTTTATAGGTGCTTGCCAATATTTGCGAAAGTTTATTCGGCACTTTTCACAAATCGCAGCAACCTTACTTTCTCTTACAAAGGCCAATCAAACGTTTGAATGGTCGAGAAACCAATATGAATCTTTCTAGTTGTTGAAACGGAATATTACAGAGGCCCCAGTATTATTTCATTTGAGCCGTATTATTTGAGGATGAAAGCAGATGCATCGAACTATGCCATGGGAGCTGTATTATTTCAGGATGGGAAACCAGTTGCATACCATTCTCAGATGTTTAGCTAACCAGTATTGAACTATCCGACTTATGACAATGAGTTGTTTGCATTTCATCAATCAGTGAAGCATTGGAGAGCTTACTTGTTGGGAAAAGAAGTTGTAGTTCACTCAGATCATAAACCTTTTCAATTTTTAACTACGCAGTCAAAGTTGCAGCAAGCTTGCCATATGAAATGGATGTCTTACCTACAACAATTCAATATTATGATCAAGTACAAAAAAGGGGGCAACTAATAAGCTGGCATATATGTTATCTAGACCCCTTACACTAGTTAGTTCCGGATTGCTGGTGGCTATGCAAATCTAGCCTATTGTTCCTTCTGAGTACGCCAAAGGGTACGACACAGATGCTGATTTCAACTCAGCCTATGCCAAGCTACAATAAGGAAAGACTAGTGAGTTCCAACTGAAGGGGGACTAATGTACAAGGGAACACAATTGTGCATTCCAGAAGATGGTGACAAATTGAAGTGGATTCACAAGGCTCAAACTTCCAAAGTAGCATGACATTTTGTGGTAGAGAAGACTTTATTGAATCTTCGTCGCTATCTTTATTGGCCAAAGATGCATCTCGATGTTTCACGATACATTCGAGGATTTGTTTTATGCAACCCATCGAAGCCTTCCAACAGAAAGTTATGACTGTATCTTCTATTGCCAGTACCTAGCCGACCTTGGGAGAGTATCTCGATGGATTTCTTAGGTGGATTTCGTAAAACCAAGTTTGCAAATGACTACTTGTTTGTGGTGGTACATCTTTTTAGTAAGATGATGATTCTCATTCCATGTAAGAAGACAATTACTGGAGAATGAGCTGCTAAGTTATTTTTCCAACATGTTTGGAAGCATTTTGGCTTACCTACATCGATTATTTCTGACAAACACAATCGATTCTTAGGCAATTTCTGGAGGTCGTTATGGGGAATGATGGATACCAAATTGAAAAGAAGCATTGCATTTCCTCCACAAACAGATGGACAAACGGAGGTCATAAATCGGACTATGGTACACTTGCTGAAGGGTTACAATTTTCAAGCATCCAAAGACTTCGGGATGAAAGTCTCCCTTACTTACAGTTTGCTTTTAACTGAGCAATTCATGGCTCCATACTCAAATCTCCATTTGAGGTTTGTTTTGGTTATTTACCCCAAAGTCCTTTTGATTTAACATTCATTATGAGTGACCAGCAATTAAGTGGTAAAGAATATGTTAGAACACAAAAATTTCTCTAACGAGTTAGCAAGATACATACAGAAGTAGAAGCACAACTACAACGTTCTCAATAGCAATATAAAGATTGCCATTACAAACATCATGTGCCATGTAACTTCAAAGAATGTGACCTAGTATGGTTACACCTTGGCAATGAGTAGTTAACTGGTGAAGGCAATAAACAGAAGCCTATTCGTTATGGAATGTTCAAGATCATTAAACAAATTGGTGATAATGCATTTCAACTTGAATTACCACCATACATGCATATGTACTCGGTCATCAATGCTGAGAATCTTAAGCTTTTTGAGCCATCTCTACTTGATGATGATCCCAACAACAACATTCGCCTTCCATCAGATGATGACTTGAGTAAAGTCAATGAGACACGACATGGAAAGTAGGACTGGATCTTGGAGAGGAAAGTCAATGAGACACGACATGAAAAGTATGAGTATTTTAGCATTGGCATAGAAGGTCAGCTTCCCAGCAAATCAAAGTGGTATATTCGGGACAAGGCAACAACAAAGTTTCCTCATCTCAATTTAGCTTGAGTAGGAGCTCAAGGTTCTTAAATGAGGGAGCCATGATTCAGGATGATTTGCCAACAAAAATAAACAAAATATAACATATTTATAATTTATTATATTATATTATACTATAAAATTATTTAAAACTATACAAAAAAAAATTAATGGTTTATAAAGTATAAACCATAAAAAGTTAATGGATTTGAATGAGTTTGAAATTTTAGGTCATTTATTCTTTATAGCTTAAAATAATTTACTACTTTAGTTTAGTTAATTTTAGTAACCAAATCTTGTATAAATACGTAAGTTATTCATAGAAATGAATCAAGAAAATCTAAAAGCAAAATTCAAGGAGTTCCTTAGCTTCTTCCTTTTGTTTCTCTATTTGTCTTAAAATTCTTCTTGTTTCCTTATTCCTATAAACTAGGAATTCGTAGTTCTATCGGCTAGAAGTTTTGGATCACAAATATATATATTAATATGTATTTAAAGTTGATAATTGTTAATTAAGATTTATATTGATACGAACCCTCGGTTTATGTCATGCCAGGAACCTGCAGTTACGGCATAACATATATAAAATATTAATTTGAACTTGAAGTTCAGAATCAAAATTGTTCGAGCTTTAGTATTTTTTCCACAATGGAATCAAAAGAAAAAAACATTTTTGATATACTTTGTACTAAACAATTAGAAACTTCCAAGTTCATTGCTTCTTTGTTTTTATTATTCTTATTATATTTGATTAGAACTTGTAGTTCTATATTACACAATTTAATTGCAACCTGAAGTTCATCAATTTTCATGTCTATGTTATTGCGATGGAGTTAATTTTGATATTATGAATAAACAATTTGATGTGATTAATTGCAAGTGGACAATATCACTCAAATTAATATAGTGATAAGTAGAGTGTCGTTCCAACAGGGATCAAGTTAACCTATTAAATACTAAAATGATTTATTCCTAATTATAATTGAATTAAACGATGAGAGAATTATGGTGATTAAAATGTAATTAAGCAAGTAAATTAAAAATAAGTAAATAATATAATAGATGAAAACAAAGATGATAAAGTACTAGGGCACCGATTTCACCTAGCTAATCCCACCCAAATCCTTCTAGCTTGTTAATCCTAATTACCTAACATGTTGATAACCGTTTTCCCTTACCTCACCAATACTCTTCCGAGTTATATTAGTTGTGTTCCTCACAGTCAACCCACTCTATTCCTAGTTATGGATTTAGATAGCTAAGAACCCATTAAGATTTGTGCAAAACATTTAAAGATTACACAAACCATAACCTAATCTTCCGAGTCGACTATGTAATTTATGGTACTTGTTACAAGAAGCTATTTATTAGGCATCTCCTTCCGGTCTCAACCCAATTCTTCCAATCATGCAATTAGTGGCCAATTAATTGAAAGCATTAAGAACGGTAACAAGCACTCAACATGTATAGATAAATAAAATTAACAATATCAAAGAATTTGAGTATTCATAGCTAGGCTACATCGTAGCCCTAGTAAAAGAAATTAGTTCATGAAGGACTTATTGAGAATCATGACGGTTGATGAAGACATGAGCAGCACCGAACTCTCCAAGTTGAACGCCAAGGTTGCGCAAGCTTTCTTCTTGTTCTTCTTAGGGCTTTCGGCTACGAGTATGAATGTGTAGGAATTTGATGGCTTGATAGTGTAGAGAGGGGTGTTGGTGGATCCTTTGATCAATGACCTAAACTCTCTATTTATAATACTCCTAGAAATCCTACCTATCTAAAGTGTAATTACAATTATTATAAAAAATAGGATTCCTACTAATTTAGGGTTTTATTTTATCTCTTCTTGTTTGACTTGATAAGACTTGAACCATCTTGAACTAGGAAATTTGATAACACTCCTTGTGATGAAAGGAATAACTTGGCTTCTTTCCAATTAATCTCCGATCTTCATCTTCTTGCCTTTTTTAGTTCAATTTCTCCTATTCCACAAATCCTTCACAAATCTCACAAAACATATTAAAACAAACAATTTAATAAAGGATAACAATAATTAAATAGGTAAATGGGGCATAATATATATATATATAATATAGACTTATCAAATACCCCCAAACCTATCTTTTGCTAGTCCTCGAGCAAAACTGAGAATAAAAAAGAATTAAAATAAACAAACTAAACTAAACCACTTTCGCAGGTAATCTCGATGGCACTTAGCATGTGCCACAAGCCTTTAAACCTCTAGGTGTCCCTAGTAGGAGGAGTTGTGTCTCCTGAGGGTTTACGGACCACGACACCCACAAACGCTCCTTGCAAAACAAATTTGTTAAAGCAATACTTCCAACAAACTAATAACAACCAATGAATGCTAATCACAATTCAAAAACTAAAGTTATGCCACTACAAATAAAATGCACCATAGTGTAAAGTGTAAAGCCAATACTTCAAGCATTCTAACTTAAAGATAACCACATTCGGTGTGTGCACAAATTCGCCTCGACTCTAGGCCTCACTGGATAACTCTCAATTTTCTCACATACCCTAAAGTTGCACTCTTACCCCGCATATGTGAATCAAGTTATGTAAAAACATCAAAATATAAGACACATATGCATCCAAAATGAATAAAAGGCAATTTCTGAAAATAGATCTCATGGAAAGGAAATCAAATACTAAGAACCATAAATGAAGTACATACCTCCACTTCCGAGCAAGAAGTCCCCAAAGATCCGTTAGGTCTTTACCATGGTTGTAATGTAGGGCTAGGTTATGGGTTATGAAAGAAAGGATAGGAAATACTAGACCTTGAGACATACCAAGGCATTTATCGTTTTATATGGCTTGGCTCTTCAAATTTACTTCATAAAGGCATCCAGGATTTTTGTTATGCTTCACTTTTCTTTTCTTTTTTTTTTTGAATATATTTCTCTCTTTTTTCTTTTCTTTTTCTTTTTTTTTCTTTTATTGAACTTTAAGCACATATTTCCTCGGTACACGCCACCTCTTTTGTTGATATAGAGCTCAACCTTCATCCTTGTCTTCATGTGCCATGGCATCTCCCAAGTTATAGGGTATGGCTAAAAATAGGCCGAAAATTGTAAGGAATAATGTGGGTGATGAAAGAAAAGGCTAAGTGTTTGGCTTCAAAAGGGTTGATGGCACACACAATGGGTAGGATATGAGGCTATATTTATTGGTTAGAACATGCATATCCTAACATCATCTCTCAAGGTCCATCCAACTCAAAAGTGAAAGCATAAGATGATTCCTACAAAAGAGAGATTAGTTCTTAGTATTCAATTCAAAAGCCTAATTGAGATCAATCTAAATAAGAAAGAAAGAAATAGTGAATAAGAATAATCCCAAATACTCTCTCAAGAAATGGCAATTTGGCTCAAGCATCTCACAAGGGTTGTCTCCACTATTTCTCCACAATCATCCAAGTATAGCTACCTTGTCCATCAAAATACTTGAAGCATGGCTATGTGAAGTGTTATAATTATGGTGCATAAACTTTCATGGCAATGCTTTAGTTAAAGATATATGATCAAACATTACATATACATTACTATTAGTAAGAGAAAGTAAAAGCTTTAGCACATTTTTATTTTTATGTTTTTGTTTTTATTTTCTCAGAAGTTCAAGGAATTTTGTGATTTTTCAAATAAATATGCATGAATTTATGAGTCCCAATTGCTTAAGAATAAAGAAATTTCATAAAAAGGAAGAGGACACACCTGGAATAGCTCCTAGAAATCTCTAATTGCGAATGGAATGGTTTTGAGTTGATTTGGAATGAAATTAGAAAATTCTGGAAAATTGACCTTTAGCGACGAAAAATCTGATGAACACCGTCGCTGAAATCCTTTAGCAACCAAAAACAGTTGTCGCTAAAACTCTTTTGTGACGAAAAATCTTCAAATTTTTGGGCACATAGCAGCTGGGTTTTTGTGGGTTTTAGGCCACTTTTTTAGCTTCAAATCTTCCTAAAACGTCATGTAAACCACTTGAGACCCCCAAACCTAGTTCAAATCATCATAATAACCATTCTAAACATGTTGGTGGCTTCGAAATTACCTGAAAAACATCAAAAAAGAAAAGAGGCAAAAATTTTGATTTTGACCAAAATAAGAACATAATAACCTCTTTTGCTATTTTCTGGGTTTTAAAGTCATCTAATGATCAAAACAACTTCTGTAACACATCTGGAACATGTTGCAATCACCTTGGGGCTAGAAAAAGTCGAGAAATGTTTTTTGAAACACAAAATCCTTTCTTTGGAACACAAAATCTGTTTTTTTTTTCAAAATCTGTTTTTTTCTTTTCTCTCAAAACTCAAATAACAACAAAAACAACAGAACTCCACACCCCCAAACCTAAAATAAGCATTTGTTGAGCGAAAACACTCCAAGACCTTGTCGTTGATGGACTATGCGACGACACACACACAAACCCTTTGAGAATAAAACACACACCAAACCACAAAGTAAACACACCCACAAGAACACAAAGATTTATATAGGTTCGGCCTCCCGCCTACGTCCTCTTGGTGATCCACCCGAGAAATTCACTAGTATGTAAGAACAACTTTGGTTACAATCAAGAACCCCTTAGCTCTCACAAGAACCCTAGATCTCTTTTCTCTCACCCTTGGAAATACTCAAGAATTCACCCTTGAATTCTATTTTGTGTTTCTCCTTGAAAATTCACTCTTGAATTTTCCTCTCTATTTGTGCTTGTCTTGTGCTTATTAAAAACCTAGTCCTAAAGTGCCTATTTATAAGTACAGGGCTTTAGTACAATCATACAAGGAATAGGAAACCTAAAGGATCCCAAAACAATTAGAAGATCCAATCCAAATCGACAAGGATTCCTAAACAATGAGAAAACCTAGTCCAAATCTAATAAGGATTCCATCCTTCCTTCTATGGTGTGCCAATCTTCAACAAACTCCACCTTGGCGAACCATCCATCACCTATGAACAATTGTTGACCCCTAGAACCTCTTTGACATCTTGGAAAACGTTCTAGTAATTCCCAAGAGCTCCACCATGGCAAGAAACTTCTTGCCTCAACGCACCTTAGGTGAGAAGGTGCTCCACCCAATCTTAGACTTGGGCCATCTGGACCTCTTGTGTAGAAGAGAGATCCCCCATGCCAAACTCCTCGCTCCTCGCCTTCTTGGAACCTTGAATTCTTGACATGCCTTGATATGCAAACCGCATACCTACCCTTGTTCTATAAATCCCCAAGTAGCAGCCAACCTTGCTCTTGGATTTATGAACAGACTCCTTCTTTCTAATCCAAGCACCCATCCAACCTTCCCGCTTCATGCTCCCCAAAAGCACTCTGAAATGTAGCTGAATCTTCTTTGTCCATCCATCCAAAACCTGGGGACGGTTTGATGGATTCCTTAAACTCGGACCTTGCTTGTGATGAAGGCTCCACCTCAAGTAGAACCCCTTTGTGAGTTTGTTGTTGATACCCAGCTTCTTCAACCCTTGTGTCAAGCTCCACTAGCCTTGGAGTCCCTTCCATGACCACCTTGGTAAGAAGCATCTTTTCGGTTGCCACCGACCCAACAACATTCTCCCCATCATCCCTAGTCTTGACTTCACCCTTGTGGACCTTGTCCGCCACTTCTACACATTTGAAATCAAGTACCCTTGATGATGAACTAGTAGTCATACAACTTTGACTAACCTTCCTTGCCCAACTAGTCTTGAGTGAACTTGTAGCTTTATTCTGTTGCACCGGCTCCTTGACAGTAAGATCCATTGCCGGCTTTTCTTTAGTACAAAGCACTTCCTTGGTAGAATTTTCTACTCCACCTGCACTTGTACCCCCCAAAAGCTGATAAACATTGTTAGGTTGAATCTCCCCCCTCATAATCACCACCGAACCTTGTGTGACTAAGAGCTTCCCTTCTTTGGCCTTGTATGAATATCCTTCTCTATCTAGAGCGCCAAGGGAAATAAGATTCCTTCTTAATTTCGGTACATGCCTCACCTCACTAAGGCACCTAACAACACCATCTTGCATCTTGATCTTCACTGTGCCCACGCCCAAAACATCACAACTTGTTTTGTCTCCCAACAGAATCTTGCTACCCTTCCTTTCCTCATATGCATCAAATATACTCCTATTTGAACACACATGATAAGAACAACCGGAATCTAGAATCCAAACTGAAGTAGAACTCTCACCCGAAGAACTTGCCACGACATCCCCATTACGCCCCTCTTCCGTAACCGTCAAAAGTTTGTCATCGGTGTCACACCTAGTTGACACGTTTGCTGCACCTGAACTTTCGGCATTCTTCATCTTGTTCCGCTTCTCCTTCCATACCGGATAATTCCGCTTCCAATGGTCCTTAGACCCACACTCGAAGCACCCTTCATTGTCCTCGGATCTAGAATTCCCACCATTGCTTGACTTGCCCTCGCACTTGTTTGAATGGGCCCGCCCTCTAGTCCTCGCCACGAGACCTTCACTTTGAGAGCCTTCTTCCGAACGTTGAAGCATCCTGTCATGCGTTAGGATGTCTTGCACGATCTCTTCATACTTCAAAGTTCCCTTCCCGAACATAAGCGTCGTGCGGAAGTGCTTATAAGACGGAGGTAGGGATGTCAATAACATCACAGCCTTGTCTTCCGACTTATAAACCTCATCCATCCTCTGCAAGTATGCAATACACCTGTAAATGTGCTAACATGCTCCATCATATTTGCACCCTCCTCCATCTTTAGAGAGTTGAGCTCCTCCTTCAAGAAAAACTTGTTGGACAACGATTTTACCGCAAACATCTCTTCTAGCTTTTCCCATGTCTGCTTCGCGGTGTCTTCCATCGAATTACACACCTCATTAGTTAGATATTGTTCGATGGATCCTCTAGCAAGCTCATCTAGGTCCTCCCAATCTGCATCTGTCATGGTTGCCGGCTTCTTCTCCTTGCCTACCAAGACTTTGCTGAGACCCTGCTGCTTAAGGACATGCTTCATCCTCCTTTGCCAAAGCGTGAAGTTCTCCTTGCCGGTGAACGGCTTTAACTCCACCTTCATGCTATAGACTTGTGGTGTCTTCTTGTCACTCGCCATCGTCAACACTTGCAAATACTCTTAAAACTATAAGAGCCCACCGCTAACCGCGGCTCTGATACCACTTGTTGAGCGAAAACACTCCAAGACCTTGTCGTTGATGGACTATGCGACGACACACACACAAACCCTTTGAGAATAAAACACACACCAAACCACAAAGTAAACACACCCACAAGAACACAAAGATTTATAGAGGTTCGACCTCCTGCCTACGTCCTCTTGGTGATCCACCCGAGAAATTCACTAGTATGTAAGAACAACTTTGGTTACAATCAAGAACCCCCTTAGCTCTCACAAGAACCCTAAATCTCTTTTCTCTCACCCTTGGAAATACTCAAGAATTCACCCTTGAATTCTGTCTTGTGTTTCTCCCTTGAAAATTCACTCTTGAATTTTCCTCTCTATTTGTGCTTGTCTTGTGCTTATTAAAAAAACCTAGTCCTAAAGTGCCTATTTATAAGTACAAGGCTTTAGTACAATCATACAAGGAATAGGAAACCTAAAGGATCCCAAAACAATTAGAAGATCTAATCCAAATCTGACAAGGATTCCTAAACAATGAGAAAACCTAGTACAAATCTAATAAGGATTCCATCCTTCCTTCTATGGTGAGCCAATCTTCAACAACATTGTCCTCAATGTTTAAAGTAGATGCATGTAACGATTAGTAAGGGCATAGAAGGGACGGAAAGAAGAGAAAAAAAAATAAATAAAAATGAAAAGAAAGGAACGAAGGTACCTAGTTGGGTTGCCTCCCAACAAGCGCTTGGTTTATAGTCCTCGGCCCGACTTTTGGAAGATGATCACTCGGGGTCATGGAGTGCAAGGGTCTCCTTTTGATGATCAAAATTTGCTTCTAAGTATGGCTTCAAACGTTGTCCATTCACCTTGAAGATAGTGCTGATGGGATCATGTTGAATTTGAATAGTACCATATGGAAATGTTTGCAAAACCGTGCAAGGTCCAAACCATCTAGACTTGAGTTTTCCGGGAAAGAGTCGAAGACGAGAGTTGTAGAGAAGAAATTTTTGGCCCACGTAAAAATCTTTCTGAATAATGTGTTTGTCGTGCCATTTCTTAGTACGTTCTTTATAAATCTTTGCATTCTCATATGCATCATTCTAGAACTCATCCATCTCATTCAATTGCAAGGTTCTCTTTTCACCGGCGGCTTGCATGTCGAAATTAAGTGTCTTGACAGCCCAATAAGCTTTATGCTCATGTTCCACGGGTAAGTGACAAGCTTTTCCAAAAATAAGTCGAAAAGGGGACATACCTATGGGTGTTTTGTATGCCGTCCGATAAGCCCATAGTGCATCATCTAATTTCAAGCTCCAATCTTTCCTAGAGGCACTAACCGTCTTTTCTAAGATGTGTTTTAATTCCCTATTCGAAACCTCTACTTGCCCACTAGTTTGGGGATGGTAAGGAGTGGCAACCTTATGTGTAATACCATATTTAGCAAGAAGGGAATTACAAGAACGGTTACAAAAATGCTTACCTCCATCACTAATAATGGCACGAGGAGTACCAAAACGAGTGAAGATGTTCTTTCTTAAGAATCCAAGTACACTCTTGGCGTCATTGGTAGGCAAGGCCACGACTTCAACCCACTTAGAGACATAATCAACGGCTACCAAAATGTAGAGATTGTTGTAAGATGGTGGGAAAGGTCACATGAAGTCAATTCCCCAAACGTCGAATACTTCAACCTCCAAAATGTTGGACAACGGCATTTGATCTCGGCTAGAAATATTCCCGGTTCTTTGACAACGATCACAAGCTTTGACAAAAGTATGAGCATCCTTGAATAAAGTTGGCCAAAAGAATCCCGATTGGAGTACCTTAGCTGCGGTTTTGGTGGCTCCGAAGTGGCCTCCACATGCGAGTGAATGACAATGATGAAGAAGATTAACCATCTCGGAATCATTCACGCATCTTCGGATAACTTGATCGGGGCAATGCTTCCATAAATAAGGATCATCCAAATAATAATGCTTTACTAATGAGAAGAACCTTTTCTTTTGTTGAAAAGTCATGTCGGGTGGAAGGACATTACTAGCCAAATAGTTGACATAGTCGGCATACCAAGGGGCGACGGAAGATTGGATGGCGAAGAGTTGCTCATCAGGAAATGTTTCAGCTATAGATGTGGCAGCATCTAGTTTGTCCTTGGTTCCATCTTGGATCAATCGAGATAAATGATCGGCCACAACGTTTTCGGACCCCTTTTGTCTCGTATTTCCAAATCAAACTCTTGTAATAACAATACCCATCGAATCAACCGTGGCTTTGCATCTTTCTTGGATAATAAATACTTCAAAGCGGAATGATCGGTGTAAACAATTACCTTAGAACCAATGAGATAGGAACGAAACTTGTCTAAGGCAAAGACAACGGCTAGTAGCTCTTTCTCGGTTGTGGCATAATTCAATTGTGCATCATTGAGAGTTCGGCTAGCGTAGGAAATCACATGAAGCAATTTGTCTTTCCTTTGGCCCAAAACAGCCCCTAAGGCATAGTCACTAGCGTCGCACATAATTTCGAACGGTACTTCCCAATTTGGTGAGATAATGACTGGAGCGGATGTGAGTTTCTCCTTTAGAATCTTGAAAGCCTCCAAGCATTGATCATCAAAGTTGAATGTGACATCCTTGAGAAGTAGATTGCATAATGGCTTCGTAATCTTTGAAAAATCCTTAATGAAACGGCGATAGAACCCGGCATGACCAAGGAAGCTTCGGACTCCCTTCACGGAGGTAGGTGGCGGCAAATTGGCAATAGTATCGATCTTGGCTTTGTCAACCTCAATCCCTTTGGCTGAAATCTTGTGCCCAAGGACTATTCCTTCTCTTACCATAAAATGGCATTTTTCCCAATTCAAAACCAAATTAGTTTCTTCGCAGCGTTGTAGAACCAAAGCTAAATTTGAGAGACACGAATCGAATGATGACCCAAAAACAGAGAAATCATCCATGAATACTTCAATAAAGCATTCCACCATATCATAGAATATACTCATCATGCAACGTTGAAAAGTAGCAGGGGCGTTGCACAAACCAAATGACATTCTTCTATATGAAAAGGTACCAAAGGGGCATGTGAAAGTCGTCTTTTCTTGGTCTTCGGGTGCTATTGGGATTTGATTGTATCCAGAATAGCCATCTAGAAAACAATAATAGGCATGGCCAGCCAACCTCTCCAACATTTGATCAATAAACGGCAAAGGGAAGTGATCCTTACGAGTCGCGGTGTTGAGTTTCCTATAATCAATGCACACACGCCAACCGGTCACGGTCCTTGTAGGAATGAGCTCGTTGTTGTCGTTCTTTACTACCGTGATTCCTCCTTTTTTCGGTACTACTTGGACTGGGCTTACCCAATTACTATCCGAAATTGGATAAATAATTCCGGCATCCAAAAGCTTGAGAACTTTGGCACGAACAACTGATAGGAATTTTACCACAGGTGCAAAAGGGTTTAAAATCCTATAAAACTTGCAAGAATGACAAGGTTATTGCGGTATAAACGGATCTCGCAAGGTCGTTCTCCACAAGGATTATTAAATAATTCGTAGCAAACCAAGTTCTAATTAATTATTGTAAAAGAGAAAGTTGAGATGTTTGATTTTAAGACCTTAAATTAAGCTAAAGTTAACTAATAAAAAGAAGGTAATATGCCAAATTAAAACTAAAAGCAAAAGAAACAATTGTATTTTGAGAAATCAAGTTAAAAAAAAGCACTAGGGATCCGCCGTCACCTTAACAATTCTATATAGTTCTCCCAATTACTTATGACCTATACATGCATATTTCAAAGGTTAGGTATTCCTAATATATGCCTACTTGGACCCCCAACATAGAGCGTATATCATACATGCAATCCGTCTGTGGTATTCGGATCAAATCTAAACATACATGACTCATTAAGTTCTCAGAAACCTTTTGACAAACCATGCAACCCTTAAGACGTGGTATTCATCCTAAGTGAATTCGCACATATTAATCACAAGAAGCCTTCACAATTTCAGGGACCGACCTCCCACCAAAATTGCATCAAATTACTTTTCTAAACATCCTAATGGTGATCAAGCATCAAGACACTTAGATAGTTTAACCCAGTGATGAATAATTTGAAAACCTGCATGCATATAATCATAAGCAAATTGGATAGAAACTACATATTCTTGCTAAGGCTCGTGGCCTCACCCTAGCAAATAGGGAATTAGTTACGCATATTCATAATAGAAATCATAGAAAATATTATTAAGAAGAAAAAGAATAACAACACCTGAAAGTAGAAAATCCAAGAACCCTAACAATTGCTCTCCCAAAAACCAAAAAGAAGTCTGAAAAGAGAAGAACTTAAAACTGATGTGAAAAGAACTTAAATACTCCCTAAAACCTAGCTTCACAAGACAGCTTTTCTTTTCCTAAAAGGAGACTAAATAAAAATAAGGTAATACAAGGAGATAAAATCCTAATTGGATAAAGAGACTATGCATTAAAGCTGCCCATTCACGTTCTGGCCTCAAAGCTGCTCCAAATCAGGCCCATAATAGCTTGTTTTGAAGAGAAAAATATTCTGAACACATCTCAAGAAGGCCACGAATCCATCCGAGGTCATTTTGGGCTCCAAAAACGCCATTAAGGGCCCAAAACGTCACTTTTTCCAGCACTGCACTGCTCCTTTATTTTTATCGCCATAAAACAACTGCTTGGTAGAAAAATCTGGAATTTTGATACAATTGGGCCAAGTGACTCACGAACGTCCTCCAACTGGAATTACTCCAAAATTCGTCCATTTGATAATGTTTTGCTCCAAAGGAAGTCGAAAGCCCTATATTGAAAATACAATTCAAAGTATCAAAATTCTTCCAAAATATTAACCAAAATATACCAAGATTGGGATTAAATATATACTATAAAATATACCCATCAACAACTTCCTTCATATTTGGATTTAGCCTTCTTTGATTTTCTACCGTCGACTTGAAATTTTCCTCCAATAAAATTCTATGCATGCATGTAGAAGGACTAATTCCTTTAATATCCGCAGTAGTCTACCCAATAGCGGTTTTATGTTTTTTTAGAACTTAGTAGTAATTCTTCTTCCTCTTCTTCAAGTAAATCAGAGTTAATAATGACGGGGAGAGTTTGAGATGTACCAAGATAGGCATACTTTAGATGCGAGGGTAGTGGCTTCAAGGTGAGGGTTGGTGTGACAACGGTGCTTGGGACAGGCTTGGTGGCGGCGGCACCAAGTGGCTCGAATTCTCGGTGGAAAGGTGGTTTGTACAACAATGTAGCTTCCAGCAAGTTCACCATTTCTAGCATGTGTGGCTCCTCGTCTACAATCTCTATCTCATGGACCAAACTTGCTTCTAATGGATCTTTCGGGTACTCCACTTTGAATTGTTGTCGAACAACATGATCTATAGCCTCTAATTGGAAACAATACTCTGAATCAATGGGGTATTTGGTTGCATCAAAAACCTTGAATTCCACCTCTTGATCGGCTACTCGTAGGATCAAAGAACCTTTTTCTACGTCAATTAATGTTCTTCCAGTAATGAGGAATGGGTGGCCTAGAATAATTGGAATGTCGACATCTTCTTCCATATGCAAGACTATGAAGTCAGCTGGAAGTATGAATTTATTCACCTTCACTAGTACATCTTCAAGAATCACGTGAGGATATGTAAGTGATCTATCCGCCATCTACAAAGAAATAGTAGTTTTCTTAATTTCTCCTAGACCAATTCTTTTAGCAATAGACAAAGGCATTAAATTTATACTAGAACCAAGATCACATAAAGCTCTTTGAAAAGAAATAGTGCCAATGGTGCAAGGAATAGAAAAACTCCCTGGATCCTTTCGCTTAGGTGGTAGTTGCCTTTGTATTGCTGCACTGCACTCCTCCGTCAATTTTACCGTCTCTGAATCATCCAAACGTCTCTTCTTGCTTAAGATGTCCTTGAGAAACTTTCCATAGCTCGGCATTTGGTCTAGTGCTTCACCAAATGGAATGGTAATTTGTAATTTCTTGAAAATTTCAAGAAATTTGGAGAACTGCACATCCTTCTTATTTTTCTTCAGGCGTTGCGGAAAAGGAATTGGTGGAACATATGATTTTGAGGGGAGTGTTGTGGATGCTTGCTGCTCAGTTTTGGAAGAAAAAGTTGTTGCCGTTGTTGCTGAATTTTCGGTGCTCACGGCGGCGGGTTGGCTATTTTCTTCAGCTTTTTCCGTATCTCTCAACTGTTGGTGGTGCTTTTCTACATCCAAATCTACAGCGGTTTTGATGGGTTTCCCATTTCAAAGTGTAATTGCCTTCACATGCTCTTGATTTTTCGGATTAACCTCGGGTTGGCTTGGCAATACTCCATGGTTTCTTCCACTTAATACATTAGCTAGTTGGCCTACTTGCACCTCCAAGTTCCGAATAGATGCACTCTGATTCTGAAATTGGGTTTTGGTTCAGTCATAAATTGGGTGGTAGACATAGTTAACTGAGTAAGAGCATCTTCCAAATTTATTTTCTTCTCTTGAGGAGGGAAACCAGGTGGTGGTTTTTGTACGTTCTGAGTATTGCTCCATGAAAAATTGGGGTGCCTTTGCCATCCCGGATTATATGTGTTGGAGAATGGATCATTGCCGAGACGTCTATAGGTATTCACCATGTTGGCTTGTTCTTGCAAAAATTCTGGAAAATCAACTCCATGAGGACAAGATATGGTGGCATGACCAGGAATATCACAAATGGAGCAAATATCTTGTGTTGGTACTTTCCCATTCATAGCAAGCAAGGCATCCAATTTACTGGTAATAGCGTCAACTTGCGCTTTGGAAGCAAAAGCATTAGAACTACCAATTTCATAAACTCCGACATGCTTACCTTTCGCATCAGAATGCTGTGTTTCAAGAGCTAAAGTATCAAACAAAGTTTGACATTCAGTTGTCGTCTTGTTCTTAATAGATCCACCTGCATAGTTATTCATTGCTACCTTACTCGAAACGGTTAGTGCCTTATAAAAAAATACGCATAAGAACTAGAGTAGGCAAACCATGGTGAGGACATTGTATTAACAAATTATTGAACCTGTCCCAAGCTTCAGAAAATGACTCATCTCCCTATTGATTGAATTGCATGATTTTATCCCTTAGGGCATCAGTTTTATGAGTTGAAAAGAATTTCTCCAAAAACTTGTTCTGAATCTCCGTCTAACTAGTCAATAATCCAGGCCGCAAGGAGTTCAACCATGTCTTTGCTTTATCTTTCAATGTGTAGGGAAAGACTTTCATCCTTAGATGTTCTTCAGTGACTCCTCCTGTCAAAGCCATGTTGGAAACCATGTTAAAAATATCTCTAATATGAGCTAAAGGATCTTCAGAACTTAATCCATGGAAAGAAGGCATCATATTAAAGTGGATATTTTTCAATTCATAATTCCTGGCAGCTGCAGAGAGAACGATGCTTGAAGGTGACGTCGAATTGTTGGGATATCAAGGTCTCCCATTGTTTCTTTTGGTACAATGGCCATCTCTTCTCCTCCTTGTTGATTCTTCTTTTCTCTGTCTTGTCTTTGTCTCCTATGAATTTCTTAAAGTTTTTGTTCAATCTCAGGTTCCAATTCAACTAGTTGGCTAATTGAAGAGCGGGTACCAGTCATTCACTGTATGCTCTGAAATTAATTGTTGTACCTGCAAACAAGGGCTAAGAATTGTTTAAATAAGAACAAAATAATATAATTGAATAAGGAAACAAAACCCAAACACAATTAGGGAAAGAAATTTTTAATTTTGACAAGGAAAAGGAAGTTGAATTGAAAAAGAAAGTGGAATCCTGATTTGAAGTGGGAATTCCAATTAGCACCAATTAGCATATTTGGAATTTCTGCCTGAACCTTCTTTTTTTTTTTCTTAAATTTTTATAAATCGCTTTTGTTTCTTTGAATGGAAAAAGGAGTTGTATTGTTGGCCTGAAGCTTCAGACGTCCTTTTGCTTTGTTTTGTCTCTTTCTTTTTTTTTGGAACGAAATCAAATAGAACTGAAGAAGTACCTGAAAAACAAAAAAAAACTTAACTAATTAAATATTCAAACTATAACTAGAAAATAAAGCAAACTAATATGAACAGACTAAGTCGATCCCCGGCAACGGCGCCAAAATTTGATGTGATTAATTGCAAGTGGACAATATCGCTCAAATTAATATAGTGATAAGTAGAGTGTCGTTCCAACAGGGATCAAATTAACCTATTAAATACTAAAATGATTTATTCCTAATTATAATTGAATTAAACGATGAGAGAATTATGGTGATTAAAATGTAATTAAGCAAGTAAATTAAAAATAAGTAAATAATATAATAGATGAAAACAAAGATGATAAAGTACTAGGGCACCGATTTCACCTAGCTAATCCCACCCAAATCCTTCTAGCTTGTTAATCCTAATTACCTAACATGTTGATAATCGTTTTCCCTTACCTCACCAATACTCTCTTCCGAGTTATATTAGTTGTGTTCCTCACAGTCAACCCACTCTATTCCTAGTTATGGATTTAGATAGCTAAGAACCCATTAAGATTTGTGGAAAACATTTAAAGATTACACAAACCATAACCTAATCTTCCGAGTCGGCTATGTAATTTATGGTACTTGTTACAAGAAGCTATTTATTAGGCATCTTCTTCCGGTCTCAACCCAATTCTTCCAATCATGCAATTAGTGGCCAATTAATTGAAAGTATTAAGAACGGTAACAAGCACTCAACATGTATAGACAAATAAAATTAACAATATCAAAGAATTTGAGTATTCATAGCTAGGCTACATCGTAGCCCTAGTAAAAGAAATTAGTTCATGAAGGACTTATTGAGAATCATGACGGTTGATGAAGACATGAGCGGCACCGAACTCTCCAAGTTGAACGCCAAGGTTGCGCAAGCTTTCTTCTTGTTCTTCTTAGGGCTTTCGGCTACGAGTATGAATGTGTATGAATTTGATGGCTTGATAGTGTAGAGAGGGGTGTTGGTGGATCCTTTGATCAATGACCTAAACTCTCTATTTATAATACTCCTAGAAATCCTACCTATCTAAGGTGTGATTACAATTATTATAAAAAATAGGATTCCTACTAATTTAGGGTTTTATTTTATCTCTCCTTATTTGACTTGATAAGACTTGAACCATCTTGAACTAGGAAATTTGATAACACTCCTTGTGATGAAAGGAATAACTTGGCTTCTTTCCAATTAATCTCCAATCTTCATCTTCTTGCCCTTTTTAGCTCAATTTTCTCCTATTCCACAAATCCTTCACAAATCTCACAAAACATATTAAAACAAACAAGTTAAATAAAGGATAACAATAATTAAATAGGTAAATGGGGTATAAAATATATATAAAATATAGACTTATCAATGACCATTGCGTATGGTCTCGTGTTAGAAGCATATTAATCATAATTTGCTTCATATGAACTCATTTTTTGTTAAGAGCCAGAAGTTCTCTAATATGTAATATTTTATGATGTGAAAATTTTATTTTTGATTGAATAGTTTTGGAGACCATGGTATTTATGTTACACTATATATTGAGTGAACCTGAAGATTTTGCTCCCTGTTATCATCTTTATATTTTTTACATTTGGTCCCTGAAGGACAATACATACCACTCTAATCAAATAGCATTATTTTGATGAGACCAATTTCCCGTCGTTAGGGGAGAAAATGTTTTTCTGAAGAACGACGTGAATTGTTATGAAATGCATTCATTATTGTTTCATCAAAATTTTGTGCCACCTAATATAAAAGTAAGGTATGCAAGAAATTGCAATCTAGAAGATTGTAAGTCAAATGCTAGCATTTAAAAAAACAACTGAAGTGACAAATCACATCAAAATGTTGTTTTATGTATGCAAACACTGATGTCCTAATTAGGCAATCTAAAGTAGTGGCAAAGGATTTATCTAGTTGTGTGCCTAAGTAGTCCATATGTAGCTCCGTTGAAGTAGAGCTTGTATTAAAAGGTCCATGAAGCCCAAATAATATAATAATATGCAATATCCACATTTCTTAGATAATGAATCTCAGAAGAGATAAAGCCTTACAAGAAGACAAAAGTCCATTAGAACACAATGAAAGCCCTTGAAGAGACATGGGTACCCAATGACTATGAAAATTTCTTTATCTTATGCATGCATAAAGAGGAATGTGGGTGTACAAACTGATGTCATCAATGATACTGTTTATAGTACGCACTAAAGTTGTCACGACCCGACTCCCCTAGCACGATATTGTCCGCTTTGGGCCTCCGCCTTCACGGTTTTGTTTCTAGGAACTCACGAGCAATATCTTTCCAGTGGGTCACCCATCCTGGGATTGCTCTAGCGCAAACTCGCTTAACTTTAGAGTTCCCAGGGAACTCGAAGCTAGTGAGCTCCCAAAAGGCCTCGTGCTAGATAAAGACATGCCCACACATATAAGGCACTTCACCATTCCCTCCTCGAGCAATGTGGGATTGCTCACCGTTCCAGAGCAGGTCTAGGATACTTACCTTGCAGTGAGCACCCCACAAAACACTTGAGATATAAGCCTTAAACAGGTGCTAACGTATAAACAAAACCCAACCAATAAGGCTCCATGCATAGGCAAAGTGGTCTGCTAGCACTGGCAGATTGTACTCAAATAATTTGCGTAAATTCTACCAAAAATGAAACGGTTCTAGAATTGGTATGCTTAAAATAGACATACATGGGGTCTTAGGGTAAAAATTTGAAAGCAAAACCCTAAACCAGAATTTCGGCTGTCAAATGGCAGTGTTTAGCCACAACATGAATTTTATAAAAATACCTAGCTGTCCAAAAATCGTGAAATTTCATAAGTATGAGTCATAGATCTTAACATACATAAGTTAAAAATATTGATTCGTTTTATTATCTAATATCGTCCCATAAAAGACTCCCAATCTGTTCATGAAGACAGTCCATCAAGCCATTTGATCCCGACCCAGTCCACTTCATAAAACATTTATAAAATAAACATACGTCCCATGGCTATGATATTTTACAGACTCATAGTAGTCTTAACCGTTCACATCATATCAAAATTTTAGGTCAAACGGAGTTCGACTTCCATATCATCTCCCAATTACAAAACTGATATTCGTAACTGGAAGACTGGAATCAACGTCATAGGACCAAATTTGAAAAATCTCCATAAATTGGATACTTGTCCAAATTCAAAGATCTTTATATTTTTGAGAAAGCTGGGGATGTCTAGTTTGTTTATATTAAAAGTTCAGAAGGAGACACAACTGTTACCTACTTGAACCTCCTCTCTAAGCTCCAGCTGTCAGTCTGCTTCCAGAAAATCTTTTTTCCCTTTTCTGAACTCTCTCTCTCCTTTTTGGGCGTTTTTTTTCCTTTGTAACCAACTGAACTAAACCCTAAAGTTTGTTTTTAAATGTGTCACCTAATGGGCTAGCCCCAATCCTAGTGCTAAAACCCTAGCTAGCCTCTTAAAAGGTAACAGTGGGTCAACCTGCTCACACTAACCTTCTTGGGCTTTAGTAAATTAAGTTTCTTGGGGCTAAAAAATTAGAATAAGCTTAAATAAACCATTACGCTCAACCTTATTCACAATTATATCATAAGATAACTTAAATTATAAGGAGGAAATTGAATCAAACATGTCGGGCCTTACAATTTCTTTTATTTTTTTTCTAATTTTATTTAATTGGATATTAATAAAGTCCAACTGTAAAAAGGAATAATCATTTTCTTTCTAAAATGATACATGTCATATTTTGAGTGGAAGTATCACCAGTTGACTTGGTGATGCTGTACTATTTTATAATTTATGGGAAAAATTGGCCAGCATTAAATACACATTTTTCATGACCATTTTGTCCCATCAACAATTTAGAATTACAATATATCATTAAATGTATTCTTTTTTTTTTTTGATTTAATATGGGTATAATTGAAAAATTATACAAACTTTGATTTCCATTCATACTAAAAAAAACATGGGAAAGGAAATAACGTGATATCTCTCGGTTACTTTCCTAGTATTACCAAACGTAGGAAAGAAATCTTCTATTTTCCATCCCTTGAGAAATGAAATGGGAAGTGATTTCCCCTCAAATCCGTTTAGACTTGGCAATGTTGCGCACGACACGAATTCGCATGAAATTATCAGTATTTGGGTTGAGCTTAATGAGTCGGGTTGAAAATGGATGAACCAGTTAGCCACCCGTTAAGCTAACGGGTCATGTCGGGTCCATTCGCAAATATTCACTATCCAACCATTAAATAGGGTAGTTTTGTAATTTTGTATCACAATTCATATTGAAAAAACAAAAACACCCACCCAACTTCACTATGTTTTTTATTCTTCTTCTCTCTCTTTTCCCTCTTCATTTTCTCCTTCTTGCTCTCACTTTGTTTTTCTTCTTCTTGCTGTTTCCCCTGGGAACACCATTCCCCGCCTCCATTTTCTACAACTAACAATCATATTGGTGGCACTGACAAGGGTTCGATTCCATCTGTTACTCAAAGATCCCCTCTAATGAGATTTCCTTTATCTAAATCAAAGATACTTAGATTCACGTACAAGTGATCTGTCTTCGCCTGGTCATTTTCTCTAAATTCTCAGAAACTACTTCTTCTTTATTTATTTTTATTTCCTTCTCTATTCTCTCTATGTTTCATTCTCATAAGTATATTTCCTTCTCTCTTTATTTAGAATTCAAATTTCTTTTCTTTGGATGTGAAAGTTTGAGAACCAGTGAAGAAGACTTCTTGACTGTCCATCCATGTGGGTTGGGGTTTTGAGTAGTGGTTATGGTGTTTATGAGATGGAAATTGGAGGAGAAAGGACAAAGATAAGGAGTTGCTGGTTGGGCTTGGTTATAGTGTTTTTTTTTTCCTGGTTTATTCTTAACGGGTCATGTTGGATATTCGCAAATTGTATCAGGTTGTGTTTAGGTCTAATATTTGACACCCGTTAACAGGTTGACACGACACGACCCGAAACCCGTTAACACGACCCGTTTGCCAGGTCTAGAGTTGGTAGGATTTGTGTGTGTGTATTTTTCTGATTTTTGTTCTTCTCATTGAACATTTATTTACCAACTAAACCAATAATAAGTTTTTTTTTTAATATATTCCAATTTAACATCTCACTGGTTTACCATCTCGGTTAGAGGCGTCAAATGGACTAGGCCGGGCTGGTCCGGCTCATTTAAATTCGTGCCTTTAAGTTATTTGCGCCGTGCCAGGCTGTTCCATTTAATTTATCGGGTCGTGCTATGCTGACCCATTTAGTAAAATCATTTATCCTAACCCGATGCAAAGCCCAAGTCCATATTGAAACGGGTCGGGCTGGATTGGGGTTGTGCCCGTACTCGTGCTCGGGCCCAAGCACCGGCCCATTTATTTTGAATTTTTTTTCATATGATATGACGCAGCATGGACAATCATAACTGTTCAAGGTGGAAGCCAACTGCTACTCTTTCCACTTTTCCCCCTCTTAGGTATTGAAGGACGTTTGCTGAACTAATTTTCTTCTTCAAACCGCATGCAAGGCTATATGTTATTTAGAGACGTTATGATATCTCACAGTGTAGGCAGAGCATGTGGCAATAAATCTAACCCAGAAAATCTTGACAAATCCGAGATGTAAGTTTGTTAAAGAATAACTATTACAGACGAAAATGTTAACTGTATTTTCACCTAAGTAAGATTTATATTCAGATTATCTGAGTATAGAAGCTAAGAGAAACAGAAATCAAGGGATGAATAAGAGCTACAGAATATCATCTACTAAATGGAACCAATTGAGCACGTTGACTTATTTCATGACCACAACACTATGCACTCAATCACCCAGCCAACCTTTGATCCTTACTCCAAACTTATTTATATTTTGTGACCAGAATTCATGTTTTGCTTACATTTACAAGAAATATTTGAGAAATAGAAATTAGTTTAAATAACTCAAGTCTAACTTAATATACGAAGAAAATTAATTATAAATCAATTGCATGTAAATGTGAAGTACTGCCCGTGTAAGAAGTTGCCTATAAACACGCTGTAGAAAATCCTTATACACTAAACTAGAATCTAAAGTACAAGACAAGATGATCTAAAAGGCATCAGCATTAATAATTTCTTAGGAAACGAAGTGCACTGAATTGATCATGCAGAAGCATACGTAGACATATGGTGAATCAAACTTTCTTTATATTACAAATACCTTTGCCAATAAAGTATCCCAAACATAGCAATCACCATTTGTGTATCCAGCAAAGAGAACCCTTCTTGATATTGAGAATGCAAAAGTTTAAGTAGGCTCAAGCCGTGCTTGAAGCAGGCTCGGGCTCGCGTCGTGCTTTGGACCGGTCCATTAGACCTCATTTTTTGATCTCGGCCTGGTCCAAGCTTTCGTGCCATGCCGGCCCGGCCCATTTATTATTCGTGCTCGTGCCATGCCGTGCCTCATTTAAACGGGCTGGGCTCATGCCGTGCTGGGCCGGCCCATCCCGTTTGACACCTCTAATCTCGATGCAACATGACTTGAAATATTTAGGGAATATCGCATATAAACAAGGACCAAAAGCATCTTATAGGAGTATGCGACTCGTGTGTGGTTTGTGAATCTGTTTGGGATGTTTTCTAAAAGATTTGTGAAGATCTTTCGGTGTCATGATGGTTGAATATGAATGAATGTGTAAGTGGAATGTTGTCATGAGAGGAAGAAAATATGGTATCCATAATGCAATTTCCTTACACAGGTTACAAGAACAATGGTCAATCAGTGCGGATACATACACCAACAATACTACAAACCTGCAACCCAAAACAAAGAAAACCAGTTCAATGATGAAAAACATACATGGACAATACATAAAATTTATTGACACAATCAGCCAACTACAAAACGGGATGAGAGCTGGCGGATGCATAAATGTCAAATTCATCCATCAAGGACACGATTGGACTAGATTGTGTGTTCGGCATGCTCTGAGTTGTGTCGTCATTGTTTCCAGGGCAAGAACTGCATCATTACAACATAGAATGAGAACTTACTATGAAAGCACTCAGGTGGAAGATTAAAAAAATTATTAATTTGCATCACGGACTAGTTAATCAATATAGGGCAATTGCGTCTATCATGATCAACCGACCTACACTCGGTACACCATCGTTTCAATTGGTCCATTGCCTTCTCTTTGCCTTTCACTCTTACTCGAAGTGGATCCATTAAAGTAACTGTTTGAGAATTGCTGGCCATGGCTTTACCACTTCCTTGTGGATGCCCAATTGCCTGCCCCATAGACCCTATCTTTTCCTGCGCACCCTGTAAAGTTTGTAAGAGTAACTTCCCAGCTTCCTCGGACATTGATGTAGAATCAATTAGAGTAATGGCAAGTTTAGACAATGTAGATCTCCTCATTAAAACACACCTATCAACGTGATCTTTAATTTTAATGGCATCGCCATCAAATATCAACGCAGACTTTCCTCTTTGCATCCACCTTTTTAATAAATACTTGTCTGGCAAATATTCGACTTGCTCATGTTTTAGAAAAGCCAATACATGCCTGCATGGGATTCCACAAAATTCCAAGTTTTTGCAACTACAAGAAGCTAGATCAATGGATACATCATACACAACTTCTTTGACTTTAGAAACCCCGGGTTTTATCCTCTCAGTTACTTTATAAACCCTTTGTCTATCATCTGATGTTGTACATTGAAGAAAACATTTAAGGCTCTTCAATTCTTCCTTCTGAAACTTTTGATACAACACCTTTGTATACAAGCCTGCCACCTGGGTTTCCATTGAAGTCTCCAAAAGGCTTGCAGGTTTTTCATTACGGTCAACATGATCGGCATATAACTCCTCATGCCGCTGCTTAGCAAGACCTCGTTCAAATCGTACTATGAAATCCATCAACGAATTCTTTCGTGAAACATACGGCTTGAAGAAAGCATGTGAGCTTTCAGCTTGCTGACTACTCGACATTCCAGCAGAGAAAACATGTTTCACACAGGCTGGAACCCACTTATCACGCAAATCATAAATTGAACTCAACCAAGGATGATCATTTAATCCATTTTCTGTAATCAAGGTAAGCCATTTTGATTCAAATTCTACTGTTGTGTCTATATCCCATATGCAAGCATTTAAATCTGAGAATCTGTCTCTGAGTGTTGGGGGATTTACCTTTTCAGAAAATTTGTCCAAAATATGCCATATGCATAATCTATGATATGTAGTTGGGAGAGCTTGCACAATCGCCTTGGTCATGGATGCATCTTGATCCGTAATGATAATTTTGGGTGGTGGACCGGGCATGGCATTCTTAAATTGGTCAAATAACCACACAAAAGATTCGGTGGTTTCTTTACTTAAGAAAGCACATGCAAGGATAATTGTCTGCCCATGATTATTCACACCTATTAACGGCGCAAATACCAATCCATAACGATTTGTGTTATATGTTGTATCAAACACAATCACATCTCCATAGAATTTATAAGCTCGTCTAGATGTTGAATCTGCCCAAAACAAATTAGTCAGCCTTCCACTAGAATCTGCCTCCATCTTGAAATAAAAAGACTCATTCTTTCTTTTCTCGGCCCCAAAATGCTCACTCAGCAGCTCTGCATCATGCTCCAGCAGTTGCGTGCGCATGTTCGTTTCCCAATCGTAGAAATCTTTATTTATACACCCAATGTTTTCCATCCCCCCTGCTTGTACCTCAAGATTACTTACTGGTTGATGAGTAGGTATATTAACTACACCAAGTTGATCAATTTTGAGTGCTTTTCTTGATTCTCTAACATCACGGTGAGATCTCAACAAATGCACCTTATCGGGGGTTGTCAATGAATGGTTGTGTACCTCTTCAAACAACGAAATAGAATACTTGTTAGACTCATGACACTTCACAACCCCAATCCTAGCCTTGCAATCTTGTCGTACTTTGACTCTGCGTCTTTTCCTTACCTTGCCTTCCGCTTCGGGTCTACAATACGTACCTTGTTTAGAACATACATATTCTTTCCTTTTTATCTCCCCCGTTAGTCTATCCTTTTTACTTGAATGACTCCGTATGCTGAATCCTGCCTTCTCTGCATAATTATTATAGAAATTATAAACATCTTGAAGTGAATCAAACTCTTTCCCAACTTCTGGTATGGACTCAGTATTGAGTTTGGGTATAACACAAATGTCAGGATCCACACTATCACCATCTTCATCGCTACTATCAGTTAAGTCCCACACACACACATTCTCATCCATTCTCCCAAAAGATTTTGATATTAACCTGAACATGACATCAATTTAAAACCACATCAGTCTATTCAAATCCCCTTTATGAGTTGCAAAGTCAAATGAATCATAATACATACTAATTAAACTTAATAAAATATTATGAAACATAGTCCAGACCTGTGACTTTTCTACCTTTAAGCTAGTATCAACCTCTTCTTCTTTCCAAGTATGATTCTCTGGTTTGGGTGCAGGATGGAACCTTTTCTGAAAGCTGCTTCCAGTTCAGTTGCATTGCCACAACCTCTTGTATTACAGCACCATTCTTAAAATACATGAAAAATCCATCATGATTTTGTTCCCTCAAGTTTTATACATAAACGTTATTCATTAATATACCTTGAATGAAATAATACCAATGACCAAGTATATTATAAATATATACGTAAAGACAATCATGCTGAGAATTAATAGTGCTCAAACATTTGAAATGATTTCCATTATAAAATGAGTGGTTATTGTATAGCTAATTAAATTTGGGCACATACATATAGCTGCTAAGTATAATAGTGCTCAAACTTTAGGAATTAATACAACTAATTAAAACCATGCCAATCTAGAAGTATATAAGTTCTATATACTCTCTTTCATGCGTCTGTCACACCAAGTTTATCGTCTACTTTTCAAATTCAACATCACATAGTAAGACCAACATAAAAGATAGTATCTATTATAAAGACTTGGTATATAATACCATATATATCCAAAGGAACAACTCATGCCTCCCTACAAACTGTACTGCATGTTGTTTTTCCAGAACCTCAATAAGCTTTTGGGCTATAGCACTTGCATACAAAAAAGACCTTTCATCAAGAAGCTTGGTGACAAACAACAACAGATTGATCTTCTTCCTCTACACAAGTTTTAGTATATACCCTCTCTGTGTTTGGAACCAAACTCGTCAATGCAGCGTACTTGCTATTCAACTAGACTGTCCGAGTTTCTCGGTGGCAAATTGTTTGGTCCCTTTGACATATCTTCCTCTTCCAATAGAACCCATTTCTTTAGAGAACTCCAAACTCCATTCTCATATTACCTCCATTTATTAATCCCATCTCGGTAAACCCCTCCTCCAATCCCCTCTCTCGCATCCCCACAACTATACTAAACAAAGGCCCAGTTCTTGAGCCTGGCAAAGCTGTACCCATGTGGGAAGGACTGAAGCAATCCCCTGAGCATCTACCTAAGCTGAAAAGGTTGAGAAGGCCAGTCGTCGTTGCATCTAATCATGGACACCATGAACCAAAATGCACTCATTGAGGCAATTCGTCAAGCACCTTGGGGGCACATTTTTAAGCCACATCCTAAAATCCAAGAGTAATGCAAACTACAACTAACGCTTAAATTAATAATCTCAAATTTGACATAGATGAAATCATTTACCTGTAAATGGAGTTTCAAAACTCAGCCTTCGATGTGGTTGCCGCCAAATCTTAGACCTCTTGTTTTTTGACAAAAGAAATCGAGGTTTCGAGCTCACGAGTTCAATCTCTAACTTGAAATCTAAGCCGTCTAGTTTTTGATCTAAGCCGTCTAGTTTTTGATCATGAGGCTAATAATGCAGTCTGCATCTAACTAAGGTGCGTAATTTGTGAGGGACAATTTGGTAATTTCATGCCAGAAATACAACCACCACAAGTCTTACATTTAACTGCTCGTTCCATCCTCTCTTTCCCTCCTCTGCTGTTGCTCTCTCTGTCTCTCTCTGTCTCTCTCTCTCTCTTGCTCATGGCTTCCAGACTCTCACTCATTTCCATTCCCAATCTTCCAACCCCAGCTAGAACATTCCCAAAACACCCTCAACAAATACCTCTTTTTTCTCTTCCACCTCAGAGTTTTCATGTAATTAACTCCAATTCAAGGACCATTTCGAGCTCAAATGGAGGATCATCGCCAGCACTTCATGCTGTCCAAGAGGAAGTGATCCAATCAACCAGTTCAGATTCCACCAGTGATTCCAAAACTGCCCCTTCCTCCTCTTCCAAGGTCGTTCTCGTCATTGGAGGCACCGGCGGTGTTGGTATTCCCACTTGTCCCTCCTGTCTTTTGTAGCTCTTTATTTGCTTATAGTGCTCTTTATATGTATATATGTATATGTTTCGAATTCTGTTGAGTGGTTTGTGTAGTTGTTGTTTCTTTCTGTGGGTTATATAACAAAATTGAGTCTTGTGATTGTGGAAATGCTATTGGTCCTGCAGTGAAGTATGTGAGCTTAAATCAAACAATTATTCCTCTTTTTGGGATGCAGGTTTGAATAAATGATACTGTTTTCCTCCAGGGTTTTTGGTTTTTCACATACCCTTTTGTGAATTTTCTTGGGTACTTTGTAAATTCTGGTGCTTTGTTAATCTCATTTCAGGTCAGCTGATAGTGGCTTCGTTGCTCAACCGGAATATCAAGGCGCGCCTATTATTGCGCGACCCTGAGAAAGCAATTATGTTGTTCGGTGAACAAGATGAAGAGAAATTTCAGGTACCAACTTCTGTGTAAGTAATTATTCAAGAGATCTCTATCGCTCAAATATTTGCCTATATTTCTGTTAAGCTAAAGCATCGAACCTGAAATCAATTGACTATAGGTGATGAGGCCCTATGATTTTATTTATTAAGATACAAAGTGATGACTGAACTGAGCCCTGGATTTATTAGACGTGAGCAGGTGACAGTTGACATGTGGATGACTCTGATACTATGTTACAGTTGTAGCATCCAACCAAAAACTAACTGGCAGTGGGTGGAATGACCCAGAAACTACAACATAGACATGAATACAATGTCGGTTCGAATACCATCTATACTGTATATGTTAAAGTTGGAGTATCCAAACTCAAAACCAAGTAGTAATAGATGAAGAGACTGCAAAATTATATATACTGACATGCAAGTCTTACAATGCCCAATGCCCAATCAGAGATTTATATTCTCAGCAACGCCTTCTTTCAGCATAGTTTTAGAGCATAAATGCATTCACTTTTTTTAAACTTGTTTCCTTTCCTGAGGGAGTGGGTATCATAGCTCTATCAAAACTTGATAGGTCTTCAAAGGAGACACTCGGAATGCAGAGAATCTAGATCCATCTATTTTTGAGGTTTGCGCTTTTACTTTAGTTTTGTATACTTTTTTTCCTATTTTCTTTATTGATAATGGGTCAAAGGTTAATGATTTCTGAATGAATAATTTTAAAATTTCTTCTCTTTTAGGGAGTCACACATGTGATTTGCTGCACAGGAACTACGGCTTTTCCTTCGAAGCGGTGGGAAGGGGATAATACCCCAGAAAGAGTTGGTTAGAGTTCTATTTTGAAATTTTAGCTTTATGAGTGAGCAAGTACCTGCATCTAAGGCATATGCATCATGTATTTTCTGTTTGGATGTAGTAGGCTGAAGAACAGATTACATCTGGATGGATTAAATAGATGAGCTATACATGAACACGCACACAACCAAAGATTGTCTGCTCATCTATACATATGCTTTCCCTGCTTTTGACTTCCTAAATTTTTTAATGTAGATTGGGAGGGCGTGAGAAATCTTGTATCTGCACTGCCTTCTTCGTTGCAGAGGGTTGTTCTTGTGTCATCAGTAGGTGTAACCAAGTTCAATGAACTGCCATGGAGGTAAGACTACTTATTTATGGATGTTGAGTTATAAAACCAGTCCTTTCTTTTGGTTGAGTGGGCACTGGCAAGAAACTATGTTAGTGATTTAATTAATATTAGCGGCCCTTAAATATTGTGTAGTTGGGGCTGAAATTTTCATAATTTCGTAATAAGATCCCAGCAAGGAAACTCTTGTAAAAGAAACTTATTTGTTGAAGTTCTCAAGGATAGATTCAAAAAAAATTATTTTCCTGAGTGCAGAGAAATTTTGAAAACAGTGCAATTTTTTGAGACCATAATGGTAAACCAAAGACTGATTAACATTTACCAGGATCAATATTCCTAGCATAAGAAAATTTATATTTTTTCTTAGATTAACCTTATTAGATCTACTATCTAGAACATGTATAGGATTAGGGTTAAACCTTACACATAAGGAATAGGTTTGGTTATCAATTGAGAGAAGCTCCACATGGGCAATGGTATAGGAAGGCACATCCACCTCTAGCCTGCATTCTCCAAGCATGCCTTTGTACCAATGGCTCCTCCGATAATTCAAGTAATACCTCCATGCTTTGACGGCTCCAAAAAAGTTTTTGGTAATGCCCACACAAGGATCACCAGGTTTGTCTTGTCTAGACCTCCAAAGTGAGCTCCTCGCCGATTTCCTTAAAGAAAGCAAAGTGTGGCCTCAATATGGTGGATAAGGTTGCGAACACCCTATCTTCATGCCTTTTTATTTGTAATGGAATGGAGGAAAGGACTGCAAGTCTGCACCAGTCTCTTCCTTATAGGAGACATGCTAGTTGTAGGCATAAGGAAAGTATCCAGTGGCTTGATTCTGGGCCTAGGCACTTTACTGGCTTATGCAGAACATGTAGCTCATACAATCACGTGGGCACCTAGAATTCATGTATTGGGTAAATACATGGTTGTTAGGTGATTAACAATGGTTCACAATGTAATATACCAACAAAATAATAATAATAATAGTAATAATGGTTCAGCGTATGCATGGGTTCAGTGTATGCACGAAGCAATGCATTACATTTAATAGACAGCCTCATAGACCTCCACATACGGCTTGTGAACCCTTCTTTTGAGCCATGAATAAATTTACAGAAATTTTCGGCGAAGCTTATGTATTTCTCTAGGACTGTGTGGTGCAACCAATCCTAAGTGCAATGCCCAGAGACCTACAGTTGTGATGCTAGTAGCTTCCATACCTTACCTACTAACAATTTGCAGCAATCAAAGGCCAAAATTCCTGTCCTGCATCATGAGAGAGAGAGAGAGAACTTAAAACACAATATTGTTGTTCTTTTACAAAATGGTGCTCAGAGCAATTAAAAACTATTTCTTAGTCATAGTGCACATACAATATTGTGCCTGTGCTGTTCTTCAGGATTAATGTAGGGGTTTTTATATCTCTTATCGTTATGGCTTTGAACAGTTTGAAAGTGTCACGTAAGCTTAATTCCGAACTAAACCATCTTGTACTTCCAACTAGTTCACGATTTTTTCAGTCTTCTATTTCTTTCTCGCATGGATTAATTATTTAAATTCTTTTATTTTTGTAGCATTATGAACCTTTTTGGTGTTCTCCAATATAAGAAGATGGGGGAGGATATTCTTCGTAATTCGGGTCTATCATTTACAATAATCAGGTTTGTGTAAATTAGTTATGTAACTTTTTTAATACTGAGAAACCAAAAAACTATCATAGTAATTATGGTAGACTTCAGCTTGAAGAAAAGCAGCTTTATATCCCTAAAATTGTTATCGTATTTATACTTTTTGCTTTGCAGACCTGGTAGATTGACAGATGGACCTTACACATCATATGATCTTAATACATTGCTGAAAGCTACAGCTGGCCAACGCCGTGCAGTCCTAATAGGTCAAGGTACACTATCAATTTTCAACGAGCATTGCATAGATGGATTGCAGGTTCAGTTTTTAAGGCTCAATTATAGGTCCTATGCAAGGATTGAAAAGTCGGCCGATAACACCGAAATGTCGCCGATATGTCGATATTTTGAAGTGTCGACATCGATACTGGGGGGTAAGGCAATATCTTCCCCCGTATCGACGATATATCCCCCGATATCCCCGATATTTTGCCAATATCCTCGATATTTCCCGATACACATAACAAAACCCAAACAAAAATCAGAAATTTTGAAGGGAATTGAAGCAAAATGATGCATCCTTTTCATAGTTTGACCTGTGTTCCAAGATTATGTTCCTAAGGAAATAAAAGTCATATAGGCACGGATCAATTTTATTGAACAACTCACAGCAATTTCATCTGTACAATTGTAAATTGTGTGGTCAAGAATTTCCCAAGCTGCCTCAACTTGATGATTTCAGCAAAGACAAAAGAGTTAATTGCATGTGTACAGAAAATAATTTCAGCAATCATCAATCAGCATAAGGCTGTTTACTCATCCTAATTACATCATGCACTTGCAGCATGCTGATTGTAGGTGAACATGAGTTGTTACCGTGCACACCTACGCCTGGGACTCCAGGTTGTAGTTGCAAAAGCCAATGTGAAACTACTTTATTCTAAGACCATTGCAAAATTTGTTTTTGGTCTTTGCCTTTACTTTTTATTGTATGAATCTAGATGGTTGTCCCTCATAGAAGCTCTTCATTTATGTAGATGGACACTTATCTAAATTGTAATCCAATGTTTAAACAAACTATGGATTTATGCATGGTTTATTCATTCTAATCAACATTTTATTTTCAAACTTTTCATTAACGAGCATTACATACCACTTATATTTCATCATATGTATATCTTATTATTGGTAAATTTTGAGTTTTATTTGTTCAACACATTCATTGATAATGTACATAACATCTATGAAAGTTTGACACCAAAATTATGTGTTTCAATGCCTATATCTGTCATTTTTGTTCATTTTTTTCCTAAAACTAAAACGATAACGATATATCCCCCGAAATATCCGTAAATTGGAGGCCCGATATTATCTACACGGCCGATATTTTAATCCTTGGTTCTATGGTCTTATACCAAAAATTTAGTCTTAGCACTATAAAAAAAGAGGTTAGGAAATTCCAAACGGATGAAGGCTGCTCTGTAAATTGAGCTACTGGAACTAAATCACTAGCTAATGATCACTACCTTAACATGGCCAACTGGTACAAAAGCTGCTTTGGCTGGAAAGAAAATTCACAACATTGTTTTGGCATGAACCATGAAGAGAGAGGGCGGAGAGGAAGGGTTGAATATTGGAAACTGTTATTTTAAAACATTAGAGTAGGGACGATGGCCAATTATGAGCAGTATTACTTTGTTTGCTTATTTCATCAAATGTTACCTTCAGGGTTTTGGATACCGCTGACTTGCTACTTGAAACAGTTTATTCAATTATTGATGTCTTTAATGTTGAAATAAGAAAAGGGAATACAAGGTTCCATGCATTGTTCATAAATTTTCATATACCTTCACATGAATGCTGCTGTTGTTTAGATTTGTTTGTCCCACGCTCTCAGAAACCTAATATAATCAATGCTCCCGCACTAGGTGAACCTGGTTCTGAGAACCTTAAATTTGTGGGAAGGCTTAATTGAGTTGAGTTGAATATGGAGATTGTTGAATGAATTTTCCACAAGATACCAATATATTAGATTTTCCTGTCATACATGCAAATTCTTCTGGTTTAGGCAGGGATCATCTTGTCTGTGTACATGATTTTGGGATTGGGTGTTACCAAATTCCTTCCTATCTTATGTCCTCATCTTAATGGGTTTAATCATTTATGGGATCCAGGAGATAAACTAGTTGGAGAGGTTAGCAGGCTCGTTGTTGCTGAAGCTTGCATACAGGCATTGGACATAGAATGTACTGAAGGAAAAACTTTTGAAGTCAACTCAGTTGAGGTAATTTTCCAGATATGGTTGCAGAATATAGAGCGGTAAACGACGTACAATGTATGTCTGGCCTTGCTTTTAAACGTCCCTTGGCATTTGAACTCAGACTTCAGTCTTTACTTATATTGATGTTTGGGAATGAACTTGAATTTATAGAGATGAAGGGAAGTTAGACGATTTGCTTGCTCGCCTTTATTCTTTCCTTTTCTCCTTGGTTTAGAGAAGTACACTGCTTTTGACCCCTCATCATTTGGAACACATTTGATATCGTTGCATAGTTCATTGGAGACCTAGGGGCATGTGATATAGAGTAAACAAGGAGGCCAGTGTTTATGTCAGACCCTTATATGAATTAATTCCAATTAACCCTACCATATTCTGATGCTTTGAAGAAGTTATTTCCAGTAGTAAAATGAGCAATTTGCCATTCTCCCATTGATTTCTAGTACTGTGCAGGGAGAAGGTCCAGGAAGTGATCAGCAAAAGTGGAGGGAATTATTCAAAGCAGCCCAAGCTCAATAACTGTACTCTGCTTCTAATTCATGCATGAATACTACGAATTGCTTGAAAAAGAAATATAAGCAATGATCCGTCTGTCTATATATTGTAAATAATCACTGTAATATTTCAATTTAGATCTGTAAATTTTGTCTAATTTCCTTCACTTTTTTTTTCACAGTTATGTATGCTCATTGCAACCTGTGAAAGTGATCACATGTCCCAAATGTTGCACATTGAAAAGTAGTATATCTTGTGGCTTCTATCTGAGTTCTTTGGTACCATTTCTTTGCAAGTTTTTGTTTTTGGCTTCGTCTTCAAGGCACAGTTCAGTTATTCTCATATGAATGGCAGAATATGATTGAACTGGACAAAGTAAAACTGACCCAACATTGTCACTGAAATAATTGAACTGCACAACAGAGTCCGTTTAGTGTTTTCTGTTTAGCAAAAGTAATTACTATACACAACACCTCGATTCCAAAATAAGTGCAACAGATTGGAATACAAAACTGCAATCTAATTTTCAGAACTGTTACTAATAAAATCTCCTTTCTTATCCCAAGGGCGATTTTCAAAAGACTTTCCAATTATACTGCGACTCTGATTTATAGTCCCGTCCTCGCAGCAGTACTCAGGAAAGTAATCCAGGAAGCTTTTGCTTCCCAGTTCATCAATTCCATTAAAGAGGAAGTTCACCAGCAAGTCCTAGAGAATAGATTTTAAGTCAGAAACTGCACTCATGTAACAAAATCAAACTCATCAATGTCCAATACCTTTGCTTGTGTCTCCCCAATCAACTTTTTTAGTAGTCCATGCCCAGGATCCTAATGTCACATGTTGTCTCAACAAAATAAGTCAAGAAAACAGATAATAAGGGATTAAGCTGTAAAAGTCAAAGGCCATCAAGAGAGAGCCACCATAACTATCATTTCATATCTAAAAATTTCTTGAAAAAAAATAATTTTCTATTAGAATTTAACTTATTAGGTAGCTTTTTTTTTTGGGTACAACTTGTTTGGTATAATTGAAAATAGTGAATTTCCATTATGAATTCAACAACAGTTCTGTTCTGAAAGGCCCTATAAGTGAGACTGAACAACTTTCAGAACAATATGCACTGGTCTATTATTTTATTCTTCATACTCTGATGGCATTTTCAGTGATGCATCTAAAACATTCGAAGAAAATAACTGCTTTCCTTTTCTTTGTTTCTTTTAACATAAAACACTGAATTTTTAGATTTGCGAGTGAGTAAACCATGGAGATGCACTGACTTCCCAAAAAAATCAGTTCCAAGGTCCTATTATGAATCACAAGGAATCCATACATAAGACGGGATGCATGTAACAATAAACGTGGCAAAGAGCATTAATCACCTTCTCTGCTCTCCATGTTAGATATCTATGTTGTGCTTCACGGTTACACATAATTTTAGAGGCATTTGTCTCCACTACTGCTTGGTCCATAAGCTCAAGCCACGCCTGCAGGAGCAAGAGGAAGTTCTAACACATTACAACTTGGAATTCTACAGTTTAATTGATACCGGAACTACCATATAAACGTTGATATATTATTCAATTCCACTTAGCAGCATCAGGGAAAATATCATAAACTATAATTTTAGATCATAAAAGCCATCAAGCTTATACCTTGTAATAATCCATGAATGCAGAATATAAAACATCATAGTTGTAGGAGCTTGACGTAAATCTTGTCCATATCACAATTGGTGAAAAAAATTTTAATGACTCGCTAGTAAGCTTTCCTCCCCAGGGTAAAAGCTGCACGAAATCTGTGTTCAGTCACGATGCCATGTCTTTTAGAAAGGATTTGGAAATAATTATGGGATCAGCATTTACATTATATGTTCTAGTTTGAATCATTCTACTTACCTCAGCATATTTAAGGCCAAGAGGTATTAGGCCTTTATAGTATTTTTCTTTGTAATCTCTTTGACTGATGACATCATGCAAGGGATTGAGGTCCCTATAAATGATCAATTACAGGTAAGCTCCAAATTTAAGGTATTCAATATTTATACATGATACAAAACGGCTTCAGCGAGAAAAATAAAGTTATGATGTACAAAATTATCAATTTGGGAGGATAAACATACTATAAGTGTCATTTGGCATCAAAAGAGAGTAAATGGTGGAGTTTCTAGATGTAGTGCGCCCAACATGAACAAAAAAAGACAAATAATTTACCAATGTATCACAACAGAAAGTTGGACTTCTTTTCTATAAATAGATGTACTAATGTTTGAGCTAATTTATAGCAATAATATGTATATGTTAGCCAGATGTTGCAAAAGCATTGAATAGTAAAGTATAACATCATGTCAGCATTACCTACTCATGTACAATGGGAATTACTTTTCATTTTTCTATTGAGTTTTACCACATATTTTGAGAACAGTAACTTGGTTGGGATATTTCTCAGTTGAGGGAAGACAACACTATCAGTAATGATGTTTAAGATTAATGTAATGATATTGTCATAAAAGAACAGTAGTCCTACTATTACTTTTAAAACAATTAATAAATAAGAGCTTACAGAACAACTATGTTCGTATTTGCACTGCTGAAGAAGTTGGCACAAAATATGGGCACATCAAATTCTGGTTCTGGGAAGACAGCAAAATCCAAAACCTGAACATGATTTATGATACAACAGTTATTGTCAGTGCAAAGTGTGAATTGTGTTATAGATCATAACAAAATATACAATATATGCACACGCTTTGAGGAAAGGCCTGTCAATCGAGGTTTCCAAACCCGAACTCATCAAGCTTACAGCTTCTCAGGCCATGACCAAGATCTTACTAATTCTCAGATTATCTCCTAGCAGCTTCAGCTTTTAAATTTAATGGTTTTTTCTTTTTTGGTCTGATATATTCATTGGTTATCTATCAATTATTACAGTATTAGAGCAAAATATCAGTTTATCAATTATTCATTGGTTACTTTTAATTCATGATCCATGTAATGTGTGTTGAAACTTGAAATCGATAATTTCACCATCTCCTAACTACTTATCAGTTGGAACAAATAAATACAAGTTTCTAAACCTTCAGGAGACATACTTTCTACTAGCCTAACTTCCAATGTTTTCTCTTATTGTTTTTGTGATATCAGATATTTGAGCATAGATTATGGGATACCAATTGAAATTACATTTATATTTTCTTTTGTTCAAAATCTTCTAGAATAGCAATATGTGAACTGTTATTTACAGGTAATGCAATAAATAAATAAAAGGAAAAATAATCACATGAAAAATCTTGACCTTTGAGATGGAAAATTTCAATGTCAATAACAATATGGCTTCAGCTCAGTTTAAGGTTCACTTTCTAATTCTAATTGCTAAACAAAATCATGTGATACTATCGTACCTTCATAGTGTCAAGAGTGAGAAATATTCTTGCATGACAAGGTAAATTTAACGCTGAAGCTAATCATTAACCGTAGATAAAAACCAATCAGCCTCTTGTGAAGAAAATGAGTATGAATGGGGCTACAACACATTGCACACACAACAATTTTGAAGAGTATATGTATTGTCCTATAGATGATTTCCAACTGATACGTAAGAGATTTCATCCATCAATTCAACGTGCAACCCCCAAATGAACCATCTTTATTTTAATATGCAGATGACATACATTTTGAAAATATAACAGTGGTGGAGTACTAGGTAGTTGACATCATTGCACCAGTATTATAGAATAACAAATAAAACAAAACAAAAGTATTAAGTCAAATGGAACCACTGTGAGCTCTTCTACAGCTCACAATATAGGGTAAACAAAGTGAAATGTTACAGCATGATACCTGCATTGTTTGACTCTCAATGCAAAGGCTACGTAGAAGCCTAACTTTAGTAGCTTCAAATGATAACATTTCAATCTCTGATTTACCGTCCATTGAGATCCTAGAATTATATATTTCCTGATGACAAGCAATGGAATGCTAGTCATGAATAGCAGAAATAATACAGCAGGTAATAATCATTGGTGAAATATTCATAATTTTATACTATCACAGCATCAAAGAGTTGTCAAAATTGGAAAAGTTTAGTAGTTCAAGAAATGGCCAACATGAAATTGCAAACCTTTTGAAAGCTGATCTAGTCCATATAATGCATAAGAAAAAGTTGCAGAAGTTCAATACAACCGAATTCTATCGTTGGTAGAATTGTATCTACAATCAATGTTCCATCAGCTAACATGTCAATGTCATGTTATGAGGATACAATTCTATTTTTGCAGATTGGGAGATTGTAGTTTGAAATATTTGAACTCAACATCTTCTGACCACAAAAGCTATGTTGCTTTACCATATTAGAATGGGGGCCAAGAGATATTTTATATTCTAATACAAAGTATTCATTTTCTCCCGTATATGGCGAACAATCCAATTAAATTAAGCACTTGTATTGGTGATGTATAACGATAATGATTATAAGGAATGACTTGGCACTCCACACCATTGGCAATCAGCAGCAGCCAACATTTTAAACTAGGTCAAAATATGGGAGGAAGGTTGTTCGATTAAGTTCATTTATGACTTCCATGCAAAGTCTGAAGTGTATTTAGTACTGATCTTCATACCATAAGTTCCCTATCTGCTTCTTCTCACGGATTAAGTCATCAGTTAATAGGAACAACACCCAAGAAATAATTTGATTATTGTACCAGAAAAGCATCAATTTATATTTACATGCACAAATTAACGCACACAAAAAGAAAAGAACAAAGACCGAATAATTTTTCAAATGGCGCTCCAGCAGCAAACATCTTGTATTTTCAACAAACAGCTGAGCAGCAAACCCAGCATTTAGTAACTTGGAAATTAAAAAGAAAAAGATTTACTCATCCAAGTTTTTCAGTACCATAAGGAACAATTCAAATCAAACCAATCTAAGAAAGAAGAACCCATATATGCTGAAAGGCAATAGAGTGCGTAATATAAGATGAGAGTACATACCTGCAAGGGAGAAGGTGTCAAATGGGTGTGGCGTTTGGTTTCATCCAAAGCAAAGTTAATGAATTTCTGGTAAGAAATTGCAGAGAGTTGGAAAATGGGTCTCTGCTGCTTCCTACTGCTACCGCAAATGCTACTAAATAATGCAGCTCTGATTAATGGTAAAGGTCTTTTGGGTATGCAAAAGCTTAAAGAAGAACAACATTCCATTGAAGAGAGAGAAATACTTGCACTGAAGCATCAACCAACAGCAACATAATAAGTAATAACCCCCTCCTGCTGGGTTTTAAGTTTTCCTTTTTCCTTGTTTTTCTTTAACCCTCCCCTAAAGAATTGAAAATTACAGACAATTTTAAAATGACGAAATTTAGATTTCTATCATTTTAATTTTTGATAATTGAATAATTCAGTGTTTGAATTTATGTATGTCAAATTTTGTAAATGACAGAATTTTGTAATTGACATTATGGAATTTATGAAATAACGCCTATTTTTATGGAAATTAAACTTGAAAATTTGATGCCCCAATTTCAACACTTTTGTCAATTTTTTATCTTAAATTCTTGACTTTGAACTAAATTTTGAGTTATTTTCCTTAAAACAAACGGAGGGTAATAATTTTTTTTTTTAAGTGCTGCTAAAGATAGTGAGTTGTTTCTCAGTCCGTGTTCGGTTCAACTTTACCGAGTTACCACTACCGCACTGCTCAATGCGTTAGAGCAATGATAGCAGAAAATCTACTGAGAGACCCACCATGTGTGTTGTGTCCCTTTCAATAATTAGGCCTACGTTTGCCTCATTCGAACCATACATAACAAAACAACAGGAAAAGCATTGTAGCGCAAAAACGAACCGTGCCTTTTATTTCAAGTTTCAATTCAACTATCGGAACCGTGACTTTTTTAAAGTCTTTATTCATACATTATAGTGTGATGTGGCAACTTATGTGGTAATGTCAGGTCAATTAATGAAGTTTGCTTATTGGAGTTTAACCCAAAACTTCAAGCATTCGGGGAAACTCATGGGTTTTTAAGGATCAATTTAAGCTCATTTTTGGGTTTATATAAAAATTTGAATTAATGGTCGTGATGATGTGTCAACGGATTTTTAAGCTAGATGGATTCGGATCCTCTGTTCTTGATATCCAAACTAGATAGCTTGACTTTTGTCAATGCCCATTCTACCTCATTAATATCCATTTGTTATTTTTTTACCAAAATAAACATTTTCTCCATTCATTATGTAATTCTTGTATAATTTAATAAAAATGAGAAACAAACTAATTTCAAGTCAATATTTATTATTAAGTGCTACTCAACAAATCCTAAAATTAAAGGTCGTTTAGCAACACTCTTATTATTTTGACATTTTTAAGAATTGTCACATTTAAGGTTATAGAATACTTGTTACATTTAAGGTTATACCTTCTCATTGATTTTAGCATATCTCATATCTCATGTTTGAGAAATTATATGCTACCACCTTAGCTTGTGATACTCCCATTGAAAATATACCAGTGTCTTAAAAATAATAATTTTTTTTATACAGCTGGATTTGGAATCTAATTATTATCTTTTGAATAAAACTAAGAAATCAAAATATCAAAAAAAGAAAAAAGAAAAGAGCCACCACCCGTCGTCAACCTCGCGCTGCCTTCCTGGCCGCTGCCCACTCACTTCCCCCCTCTCTGTGGTCCTTCTCACACACTTCAATTGCTTAATCATTGTGCAATCATTTTCTCACCCTTTCGGTGGCTACCCCAAAACTAGCTATGTTTTCTCCTTTTTCTCACTAATTTGTTAACTTCTGATTTTCAACTTGCCATCAGATGTGACGAAAGTTGGGGTGGGAGGTGTCTGTTAGTAGTTGTTCATCTAGAAATGCTTCGAACACCTTGTGATGCCCTAGCCGCCGAGCATGTACTTTGGCAACTTAGCGGCTTCGCTTGATCTCGCTTGTGCCTCAAGGAACCTTGTATGGATTCGAGACTATTCCTCGAGGAGATGTGAAAGGCGTGCCACTACTAGTGATACTCTTCTAGTAGAAAGAGGGAAGTTTGATGAATATGACTGCGCTTATGTATTCTTTCTTCTAACCAAGGCCATTGTGCTCTAAAGAGGGAATATGGCTTTAGATAGGTTCTTTTTCCGCCTCAACTAAGAGGACTTTCAATACCTTAAGTATGGTCGAGGGATACGCAGAAAAGCAATGTCCTAGTCCGTTAATCTGATCGAACACTCAATGATAGATTTCTTGTATTAAAATTAGTCCGATGACAAGGTATTTTCACTAATGATTGCATGCAAGCTTGATCAATAGAAACTCGATTTAAATACAATAACTCAATAATCAAGGAAAGCTGAAAATGATACAATCGGACAGAAGATCTATAGTATCGGACAGAGACAATAATCGTCTGCGACAGTCGTGTTGTCCGATACTAGCAAACCAAAGAACACTCGCGATCGTAAACTAGCCCGTATCGCAGATGAACAAATTTGCTTCGACATAAGTGAGCTGGAAATCAAAACCAACTATCAAATCATACCAAGCATTGCCAGAGAGCAAAATAGGTTACAAACAATGGCGATGTTATTCCAATCAGAGTTGTCAACTCGGGAATTAGACAAAGCTATGTGTTTGGGAAAAGAAGAGAGTTCCAACAAGGAGTTGTCAACTGGGAACTCAAAGAAAAAGAAAGGAGTTGATTCAAGTCTTGGTTTTGTCTCAGAGAGACACTTCGCAAGAGATTGAGTCTAAGACGTTGAGTCTTGAGTTTTGAGAAGTTGAGTCCGGCTTTTAGTCAAGTTGTGTGTCCCTCGCTCGTCATTGAAGGTCAGTATGTATACATAGAGAGGTAAGTCCTTTAATCGCGATGCCTCGGAGAGCCCTTTGGGAAATGCAACCTCGACCGCCACTTGTGTGAACCCTATTTCGCTGATGTGACTCGGACATATTAAGAAATCTCCAAAGTGAAGATTTTCCTGCGCAGTTGATCAAGTTGATTAAGACCGGAAAATCCTCAAGATGGTCTCCTAGTTTTTCGCTGAATTGATGGTCTAAAGCCTTTTCTCGATGGGAATAGTGGCCATACCGCATTAAATGCGGTGGCAATCACATTAATGGTGGTGTGAAACGCCTTTACTTACTACGCTCCTCCACTTGTCGTAGACCATGCTATATCCGATTTGGTGGGTCATGCTTGGATTTTCCAAAGGATTAACCCAAATTGCGATTTGAATCCTCTCAAAACCAGATCCTTTGCGAAGGATTTCCGCGAAAAATACTTGCCTCTCGAGGAGTTTCTGTCCTAAATGAGACGTGGCATTCATATCCGGAAAGAGACGAACAAAAGCATCGGACACTTGTGTCCGATGCGCCAGTTGTCTTTGAAAAGCCTCGTTGACTATGGTCTTTTGGTCCACAATTGCGGCCGGAGCGTGGTTGGGCCTGGCCGATCCCTCCTTTTGGGCTTTCTACGGTTGCAAGGTGAGCCTTTTGATGCCTTGGGCCTTTCGCTTACTTAATCACCCATCCAAGTCGTGGATCAAGGTCTCAGGCTATTTTTGGTACGAACAGAGTAATTGAATGAAATTGAACCCTTCACAATGCTGATGAGATCTTGCAAGTTCATTCATGGGTTCAAGAGATCTTGCAGTTTTAGAGAGAGAGAGAGAGAGAGAGAGAGAGAGAGAGAGAGAGAGAGAGGATAAGGAGGAGCAGAAAGGGGAGGCAGTGCGGCAGCGGTGTAGGGGATTGGGTTGGGGGTGGGAGGTGGATTTTGTTGGTCTTCTATGTTCTTTTCTTTTATTCTTTTATTTTAGTTTTTTTCTTTTTTAGTTTATTCTATATGGTATACATGTTTTAAATCCACTGTAAAAACAGTTCAATTTTATAAAAAAAACTATAACACATGGCATATTTTTAATGGGAGTATCACAAGCTGAAGTGATAGTACAATACCATTCTATAATTTCTCCTCAAATTGGTCATTTGTGTACCTAAGTATAAGACTTTATGAAGTGTGAAGACTTAAATTTGGCGTTGGTGTGTTTAAAGGTGGGTCTTTTGTTCAGTTTGTATTTTTTATTTCATTTGGTATATTTTTGTCTCAATATTGGGGAGGTTGGATTTTATTTTGGGATATGATATACTGGGTGTATAGGTAATACATGCTAGGTTTGATACCTGCTTTGGAGGTGATAAACACAACCGTGCACAAGTTTTCAAACATGAACTAGTGCTCATACAGTCTAGGTAAAATAAGTAGGGTTTTTGGTTTCTACTTGTTAGGTAATAAAATTTTAACACGTAAATTGGGATGTATTTAGTTTGATCATTGTATAAGAGGTAACTCATACATAGGTAAATTAGTTTTTGGGTTAACTACATAAAACCCCCTAAATTATAGGGTCATTTTCAAGTTCATTCCAACTTTAGAAACATTTACGAGTATATACTCAAACTCCCAGAAACCCTACAATTTACCCATTTCGTTAGCCAAATCGTTAGTTAATCTGTTAAATGATGATGTGGCATTTGTGAGACCCATTTTTTAACTGACGTGGACTCCACATAAGGAATAAAATAAATAAAATAAATGAAAAACAATAAAATAAATGAAAATAAATAATAAAAAATCTAAAAACCCAAACAAAAAAAACCTCATCTTCTCAAATTTCCCCTACCTTCCAGCCTGACCTCCAACCCACCCTCCCCACAGCTCCTCCATTAGATCTGACTCTCTCCAACCCAGATCAAGTTGCCATCTCCATCTCTCTCTCTCTCTCTCTCTCTCTCTCTCTCTCTCTCTCTCTCTCTCTCTCTCTCTCTCACTCTCTCCCTTGGTTTCACCTCCATGGGTGTCTTGTATGGTCACTCAAGGTCTCATTTTGGTCAGTCATAAAATGTTGATCTTCGAGTCTATGACTCAAGCTTGTGAACTTTGTTCTTTGATTAAAATTTAAAGATATGCAATTATGCTTGTTCTTTGATTGATTTGTTTTGTTTTGTTTTTTCTATTTGAGTATCAATGATCTAGTTGCACGGCCCTAAACCTCTTATTCGAACATGGCCTTGTGCCACCCAGATCTAATCAACAAGTTGAGTCACATCCGTACATTGATGAGGTCGAGGAGGGTTTGGATTGCGATGGCTTCGTGGGGTAGGGGGTCTTGAGGAGAGAAGATAGATTTATTTTTTTATCAATCAGAGTTGGTTTTGCTTGCTCCAATGGAAGATTCGCTCCCTAAAGATTCTTATTTTCTTGGATTGGACAGCTCTACTCAGTAAGTTGCCAATCCCTCAAGTTTTGGTATAGGTATTGTGGGGTGTTTCGAGAATTTTCCGTCGTCGGAAATTTCTCAAGACACCCACGCGCTGCCGGCGCATGGGCCACTGTGTGGCGGCCTAATATGTTCCAGAATATTTCCCGTCGTTTTGGGCACAACGGTATGCTTGGATTTGGAATTGATTACTGTTTGACAGTCGAACGGATATTGCGCCTAATATGCGATACTCCGATGTTTGTACCGTTCAATCTGTCCTAATTTCAAATATGTTGTTCTATGTACCTCTAGGATCGTGTAGGAACTCGCGGATCGAGAATCGGAGTCCCCGATACTCCGAATCACCAAATCTAGGGTTAGGGGAAAAGATCGTCGTCCGATCGTGCCATTAGCTTTGATTCGACCTGCTCGATCAAGGCCAAACTTTCAGGACTTATTTAGTAGACCTTGTTGGACCTATAGGAACTTTCGGATCGGAAATATGAGATCGTGGGCCCTGTGGGCTCGGTTAACAAAAAATGGGAAGTTTGACCACTTGTTGACCACGGGTCTTTTGAGACCATCTCACCTCTTGGCTAAAATGGCCTTGGGACCATGTATGAGTGGACTTTGGGTTCCTAGATAGTTGTATTAAATCTTATGGTTGTCCTATTTGTGGATTATGGTATTTTGTGGTTACTAGAGGTTATATTAATGTTTAAAGTTATGAATATTTTGAGTTATGGAATACATGATTATGGGAATTCCAGGAATGCTTACTATTATTACTATTATTATTAGTGCTATTAATATTATTTATAAAGGATTATGGTGACTTTGGGTATGTTATGGACTTTGGTTTTGGTGCATTAGTTTATGTGGTTATCGGACTTGGAATTTCAATATATTTGAGATTTTCGGAATTGGTATATATATATATATTGTTGGGCTATGGTTTTGGAATTTAAAATATGGTGTTTTGGATTTTATAATCTTGTCTTATGGGATTATTTGAGGAATAGTGTTTTGAATATTATTAAAATCGAATGGGCTTATTTAGTTTTGGTGTTTTTCTTACTTATGGTTTTATTATGATTTTCAAAAAGGAAGTCTAGGTGTTATTTTATTATGTATATATTTATGTTATATGGAAATGATTTATATATGCTTAATTGTGGTTTAACATGCGAGATTGATAATTAAATGTTTAAGAAGGATTTCTAGTTGTGGGTTAATGTTCCGGTTTTAGTTGAGAATGTTTTGATAGAATTATAAATGGTTGCATTTCAAAATAGTGAAATTAGGGATTTATCTTGGTCTTAAAAGGGGATTTGGTTATTTAATTAATATTGATAAACACTTGGAATTTGAATTGTGGTTATGGCATATTGTTGGAACTTAGTTGTGTTATGATGTTGAGATACTGGGTGTGAGTGGTATATAATGGTGGTGGTGACATTGGTGGGAAACTGAATTATTTGGTAATTAGTATTTTGGTTAATGAGGTTATAAAAAGGTGCTATCGATTTGGTTTCGGCCTACACGTTGTTATTATTATGATAATTATTACTATTGTTGTTATTATTACTATTGTTATTAATATTATTAGGTGTAAATATTTGGATATTGAGTTTGGCTACGTTTGAAATATTTGGAAATGTGATATGGGATTTACAGGGATCGTTATTATTATTATAGCATATGCATTGGGTGATATTGGGTTATTATTGGATGTGCATTTTGAGAGATTGGGATTTTGGCTTTGGTTGTGAGTTTTTGGGAAATTGAATTAGGGGAGAGTATATTATACCTTATATGTGTATATATGGGTTTATGAAAGTAGATTTCAAATTTTGGCTATGGGTTGCAAGCCAATGTAAGTACCTCCCCTGGTTACGGATGCTACCCACACGTGCGATGTGTTGTCGGCGTGTGGGAGGATGATTCGGGCACCCTTGACTGGGTGTGCTGTGGGCCATTGGCGGGGCAGTCTGCGCCCGTAAGACTTGATGCAGCCACACGTGCAACATGTTGCCGGCGTGTGGGCTGGGAGCAATAGTCCCCGATTGGACTGTTCAACCCTAGTCACGAGATGATGTGATGTCGTCCCGTGGTCTAGCTAAACAATCCCCCTGATTGGATTGTTTTCCCCTGGTACATGATGTACACCATGATATGTACCTCCCCTGTTATCAGATACTTGAATATGGATACGTGGTTATGTCCTGAGCATCCTTGGCGGGGTGTTACTGAAGGCCCTTGCCGGGCAGTCTACGTGCGTAGGACCTGATTTTGGCCACACGTGCCATGTGATGCTAGCATGTGTGCTATTAAGCATCTGTCCTAGTCCCCTAGTTGGACGACTCAACCCTAGTCACGGGATGATGTGATGTCGTCCTGTGTTCTAGCCAAATAATCCCCCGGTTGGATTGTTTCCGCTACAAGTTCTGGTGTAGTGGTTATACCTATGTGTACATATATATACACATATATATATATATATATATATGTATTTGTACTAGTACAATCTTATTCCTATTTTCTTTTTAGTGAGGATCCTTCCTCGCTACATGTCCCTACAGGCATGGGTTTTGGGTAGAGAGCAGTCCGAGAAGGGGAAAAAGGAGTTATTTTGATTATGTTGATCATATGTTATATTAACGAGATTATTTTGGAAGTTTAGATTTTTATGGTTTTACAATAAGGACTAAATGATTAAGTTTGTGTTTCCAAGAAATTGAGAAGATTAATTAAATGGTTTTGAGTTGTGAATCGTGGGAGGAAAAGAACTTATATAATACTTGGTTATGCCTTGTTGAAATTGAAGTTGAGAATGAATCTAAATTTAGTTGTCGGTTTTACTTGAGTAATAACTACGCATTTGCTGAATGGTGAATTTTGATTTAAGAACTACGTGTGGCTTGATCCCTCAGTAAGGGTACGTAGGCAACCTAGGTTAACTTAGGTGCAGCCGAGGATTAAACTGCATGGGTTGTGCTTGAATTGTATATAAGTATATCATTGAATCTGTTAAAGGTTGTTGAGTCTTAAATTCGAAGCTCGTTTGAAGCTTGAGTTATTTTGTTTTATATGTAACATTGTCTGAATCCCTCTAGAATCTTTTTTGGTTGTGGTTAGATTTGAGGCCGGAGGCCTAATTTGTAAAATGTGTGTGCTTTATATTGTGCGTGATGAAGTTTGGGTAGTTATAAAATTGTGTTTTGTGCAATTGAAAATTTGGTAAATGTTCGTTTTTCAGGGGAGACTCTGCCGAAATTTTGGCAGAAGTCTTGACCCTCTTTTCCTTTGTTTTCGGAGGAGAGGATATTGTTAGCCAGTGGGCCCGGCATCGGGTTGATGTCGGAACAAACCACAGGGTCCGGCATGGATTCCGAGGGGAATTCGGGTTGGGTCCTGTCACGTATTGTTTTGTTGATTAATCATAAATAATCCTACGAGAACCCAACGTTATGAAATGATGCAAAATAAGGGTGTGAAGTTGGATATTGAGGTGAAATATGATCACGTATCAATAAATAGTTTATTCTAAACGTGCACATCATATTGTTATTAACAACACTTTCTGTGTTCATGTAAGAAAAAATATTGTTAATAAACGGAGGAAACTAAACCCTAATGAGAAGGTAGTTTTCGGTGCTCATGTTTTGAAGGTCCAAATGGTGAACTACATGAAGTTCAAGTTGAAATACGGATAATGACTTAATGCAGTCTAGAATGATTTCACAAATTCAGGGCTAAAATTGTTGGTAGGGAAAAGGGCAGCAGTAACTCAAATTCAATTTGGTACCCTGGTTAATATGTCTTACACTCGATTGCATTGGTCATTTTGCAAGTTTCTTGTTGAAAGGTACAATATGTATAGTTCTTCCATCCAACTACACGATGAAGTCCTCAAAATAAGTGATGCTAACTTTGAACATGTGATGAGGCTTCCAAACATCAGAGGGGATGTTCATTTTCTAGATCTCCAACATCTTTTGGAAGCTGGTGATATAACCATTATTTCATACATTTTTATTATCTTTCTCTTAGATTTTTGCTATATTCTTGAGTGAGTTTAGTCCATTTTTACTTAGTTTTGTGTTTTACTAGGTTTGAAGAGTAAAGATGGAAAAGCAAGCAAAAGGAGCATTTTTGGGATTAAAAGATGTTTCGCAAGAATGTGCTGTGCAGATTAGTCAACTTGACAGAATATACTGTACTTCCTCAGAGCGAATCAGATGTTGAGTCTTATATCGTTGGAAAGATACGGATGTTAGCTTTCCGTAGAATTTTACGGTCCGTGATTAGGACGTGTGTGGAGAGAGTTGTGGCCGTTTTAGTACAGACAGTTCGGGCAGAATGTGTTCTGCGGGTTTTGCAAAAATAATCCTTTTAAGTTTAATTCTTGGAGTCCAATTTATGTCAATTACATTTGGGAAGTATTTACAAGGATGTGGGGTAATTTTCTGAAGTATGATCCTATATTTAGTAGGATTTTGGATGCCAACTCATTAAAGTCAATTGGAGCCAAACTAGGAAACCAGAGTTACCAAATCAAAAGAGGATTTGTTCCTTATTTAAAGAAGATCATAAAAATAGAGTTCTATCATGCTGGAGTTGGAAGGAGAGTCAAAGAGCCGCTGCCATCGTCAAGTTCTCGAGCATCGTCACAATCCATAAGTTTTATTTTATGTTTTCTAGTTTTTCAATTATGTTTTCTTTGAACATGCGTAACTAAATTATTCTCTAGGGCGAGGATGACGCCCGAGCATGGATAGTTATGATTTCTAATGTTATTTAATGGATTCTAAGTTTCTTTCAGATGAATGCTTAATCACTATTTTAATTGTTGCTATTTGTTTAAGTTCTTTGATTGATCACCTTAGGGCTTTGCATCTAGTAAATTGGAAGATGAATTTGAGGCAGAACCAGCAATATAATTCAATTAGCTTCTTGTGATTAAGTGTGGTGAATTACATTATTGCTTGACGAAGAATAATGGTTTGCTTAGTTCTCTTGTTTTCTAGAACATAATGAATTCAACTTGTTAAATTTATGCCTTAACCAGGATAGATTGCATGATTGGGTATATGATCTTTGTCTGAACTAGAAAAGAATCTTACACTTAAGGAAAACTATGGTCTAAGTGCCTGGAAAGGACTTAGATACGGGAATTATCATCTAAAGAATCGAAAGAATCTGTTGAATACATTGAAATCTAACTTGGATTGCTTGTGGTTGATTCCGAAACCCTAGACCTTCATCATTGTTCTTCAACCTTAAAATTCAACCTTTTTATTCTAATTGCTTTTATTAATTTCTTATTTGTTTCAAAAACTTTCACAACAACAATCTCTACAAATTCACTCGCATATCAGTTAGATTTAATTTAGGTATTCGAATATTAGATTAATTTGGAATCCTCGTGGGAACGATATACTTAGACTTGTCAAACGCTATACTACATCATTCTTGTGCACTTGCAAGGGTAGACCAAGTTTAAACAGGAAATTAAACAAAATCCTAGTAAGAATAGGAAAACAAAAGAAGTAACTAATAATTTAAAGTAAATAGAGCCCTAGCCCAATTGACTAAAGGCCCAAGTGCTCTTTGGAGAGCCCAATAGATGCTCCTGCATCAAACTCCCCTGGTTGGAAAAGACTCGTCCTCGAGTCTAGATCCCCATCATCGAAGACTCCATGAGAAAACTGAATTCTTCCTTTCCAAATAAAGAGATATTTTGAATATCGAACCATTCTTGAACACTTATGATCATTCTCTTGCATCCATTCCACCAGGTTGAGAAGAATTCGTCCTCGAATTCCAATGTTGTGATGAAAACTGTCCAAACAGAACCTCCGCTTGCATAAACTGTCTATAGAACTTTGGCCTTGAAATTGAACATTCCCACTCCAAAGAAATAGATACTTAGAATATTTAATCCTTCTAGAACAATTCAAGTTATCTATTGTATACAACCTCGTAGCCCAAAAATCAGAAGTATCACAAGAAGTCATCTCATCTCTAATGGTTCCTTCAAGACTTTCTTGTATCACCTTGCCTTCAAATTTGTATGGATTGTGTTCCTTCAAAAGTTCAGACCCAACATTTTCTTGATCCACCACCTTCAAGATTACACTAGATTCATCTTGCTTACTCTCACCATATACATTGTCAAAATCAAAACTTTTCTCAACCTAAAAACAAATTTCACAATCCTCTTCTAAACAACGATCAAATATGGGAGGGATATCTAAATTTACGAAACTAATTAAAGAATTAGAGCGAACCACTCCTTCCAATCCACCTCGATCACCATCACCATGGTTTCCAGCTTCATGAAAGGGGTTTGCCTCTTCTTCAAAATCATCCTTACGACCACCTTCCGGTATGTCTAAGGGTTTGCGGTTGGGTTCCGGAATCTCCATATAGGCATTTGCGCGTTCCTATCGTTGGAGGGCTTGCACCGCTCTCGACAACTCTTCCATCATACGCCACATCTCAGCCATCTCTAATTGTTGGGCTTGGTTCCCTCGTCCACGACCTCGAGCACATCTAACGAGCAAGGATTAACCTAGGCTCTAATACCAATTTGGCACAATGCAATGATAACTTCATAGTCGGGTTCGTATGGGATGATAGCTTGGCACTAAAGCTGATTAAATGGTTTACAATGCACATTGATTTTGAAAGCTCTACTATTGGGGTTGTCTCAAAACATGTTAGGAATGTGGAAGTTTTTGGTGTAAACATTCAACCGATGGCTGAAAAGGTGGTTGCAGTATAGGCAAACAACTGTTTGTAGAGGTTGAACGTTCAATGTCATAAATTGGTGAAAAATTATTGAATGAAGTATGTCCATTACCAAAGATGCAACTTGTACTTAAGGAAAGGAAACCAAGGAAAGAAACTCATTGGCAATAATCTCGTTTCATACTAACAAGAAATGTTCATTCCTTTTGTTTCTAGGTGAAATCCCTTGACAACGTGTACGTTGACAAAATTATTCCGGACTTTGAAATGGATGGAAGTTCACAAAGTTCAACATTGTCCTACTGAACTAGGCTCAAACCAAAGATAATGAATAGGATTGCGGCCTCTTTGTTATGAATTGGATGGAAGATAATGAATGCACCTTGCATGATGCGAGTGGGTTAGACCTATAATTTCAAAATAGAGTGGGCTAGATTTACCTTACGTACAAACCTACTAAAAAGATAGAAAACTCAACAGTATGAGTGAATTTCATTCATAAGAAAAAACTAACACTTAGTTCGGGGACATAATGAGCACTAAAAAAGAAAAACTAACACCTATATTTACCCCTCAAATTGCATATAATACATATAAATAGAAACTAGTAAAACTAAAAGACAACAAGAAATAAGCATGCACTGCACATACAAACTAGACCTGGCAAACGGGTCGTGTTAATGGGTTTCGGGTCATGTTCGTGTCAACCCGTTAACTTAACGGGTTGACACGACATGACCCGTTAAGTTAACGGGTGAAAAATATCAGACCCAAACACGACACGCGTTACAATTCGCGAATAACCCGCACGACCCGTTAAGATTAAACCAGAAAAAAAAAACAAAAAAACTCTATTGCCCAGCAGCCATGAACCTCCTCACCAGAAAACAACCCTCATATAGATCCCCCCACTCATCTACCTCACTCTCCTCTTTTCCCTTCTCTTCTTCTTCTCCTACTTCTCTCTCACACCCAATTCTCTTCTCATGGTGAACAAGACCTCAATTTCCCGATTCTCAAAATGCCCCTCTCTTGGAGGAGAAAAGTTCCTTTGGTCCGTAGCGTTGAAGAACAATTCGAGAGATGGAGAGAAGATAGAACAATTCGAGAGCTAACAATGATTAAGTTAGTTTGAATTATAGAACAATTGTGGCTTCAGCAACAATTCGCACAAACCCTTATATATGCTATGCTTGCCGCCTCTCATTCTTCTCAGATCTCAATCACTCTCCTGCTTTCAAGTTTCAATAGTACAATTCGGAATCAAATTTCGGTGTTTGGTTTCTACTATTCTAGCCTTCCTTGATAGTGTTTCGCATCAATTTCAACCATTTCTTGCTGGATCTAGATATTGAGCATCTGTTTGGGCATCTTGGTTTTGATTGTGTGTGCATCTGTTTACCCGCTCATTCCTTGCAAAAAATCAATGTTGGAGGAGCAATAACGGATGCAAGAGCGAGAGGTTGGCTTACCAACCCATTGCATATATAATTGTGGCTTCACCCATACGCTCCCCACCCACAACCACAGTGGCTTCAGCAACCAGAGAGAGGGAGAGAGGGAGAGATGGAAAAGGAGGTGAGGTGAGGGCAGATATGGATGAGTATGGAGAGAGAAGAGGACATAAGGTTTTGATCGAATACAGAAAGAGAGAGAGAGAGAGAGAGAGAGAGAGAGAGAGAGAGAGTGAAGTCGTGAGCGGTTGAGTTAGGTTAGGTTTAGTTTTAGAATGTAAAATTACAAAAATGCCCTTTTTCTTAACGGGTTAATGGGTGATTCGCGAATGACCAGTTAACGACCCGTTAGTTTAACGGGTGACTAACGGGTTCACCCGTTTTCAACCCGACCCATTAAGCTTGACCCAAATACTGTTATTTTCGTGCGAATTTGTGTCGTGTTAACGGGTCGTGTCCGTTATTGCCAAGTCTAATACAAACAACACTACATTGCACCCTTCGAATCTTTACGGAGATAAATCACTAATTGTCAATTCATTATCGATATTATTAGCAAATTTTCTTTCAATGTGAAGTAACATACAATCAACAAGCCACGCGATTCACTATTGCTAGCACCATCATATCATTGACCAAGGATATTACTTACTGAAAGAGTAAGTTTATCAAGCACTTTACAAATATCACTTTTAAGAATTGAGGAATTAGTATCATGAACACTCACAATATCAAAAGAAATTTCTCGAATATGCCCATCACAACCAACAAACATTAGAATAATAGTCATTTATTCCTTCATAGAGTAGTCAAGTGCTTCATCAACGACAATACATAATTTCTCATCTTCCCCAATTTCACCGTGTATCCTCTTCCTCACTTTGCTAGCAAAGGCATTCCTTGATTTGCTAGCTACTTAATGGCATATATTGTGGTTGTAATCCTCCACCGATTTTTTGCAATTTCTTGTGTGGCTTGCACTACTCTACCAATATGGTGAGTTGGGTTCTTTATATCCATCCAATTTTGCATAGCAAAATGACATGGTGAATTTATAATCCCTACATGAGTAAGGAAAACAAACTCTTCTCCAACTTCTAAACTCATCAACAATGAATACCTTGTGTGCATGATCAATAGTAAAAAGAAAGTAGGGAAAGCAAAACACTTTATTTATCATGAACAAAATACTCAAGCCAGGTGTATTGCTTGTAACAATCCTCTTTAAATCGATGTTTTTGTTTCATTTCTAAGTGGGATGGATATTCATTTTCTTTTGGTTCACATGATCCTATCTCCAACCCAAATGAGGCTAAACTTAAATTCGCTCCTTTAAAATACAACTATTTATGTATTGACTGGACTCAAACAGTTTTTCCCTCCAACCCTGCAGACTCAAAATTTGAGTCCAAAACTTTGTTAAATTGTTTAAGAATAATTAACCTCTAATCTTTTTGGTCGTTAATTTTTCTTTATATTTTTTTTTCAACATTCGTGATTTAATTTTATGAACATTTTAACCTAAAAAAAATCTAAATTCTAAAACATAATATATTTTTTGTGTATTTAAATTAATAATATTTTTTTATCGTTGCATTTAAATTTGATAGATTAAATCCCAGCCATTATATGATGAATATAGGCATTGGTAGCAACTACCAAAAACAAAAAGCAGCATGTCAAATTGAATGGCAGCCACACGCGCGTCCCCAATGTTGGTGGGGTTGAAAGTTGATATCACGTGGGGGCCACCATCACATTAGCTAGAAATGATGTCTACGCATGGGCTTGTAAGCTCCACCAATTTTCAATATAGGCAATAGACAAGGCGCTATTCCGCCTGGGTTTTTGATTGGAGTGATTGAGATTGGCTGTGTTCAATGTATTAAGCGAAACTTGACTTCCCTTGGTGGTGGCAATCCAGGTAACTCGTCAAGAAATACTTTTGGGTAGTCGTCGACTACTGGCGTCGATAGCTTTTCTCCTTTCTTTAGTTTTGTAGATGCTATCAGAGAATAGCATGACAAAACTCTCTTGCCTCCATAGCAGGTTCGCAGGAGGGGGCTTGATTGTACGATACGCTCATCGAGCCTAAGGTCCACCTTTTCTTTTTCGTGAGTGGTAACACTAACCTTCCTTTTCTCGCAACTTATTATGGCTTTATGGTTTTTCATCCAGTCCATGCCTAAAATTAAATCATAGCCCACCATCTTCAGTGGATATAGATATGCTATTAGTAGGTTGTCCTTAACTAACAATTAACAGTCTCGGTAAATAGAATCCACATTAGCACTTTCACCCAAAGGAACATTTATTACTAATATTTTATCCAACATCTTACGGGTTAATCCTAAAGTTTTGGCTAACCACAAAGAAATAAAGGAATGAGATACACTAGTATAAGCCAAAAGCTTAACTTGAGTGTTGGATAAAATAATCGTACCCTCAAGAGTAGTTCCTTCTTCTTCGTCCTCGTACCTTCCTGCAACGGCGAACACTCATCCTCCATTCCTTCCTGGTTGTGGATTTTCAGGTCTCCTACCTGGTTTACTCTTGATGGTGCTTGTTGCGCAGGTCGAGCCGCTTGGTTTCCGACGTCGTTTCTCAACGGTGGTTGTCGTTGTGTATTTGCCCCACCAACTTGATTCCAATGTGGATAGTTGGGTCTAATGTGGCCTTCTTCACCACACGCATAGCAAGTAGTGGTATGGTTCTTCTTTGGAGCTGGTTCTTTGCTACTAGAACCTTCGTCATTCTTCTCCCCAAAGCTTCGTTTCCTGGGGTAATTTCTTTTTAAATCTCAAATCTCCCTTTTGAATATTCAAATCTTCCTCCAAGTAATCGGTTGAGGAAAAATCATTCAAACTCATTCCAAGTAAGGTATTCAACGTACCCGCCCTCTTGCTGTAGTATTGTGTCCCACCAAGTACTTGCCTCGTTCTCGAGCATCTGAGTAGCAAACCTGACCCGATACTCTAGTGGTGCATGCATGGAATCTATTTTTTTCTTTATGTGATTGAGCCAGCCTTCGGCCTTCTCAGTTTCTGACGCCCAGTTGAACTTCATAGGTTTTAGCTTTAGAAACTGTTCCAGGAACTTCAACTCGCGCTCCTGCTCGCATTCAACCTCATTCGTGTTGACATTTTGCACATTATGCTCATCCATATTCTGTGCATTCTAGGCATACATGTTTTGCACATTTTGCTCATTCACGATGTTCTGTGGTAAAGCTTGTAGCTCTACTTGGACGATTGCTGCCAGTTGTTCAGGTGCCATAACTTAGGTTTTGTGTTGTACAAGGACTGTCTACTAACGACTTGTCAATAAGAAAATGAACTGTTGAAAAAAGACAAGTTCAATATCGAGTCGAATGAACACTCAAGAGTCTTAGAATCAGAAAAGATTTTAGATGATTACTCGAAAATTGAAATTCTTGGAACAAGTCCAAATAATTCAGAGAAATGAATGGTTGGGCTTTTTTGAAAAATATATTTACTTTTTCAAATCATTTAAAACCGCTTAAAAATCTTTTGAAAACAATATTCTGCTCTAATACCATTTTTCTGTCACGCCCCAAAATCAAGACACGTACAGCGACACGTACCCTTGTGGATCTCGAAAATATAACACATGGATCAAAGGGTGAAACTCCCAAGATTCCCAAAATACGATAAGCCTTTTTAATTAAATAAAACGGGTTGGATCAGAGTTGTATACAACAACGGAAAACTGAATAAAACATTTCACAAACTTTATTGTCAAAATACCAACCCCAGAGGTTAGTGGTAGAATACTAATAACCTCATAAGTTATTTTACAATCCATAAAGATTTCATACACACCAACCATTCAGAATTCATACGGAGGAAGGAAATAAACAAGAAGCATCCTCAAACTCTTAGGAAAGGAAATCACGACATGTCAAAGGTGATGAGGTACATGGACCAAATATGTTTACAAATACAGGAACAACACCAAGTAAAACTCAAGGGTTGTGATCTACATGAAAAAGTAGGGGTGAGCATCACATACGTTCATTTGCCCTGTTGGAGGCTCCCGACCAGATTTGAAAATAGATAGCAAAATAACATAGTAGTGTTCATGAATAACAGTGAAAAGAATATGCCCAACACAAACCATTTCCATATAAATATAGGATCAAAACAGTTGGCATGCTCACACAACTTTCGCAAACCTTTCCTGGGTACCCATAATATGCTTGTCTGACAACTGATCCCTATAGGCCAACTACCCTTACCAGAAATAAAAATATAACCAACTTACCTTATGGTAGCGAGAGTGTCCATTTCAATGGTTACACCTCGTCGATTATCACTCACGCGTAGGGTATTGGTAACGTCTGTCCGAGTAACCCCTTTGGAGGTTTAGGGAATTGAAACCCAAGGAAGTTGATATGCCCCTTTCACCCTCAGGTCATCGAGGATAATGTCCGCAGGCGTATACCATCAAAACTTTGGAGAACCAAAGCCAAGCATTCATAAACCAAACAATATGGCATCCAAAAACAATGCATCTTTCGCATAGAACAATATTTACTATGTCATACATACACAAAATAAAAGTCCAAGAGTGGGTCCCTCTACCTGGAATCCAAAGCTTAAGCGTGACTTGCCCTCTACACCTTTGAACTCAAACTGGCCACTGCTGAGCAACTGAATCATAATTTAACATTCAAAAATATTACAACAAATCCTTGATTGCACTTTAGTCCTTTTTCTTGTCTTTAATTGCACTGTGGTCTTTAAACTTAATCCAAAGTTCAACTTAATCCTTATAAGTCCTTAAAGTTTCAAGTAATTTCAAAATTGTCCCAATAGTCCTTGAAGTTCCATCTCTGGTTCGAAAACGGTAAAGTAAACGGTATGGTAAAGTTAAATTCTAAATAATACTTTGTTGTTCGTACACATGGACCAGAGAAATGGATATAATTTAGTTCAATAATTTAGGCAGGAAAATGACAAAAATATTATTCAATTTGATTAGATTTCAAATGGACAGAGTAACGGCATATGGTGTCTATTTTAGGAATAACTTAAAAATTACCCAATTATAAAGTAATACGAATTGAGTATTTGACAATTTTAAATTGGGCAGCATAACAGCTATGAATGGAAATATGGAATTAAAAATGAATAAAAGAGGAGCTAAGGGAGAGAAATTACCTCCGTAAAATACTATGATGAATAGCACCATGAGTGAATAGTACCCCCGAGTGAAGATGGCATGAAACGATGAATAGTAGACACTGCAAGCGGTCTCGAGTATGAATAGTAGTTTTGGATGAATAGTGACTTCCCGGGATGAATAGTAATGGCTTATACTACGTATGTGAAGTGAATAGTATTTTAGGTGGACAGTATCTGGGGTAAATAGTTACTCCGAAGAATGTCGGAATAGTAACTCTAATGGAGGAGAAAGAGAGCAAGAAAGGGAGGAAGAGAGAATCTATTTTTTGGTGTGAAGAAAATGATAGATTTGGAGGGGTATTTATAGAATTCATCGACGGCTCGGATTGATTCGAATATTTAATTCGAAGGCCCATATTAAAAGATGAGTTTTGGATAATGTGTAGTAAGGTACATGATAGCTTCAAGATGGATGGTCCAGATACATTCCCAACAATCAAACTAAAGGCCAAGATCGAGTCAAAAGTGTTTGATTTGATATACGGTCCAGATCTGATTTAGAATCATATCAAAGGCTTAGATTAAACGTGCGTACGGTATAGCGCTATATACCCTAGTTTTCCATGTCTTCCAAGTCTTCCAACCAATCAAATGTTGACATGTGGCAAAGTGATAAGTTCCAACCAATCACAAAATGCCATGTGGAAATTCCAATTTTAATTTCCTATTTTTCAACTTCGAAAATTCACTCAAATACTTCAGAGTTCTGAAAAACACCAAAATTCTAACTTCATAATTTCGGAAATATTTTAATTTTAAACATAATGACATTATTTACTTGAAAAAAAAAATGTCACTTACCCCAAAATGGACCGTGCAATTTTTATTGTGGGCAAAAAATATTCTAGAATTTTTTTTCAGGGTGTCACAACACCAATCCTGTTGGAGATGGCCTTAAGAGAATCTATACTCTTAAAACATTATCACGTTGATTAGGTGAAAATGTGATGACGTAACTCGGAGCACGCTCAAGATAACTAGTATCAACTTCTTAATCACAATAGACTCATTAAGACTCAACTCTAACATTTTTTGCCTCAACTCTTTGAGGTTCATAAGGAGGTTGCGCCACACAAATTGTAAGACATAGAGAAGGGCCAGAAGACATGCTAGTTTTCTTTTTCTTTTTCTTTTTTTGAGACGTAAAGCAAATAAGGAACTAATCTCTTTAGCTTTTTCATTTATACAAAAAATTTACTCCCTAAACAAAAGCTAATAGTATATGCATGTCCTATTTTTTAACCAAGACAATTATCAATTATAACATGATCATAGAAAACACCCATTGTTTATCTTAATTCATTTTCCTTGAAATGATACAAATTTGCCCCAAGCAGCAGACTCATGAACCACCTAGCGATTTCCAAGTTCTCTTGCCAAGTAAGGGCGGAACCATGAATTTTTCAATAGGTGGGCTAGCTAAAGTTATTAGCTTAAAATCTAATAATAATTTTTTTTTTGTACTTACAGTTTATGTACTCTTTCTAGAAATAAAATATACATTAAATCATATATCTCATGTCAGTTCATAGCTCTATTAACTAATTTCCAATAAGCTTTTAACATAAAACAAATACATATTAAATACAACGTTATACACTACAAGAAAATTGCCCTTAGTTGACACTTCATAGTTGACGGCTATTGAAAAGCCATCAACTATTGTACTAAGCTTTGACACTTTTTAAAAAATGTCAACTATATATTAGTGTTTGTGACATTTTATAGAAAACGTCAAGTAAAGCCCTTCATACTTGACACTTATTAAAAACAATCAAGGAAAGTGCCTTTATACTTGACACTTCTTAAAAACAATCAAGAAAAGTACATTTATACTTGACACTTATTAAAAGCCATCAAGGAAAGTCCCTTTATACATGACACTTACTAAAAGCCATCAAGGAAAAGCCCTTATACTAATTAACGCTCTAAAAACCCTCAAGGGAAAGACGCGGGTATTGTTCGCGGGCTTTGAATAGTACTCCAAAAAATTCATCTAAGTGTTTCTGCTCCCTATTATTGAACTCACCAGACATTTCTTCGTTTCAAAACCCAATATCACACAATCCCTAGGTTTTCCTCTCTGCCTTCTATCAAGTCTGAAATTGGAAACACAAAACATAAGAGGAAAATTCTCAATCAAAAATTTCAAAGTGGGTCACTAGTTGGGGTGACAACTCAGGGTTAGCGATTCTTCTTGTCCAAAGTTATTATAGTTGAAAGGGAAAATTATTCATTATATATACAATTATAAAAAAGAAGCAGATTTTCTGGTTTTTGTTTCACACCCTTCATTTCGTTCTGTTATTATCACCTTTGTTTTGCTTTTACTTTCAAAGGGGAGAAAAGCAGTGGCCGTTCAGCTTTGTCTCATTTACCAGACTGATTGTGCTCATGTGTTCTATAACCATAGCAATTTGAAGGGAACTAACCTCATTCATAAATTTAAAAGAGAGAAAAGTATAAGGTGAGTCTTTTTATTTCCTTTTTTATTTCCATATATTTCCTATGCTATTTTATGTTCTTGTTTTTGTAATGGGTAGCTTTATTTGAACCTAATTAATAAATATTTCAAAAGTAAATCCAACTAATTTTTTTCCTTTAGAAATTTATCCCTTCGATTAAAGAAATTTAAAAAAGTTCCAAAAATTAAAACACTACTAAAACATAAAATTAAAGGAAAACTGTGGCCCAACTATTCTTTCTTGTTTCGAGATTTGAGAGTCATGCATTTTGTTTCACTTATCTTGATGCAGTTTCACTTTATATATCTCTTTGAAGTTGTGGGTTTTCTTCATTACTTAGGTACCTACCATGAATCTCACTCAATCTAAAGAAGCTTTAGGGGGCTAAAGAGGATCTTGAAATTGGTGAAAAGTGAGGATTTGTAACAAATTTGAGCTTGTGGACTCGATTCTTGACAACGAAATTGGGTATGTGTTTTCTATTGTCCTATAACATTATCACTCGATCATGTTTAGTTGAGTAGTGGAAATTAGGTTAGTTCCTCATCTTTTGGTATGTATGGCAAGGAGTGCCCCTCACTTGTTCGACATTTTGTCTCAATGAATGAGCTTCCTTTTTCTTTTCTAAAGTTTCTATATAGTAATTTCTCTTTCATTGTTGTATATTTATGGAATCTAATAGGTATAGGCTTAATATCTTGAAATAGCAAATATGATGTAATAGCTATAGAAATAGTGGTATTTAGTTAATTATGATGTAGCTTAAAACGTAAAAATCTGAGAAAAAAATTGGGTCATTAATAAAATGATATTTGACAACATTGTGTCCAATTTTGAAGTGGGTTATATTGCAGGGAAATATTTCTTAGTTTGAAATGGATAAAACTTGGATGTCAAAAGATAGAAGGTCAAAAGAATATGAAGATGGGGTTGAGCAGGTTTATTGAGTTTGCGACAAGTCATGCAACTAACCCCAAGCTCATGCAATGTCCATGCCAAGTGTGGAAATTTGATGTTTGAGACCCCTAAAGGCATAAGAAATCATATGTTTAGGAGAGGTATTGACCAAAGTTATAAGATATGGAGTTGGCATGGGGAGGTTGCTGGTGTTGGTGGAACAAGTAGTGAAGTAAAGTTTGACCAGTCATCTAAGGAGGTCCAAGAAACTGTAGAAATGGTTAATGCTGCTTATGATCATGATATTAGTGACCCAAATTCATTTAGAAAACTACTTGAAGATGCTAAAAGCCTTTATATCCTAAGTGCCAAAATTATACAAAGTTATCTTCGTTGATGGAACTCTACAACATTAAAGGAAAACACGGAATTTCTGACCAATGTTTCTCGGAATTGTTGAGTTCTCTTGGCAAAATGTTTAGGTAAACAATGAGGTGCCTTCATCAATGTATGAAGCTAAGAAGACGATGATCGCTACTGGGTTTGGAATATGAGAAAATACATGCATGTCCAAACGATTGCATACTATACGTAAAGGAGTATAAGGATTTATCTTCTTGCCCTATATGTAGCATATCAAGATGGAAGACAAAAATGGATTGTTCGGCTAAGAAAAGGAAAGGAGTTCCTGCAAAAGTTATGTGGTATTTTCCCCCTATTCCGAGGTTTAAGAGAATGTTTCAATCTGCACAAATGGCAAGGGATTTGACTTGGCATGCCAATGTAAGAGTAAGTGATGGCAAACCACCCAGCAGATTCACCATCTTGGAAGCTCATTGACCAAATGTGGCCAAATTTTGCTGAGGAACCTAGAAATCTTCGGTTGGCTCTTTCAGCAGATGGCATAAATCCCCACAATTCCCTTAGTAGTCGGTATAGTTGCTGGCCGGTAATATTGATTACTTATAATCTTCCACCATGGTTGTGTATGAAACGAAAATTTATGATGCTATCATTGTTGATATCAGGTCCGCGACAACCAGGCAATGACATTGATGTTTATTTGGCACCCCTAGTTGATGATTTGAAAAATCTATGGGATAAAGGTATCGAAGTTTACGATGCATACAAACAACAATTGTTTACCTTAAAGGCTGTTTTGTTATGGACTATAAATGATTTTCCCGCATATGGGAACTTGTCTGGGTGCGTTGTGAAGGGATATTATGCTTGTCCAATATGCGGAGAAGATACATATTCAAATCGATTGACACATGGCAAGAAAAATGTTTATACAGGACATAGACGATTTCTTCCCCGACACCATCCGTATCGGAAACTAAAGAAAGTATTTAATGGTAAGCAAGAGTTTGGGTTTCCTCCAAGGCCATTGGGTGGAGAGGAAATATTAACAAAGCTTAATGCAATTCATGCGTGTTGGGGGAAGAAAAAGACAAAGCCCAAACCAGCTAGCAACAATGAAAATTGTTTCAAGAAGAAGTCAATATTTTTTTGAGTTGGAATATCGAAACATTTGCATGTTCGTCACGTTGGACGTCATGCATATTGAAAAAATGTGTGTGAGAGCATCTTTGGTACATTGCTTAACATTCGGGAAAGAGTAAGGATGGAGTTAACTCTCGGCTTGACCTTGTGGATATGGGCTTAAGGACAAAATTAGCCCCTGATTTTTCCAAAAGAAAACTTACTTACCAACAGCATGTTATTCACTAAGTAGGATGGAGAAAAGATGTTTTTGCCAAACATTGTTTGATATGAAGGTTAGGAAGGATATTCTTCAAACTTTAGAAGCCTTGTCTCAATGGAGGATCTAAAGCTTTATGGTCTTAAATCCCATGATTGCCATGCTTTAATGCAACAACTACTACCGGTGGCTATACGTGGAATACTTCCTAAGCACGTGAGATATGCTATTTCAAGGTTTTGCTTATTTTTCAATGCCCTATGTAGCAAGGTGGTCGATGTGTTCTAAACTTAACCAATAAATACAAAATGATCTTGTCATCACATTATGCTTGTTAGAAAGATATTTTCCACCTTCTTTCTTCGACATCATGGTTCATTTAACTTGTCCACCTTATAAGAGAAGTAAGATTGTGTGGACCGGTTTATCTTAGATGGATGTATCCATTTGAAAGATTCATGAAAATCCTCAAGGGCTATGTGCGTAATCGTGAACTGGCCCAGAAGGATGTATTGCCTGAATGTTACATTGCGTAAGAAACAATTGAGTTTTCAACTGCGACTATTTATCAGGATCAGATGCAATTGGAAATCCATATACTACGAAGCATTAAGCTACAAGTTAGTAAGCCTTTAACAAGTGGGCGATCTTGTTGAGTTGATCTTAATTTTGTGGGAACAAGCACATCTTCATGTTTTGAATAATACTGAAGAAGTTCAACCTTTTATAGAGTAAGAACTTAACTTATATAAGTTTCTTTTTCTGTTTCATAATCTTGGATGATGAATTTGGTGCACTACTTTTGATTAAGGTCACTATTTTTTCCATGATTGGATAGGATGCACATGGCTTGGCTGAAATTACAGCATCCTTGTAAGTTAAAGAGACAGAAGTGGTTGAAGGACGAACATAACCGTACATTTATCTACTGGTTACAAAATAAGGTAGCAATAAATTTTGTCATTTCACCTTTACCCGTGTATAATTTAACTTTCTTTCATGTATAGGTTTCAAATGTTGTAAATGGGGATGAACCAATATCACATTACTTGAAGTGCATAGCACAAGGACCTCTCCACCATGTCCTACAATTTCCTGGCTATCTTATTAATGGTTGTCGTTTCCACACGAAGGAACGGGATAATAATAGAGTCAATCAAAATAGTGGTGTGAGTATTGTGGCAACGACAATGCAAATTCCAAGTGCTAAGGATCAAAACCCAATATTTGGGGAGATATGCTATTATGGAGTTATCACGGAGATATGGGAACTTGATTATCAAATGCTCAACATTCCTATATTTAAGTGTGATTGGGTTGAGAGTAATAGAGGCGTGAAAGTTGAGCTTGGTGTCACATTAGTGAACCTCAATCGAATAGGTCACAAATCTGATTCCTTTATTTTAGCTTCACAAGCAAAGCAAGTATTCTATGTTCAAGATCAACTTGATCCGAGATGGTCGATTGTTTTGTCTAGTCCTCAAATAGATTATCTACATACTGAAGGTTATGAGGAGCCCGACAATATAATGGAATATGATCCTTTTACGCAAGTATTGCCATATGTTGAGCAATTTGATGTAGAGGATGAGGATAATGAAGATTATGCAAGATCAGATTGTGAGGGGATTTGGATTACTGAAAAGGCATCAAAAAAACCAAAAACGGGTATTCCCTCTATATCTCCAGATTCCTCAAAATTATATATTCAATTAAATATAAAAAATTAGATATAATTAATCATCTTCCTTTATGTCAAGTGGTTTGAAACTATGGTATAATTTGTTTCAGGTTGCTAGCATATGTTTGGAACTTCCATGTTTGTAGAATTCCTTATCTGTAGAGAGAAGAAGGCAAAGGTCTTGTGGACATCTGCTAGCGATCTTTTGGGTGATTTGGATGGAAAGAACCAGCGTCATTTTGTTGGAAAGTTGAGGGAGTCTTGTTGTTTGGCTAGCTTTTTCTTTCCTTATGTTTTATTTTAGGATGGATTATTTTTTGTTATTGGTTCTGTTTTTAATATTCTGTTTCACGATTTGAGGTTGCCTATTTTGTGGATTGCTAGCCCACTTTGATTGTAGTTACCACTCTTTATTAATATAATTTCTGTTCAATTTCAAATAAAAAATGATTTGGTTCTTTGTACATTCATTAAATTCGGTTTATATGTTCTGGTAATATTTCTTAGTTTATTTGATCTATTCCCTCTTGGTCGCAGAGTTATACACATTATGGACCTTGGCAATGAAATTGATGTGGAGCTCAACCAAAAACATACAAGAGGAATAACAAGGAAACCAAGAATTGCTAAAAACCGAAGTCGAGGTATTAAGGAGATTGTCCAATACAACAAAAAAGGCGTACCTGAGGAAAAGAGGCTACTGATCTTATATCCACCCCGGGTATGCTAGCACGTACTACAAAGCCAATAATTTATGATGATTGGCATAAAGTTCCAAAAGATTTAAAGCAGAAGATGTGGGAATACGTGGAGGTAAATTTAGAACTATTTTTAATGTACATTTGAGTTCATTTTTATTTGTTCATGTACTCTTTTTGTTAATTTGAAATTTTTAGTATTTTGCAGAAATCATTTGTTGTGGATCGTCGTAGTAAAAAGAACATTATGTCGTCGATTGGAATTAAGTTTCATCATTCAAGCATACATTGACCAAATACTATATTATTCCTTTCATGAATGATTCTGAGCATTTAAAGAGTCCACCAGATATGTACAATTTTATACAAAAGAAGATTGGAATAAATTTGTAGCGAATTTCTCGACAAATTCATGGTATGTACACATTTCTATTTTGTCATGTCACTTAAGTTAATTATAATCAATTATTTTGGACATATTTCTTCTGTTTTGGTCTTTAAAAATTTATATGGACATCTAATATCATACAATGTTCTAGGCACTTAGACACATAGCACAAGAAAGCAAGGCAAAGCATATCTACAATCATAGACTCGAGCATCAAAGGCTATGCTGGCTTAGAATCAAAGATTGTAAGTGTTTGAGTAATCATTTTATCAAACATGTTGTGAATTATATAATTTTCTTTACTCGTTGTAGAAAGTTGAGCTAGAGCTAGTGATGATGATGAACTTGATGAGTGTACTTTGGAAGAGGGCTGCGTCAAATGGCTAACGGGCTATATGATCCAAAGAACACAGGAAATTGTGGAAAAGATTGTAAGTTTTGATGTTTCTATGGACTTACTAAGTTACTATACTTGTATGTATCTTTGCCAAACATATTAAAGTTACTATCCATTTGCTAACATCTTGGGTAATTCAGCAAACTTTAATTAATTTGCTCTCGCCAGATATAATTAATGTATATAATTTTCCTTTTCTTCTAATTGTCGATGAAGAGAAGGTCATAAATGTTATTGGCTAACCTGATAAGACTAAGTATATAGTATAGGTCAGCACTAATTTAAGTTTATATATAACATTTAAAATACAAAAGAAAGCATATAACATAAGTGCCATTTAGCATGAATTTCAAAAGAAATGACATCGGCAATCGGATAGACTAGAATATTTGCAGTTGATTCTAATTATAAATGAAACTAGGTTGATTCGATAAATAAATATAAATTAAATTAAATTTCAACAAACATAATGCAAGTTGATGAACCCTCCGGTCCAAAGGTTAGTAGCATTACATAGGACCACACACTTGTTCTCTTAATAGGATAAGTGATACACAAGCGAGGAGCTAAGGAAGCCTCTCCTACGAACAAAAGTATACCAAAAATCATGTGCTAATAGACACAGTGAAATTCTTGAGTAACTTGCATCATCACTTGCTCATTAGTCACTACTTGACATTATATGGGTATATTTTGGAAGCATGTCTTATACTCAATTAAGTTGTAAATTTTGTAGGATGAACTTACCAAGCAACTGAGTTAGGAATCACGGACAAAATAGTTGGTGATCATGATATTTTGACTCAAGCTTTGGGCACACACTGAGCATTGTGGTCGTGTTAGGGTGGAAAGTTTGTCACTCCAACTAACTATTTTCATGATCCTAAACCCCCAAATGATTGGGATAGGAGAGAACGCAGTCTTATTGTCAACGTGCAGCACTAGAGGAAACAGGTGAGAGGACTAAGTCAACAACAACCTCCCACACCACAATCAGGTGTTTCTTCTAATAATGTAAGACAAAAAAGTTGTCCATGATGCTCAAGTAAAGGAGACTTTTCTGTTGTGGAAAAGGAGTGCGTAAGGATCGGACTTGTCAATTGGCGCTTGTCTCCAAAGATAATATTGTTGCCACTCGGAACAATTCTAGAATATAGGACTCAAATGTCTTGGTGGTTATTGAAGTGGTTTTGGATCGAGATGCACTCCTTCCATTCCCACTTGATGATGTCTTGGTCTATGTGAATGATGGGGTGGGGCATGTATGTACTGGCCTAAGGAATTTGTTCTTCACACCACTTCTAAGGTACTCAGTGCTTTAATGAATATATATAATTAAAAAAATGTTAGTATTTTGGTATATCTTAAGCATAATTATTTACTTTGTTTTATTTTATATGTATAGGGGAGGTTAGAAAAGCTGATCTTCAAAAGGTAACATTGGATCGATCATAAGAATATTTTTGTTTTGGCATATATCATTTTACATACAATCTTACTTTGGTTATTTCCATGTTTAGCCAACCAAAAGGTTGAGAAGACTCTTAAACAGGTATTCATCATTCAGTTTTAAGTAAGTAAAAAAGAATACTATATATGTTCATATATGCTTATACATGTATACTTAAATTGATTTTTTTTTTTGTTATTTTCATATTTAGGATTCCAAGAAAGTTGAGAAAATACCTATCACAGACACTTACCTTCAGGAAATCCAAAAACTCGCCAAAAATCGTTACTTCTCTCCCTAAAATCCAAAAAGTTAGGCCTACGATGGAAAGTTCAAAGCCGATGGTCCAAACTCCTATTCCGAACATCATGGACTTTAAAAATCCTCGATTCCATTGAAGTTTTTGCCAAATTGGTAATGCGTTGTGTCACAAATGATTCTACTTTTCAAGTAAATTTTGAGGATGACACATTTGGTTACAACTTCTATATATTTCTTACCAAAGAGGATCGACTTGCCTTACTTCAATCTTTGGAACTTACGTTGACTTGTATCATTTTATACATGAGGTAAAACAAACACTACATGACATTTCCCGAGGTGTACTTATATTGTATTTGTTTAACGTATTTAGCTTTGTTTAGGAAATTATATGATGACATGAAGGATGAAGGTCAAGTTGAGGTGTTTGGCTTTATCAACCCTGCTATTGTATCCTTAGCGGAAATTTAAATAATCAGCTAAAGCGGGATGAAAGATCAAGAAATATAGCAGATCGTCTTGTGAAGGCAAAAAAAATCAGCTCATAATCATGCCTTATAACCTGCGTAAGACTATCCTTTAAACCTTACTTTAGATTTGACTATGTAAACATTATCGTTTAACTCGAGTAATATGTAATATTCTTGTGTCATAGATTCCACTGGATTTTAGTTGTCATTGACTTCTCTTCCATGTTGTTTACTATTTGGATCCATTAAGGAATGATATTCATGAGGATGTCAAAGTAGTTGTAGACAAGTAAGTTCCTTCTTGAATATCTTAAATTTTTGTAATATACTTTTATTATGCTGCAATGAAAAAACAAATGATAAAAGTAGGTGTTTCGATCTCATCCCATCAAGGCGCATATCCCTTATATTTAAAAATGAACTAATGATATTATGATGGTCTATGATTTCTTTAGCGGGGTTCGAATATTCCATTCAGGGACCAAACAAAATAAAAGGCTTAATCTCAAGTGGATTACCATTAAGGTCAGATATAATTTATTTCTACAAAAAAATTACAAGTGACATAAATTATTAACTCTAGTAACTCTTTATATAGGGCGATTCAGCCTGGCATGGTGGAATGTAGGTACTATGTCATGAGATACATGAAAGATATAATAGCCGACAAGAGCCTACTTTGCAACACGGTAGGGAATTGGTTGTTAATTCACATTAACCCTCATAGGAACATGACTATGGCTATGAAAATCATATAAAAGTATTCTTATTTAATTAGCATCAGTCAATTAGCTTCTCCTTGCTATTTTCTGTTGTGATATATTATGAGTAAGTTTGTTATTTTTGTTTGTCCCTAGTTTAATGGAAAGGAGACATATAATGAAGATGAGATAAATGAAGTACGTTGAAAGTGGACTACTTATGTCTCTCAATTCATTTAAGAGAGGTATTTGCTTGTATCTTAATTTGAATATCATTTCAGTCTTTGCTATCTCAAAACTTGGTTATTACAATGAGTGTGTTGATTTGGTAGTTGTTGTGAGATGTGAAGACCATTTTTGCATCGTTTTATTTTCTATTTCACTCTGTTAATGTCAAGTACTCTCTTGGTAGATGCTTTGAGATGGAAATACCATTTTTGCTTTTGAGAAGATGATATCACATACGTGGTTTTAGTAAAGCTATCTTATTTTGGAAGAAAGTGAAAGGCATTGCTTGTTTGTATGGCTGCGTGGTTCTACAACCTTCATGAAAGAAGGTAAATTTGTTCATTGTTAGCATTATACATTTTCTCAAATTGTTCTAAGAACATTCTAATCGATTTCATGTGTCTTACCTTTCATCTTGTGTAGTTTTGTGCATCATATACAGCTGCAAAATTAAGTACCATATACAAATTTCCTGCATATTTTTGGCTGTACATTTGGCCCATCTCGCTTTAAGGTCTTGCGTGTACTTCTATATATTTTTGTCAATTAGAAAAGTTGTTTGTGCAGATAATGGTTATACTACGTGAATATTTGATCATGCATTTTCCTTTCTAATGTGCATTTCGTGGTATCGAAATAACAACTCTCACGGATGTAAATGGGGAGACGTTTCTATGTTTCACTTTGTTAAGGTACTTGCATTTTTTTATTTTTTTAATTAGTTCCATTTATAGGAGAGCATGATTAAGCGATTTCATCATGCATATGAATATTGATATAAAATTACTACATGGTATATTGCAGTCTCTAACACTTTGGGAATTTAACAAGGCCATGTTCTATTGGCAAAGCTAAGTTTTTGGAAGTATTTTTGTATGTATTCAGAATGCACTTGTAGTTATAAATGAAACTATATATAATTGGTCACATATGTATCATGTATTTTAAGTTTATTAGTTTCAATATATGGGACTTCTCTCCAAGTAATTTTTATTAATGCTTTAAATTATCTTGTATTCTAGTGAGACAACAATTTATTTCAATATATGGGAGTTTGTTTTGTTTATTGATAAGATGTTTTACCATCTCAAATGATTAAATCAAGTAATTAATAGTTATGAAATGGAGTGCAGCATCATTAGCTAGTTAGGAAAAACTAACAAAGTAGTATTACATGATGTATTTTAGCTGTCAAGTAATATTCCATGTGTCGATTTTTAAATCTTACTTGACGGTTAAAACGTGTCACGAACAAATGTTACTTGACGGTTCAAAAGTGTCAAGTAAGCTTAACTTGACGCTTTAAAACGTCAAGACAATGTTAGTTGACGGCTATTAATTTGTCAAGAACAAATGTTAGTTGACGGGTTAAAGCAGCATCAAGTAAGCTTAACTTGACGCTTTAAAACGTGTCAATAAAGTATTATATGACGGCTAATAGCCGTCAAGAACGAATGTTACTTGACGGTTAAAATCGCGTCAAGTAAGCTTAAATTGACGTTTAAAACGCGTCAAGAAAGTGTTAGTTGACGGCTATTAGCCGTCAAGAACAAATTTACTTGACGGCTTTAAAAGTGTCAGTAAGATTTTTATTGATACACACTCTTGGATTTTGAGCCGTCAAGTAATGTGATAGGTGACACGTTTTAGCCGTCCAACTAAGGCCAATTTTCTTGTAGTTAATATCATAAAGAATTAGACTTTTTTTTGAACTTTAATAAGTTATTACATACTGGACTATATTTAATCTATAGGTTTTTTTTTAACCCTCAAAAAGCTTCCTGGGCTACAGCCCACTGTAGTCCATAGGGTAGTTCCGCCCATGTTGCCAAGTAAGCATGTAACTTTTCTAGATGACACAAGGTATGCATATCTTGATTCTCTTCATGTACACAAAATCTCATTTGAAAGAAACAATAACACTTTGCTCAATGGAGTACAAATTAGAATTTTTATTATCGCACCTAACATCTTCATATCGTTGTGCAACCATCATAAGCAAATCAAACTTATTGTAGCATTATGAAAGAAATAAGCCAATATAAATATTCAAGCTCTTGTTATCGTTTCAGCGACGAAAACATTTGGTTGCTAAAAGATCAAATTTTGTCGTTACGTTGGTCGCCGAAAGCTCTTGGTTGAAAATAAGAAGCGAGCAAACAATATTGTGATCGCCAAAGAGTTTCGGTGACCAAAATAGTTCGTCGCATATCAAATCATATTTGGTCGTCAATGAGTAGGTGGTTCGCGCCCAAATTGACAGGACCCGACCCAGATTCCACCCCGGAACCCGTGCCGGACCCTGTGGACATGCCCGACATCAACCCATGTCGGGCCCACAAACTAAACTAGTTCCCTCTTCCCGAAATTTACAAAGAAAGGGGCCAAGACTTCTGCCAAAAAATGGGCAGAGTCTCCCCTGAAACAGGGACTAACCCAAAATTAACAACCTGCCAAAACACAGCAGATAAGAATATCCCAATTGCCAGCATGCATACACAAATATGTAACAGCCTCCGGTCAACAAATTCAATCCTAATGGACGATAACAGAGCAATCTAAGAGTCAGCAGAAATAGAAATAATAGAATACAAAGTTTAGGGTTCAAGGACGACAATCCTACCTTCAAACGAAACTCGAGAATAGATGCGCACGGCCGAACAGTAACGAAGCAACGACTACGGTCTGGGGGGCGCAAAACAGAAAGAGTGTGAGTGGACAAAAACAAGGTTTTACATACTTAAATCAAAGTACTAACCCCACCGTTTAAAACAATGCGAAACATGCATATGAAACCGTTTATATACTTTAGTGACTTAAAAACCACCCTATCTCAAAATAGGTGAAAACCTACCAGCTCAAAACCTTTTTCCGAATAAACCAACCTTTTACTTTTCCCGAGGCATAACCTCCCAAAACACGAACTCATATACGTATGTATAAGTATAACTGAAATAACTTGAAGAATGTAAGCACGAGAATATAATGAAATCCTCAAATACCAAAATAACATTTAAAATGTCAAACATTCCGTTCATGCCAAGAAAACCAAACTTGACAACAATATAGAAATCAATTGTAGTTCAAATCATATATATAAATATATATAAAATCAGGATTTACAATCCAACAAGTAAAACCTATCAAATACTGAAATCCAATCAAGTACAGTAACCCAAATCAGGTAAACAGTTTCCCAAACTTCCCCACACTCACAACCATGTGCTCACAAGCACGACAAGCGAGGAACGATCCTCACTAAAATAAATATGAATACGAAGGTACTAACACACGCGTATAGGTATAATATAACCATAACAACGAACACAAGTACCAAGGGAAAATAATCCAACAGGGGATCATTTGACTGGACACAGGTACAGTCTCATAAAGAACCCGTGCCCAGGGTTGAGCCGTCCAAAGTGGGACTAAACTCACAGGCCTATATGGTAGAAACTTACCAACCATAACTCCGAAATCTGTCCTACACGCGCAGACTACCCAATCAATGGTCTACAGCTACACCCCGTTAAGATATGCATCGGATCGAACCATACCAAATCCAGGTAACCGTATCATATCAATCGTCGTGCGATCATCAGTATTAGAACAGGGGGAGGTACAATACAAGGTGCTAACATCACTCACATCAATCGCCACACGATAATTAATATATATATATATATAAACAATCACAATGTACCCAACCCCAAACATCAGACACCAGGACATATACAAGTCCATCAGTCAACTAACCCATATAAATACTCAAAGTCAGGACATCATCGTCCAAAACATATATTTCTATATTCAAAATAATCACAAGGGTCAAATGACCGCATAACAGACCTTACTCAATTCAAAAGTCACATTCACCGAAAATCCGTATTAAAAACCATATTCAAATCTTAATCAATGCTCAAGTCAAGCATATCAAATCATATTAAAAACTCAAGTCCCTAAAACGTCAAATCTAAGATATATATATAACCAAAGTATAGATAACATTTTCATATATATATATATATATATATATATATATATATATATATTCAAAGTAGAGATATATAAATATATATATAACCAAAGTACACATATATATGTATATATATAACCATTTCCCATTATTCCAAAGTATTTACTCAAATTAGTCATTTATATATAATTACATATATATATATATATATAATCAAAGTATACGTATTATTAATCATAAGGTTTTAACGCCAAAATCGAGTATGAAATCAAATGGACTAAGCCAATGTCCAACTTTACCCAATTATATCCTTAAAATATAATATAACGTTTATTGAAATATAATATCCAAAGAAAACCATTAAAGTCCCAATTAGGTGTAATAATCTATATTTTATATAATATAACGTTTCCAAGCTTAATATAGCTCATTTATATAATCAAAATCCAATACGAAAACCACCGGGCGTTCACCACGTCCCGTTCAATACCTAAAGGTATAAATACTAATAAAATATAACATCAGGGCCGCACATACAAATTTCGGAAACCCAAATCATGCATACATCTCAATGCAAATCCTTTTAAATGTATTTCAACTCAAAGTCAAGGCAAGACTTAAACTATTAATAAATTCAAGATTTAAAACCATTAAATCTCCTTTCATGCATTTCATGCAAATCATTCAAATCATGCTCATTGAAAACAAAGTCCACTCACCGTTGGTCCTACGCTGCTTAACCCTAAAGGGTCCCGCTTGTTGCGTAGAGTCAACGTACCTAAAGCGATAGATACGAGGATTGGATTAGTACCGTGAACTGAACGAGAATCTCAAACTCAAAACCTACCAAAACCCGACTTAACGTGCACGTACATCGTACGAAAGATTCTAAGGTCAAACTACCTCTTTTAACCAGTGGGACCGCCTCGGAAGACTCATGGTCAACCGGTGGTCAAACACCCCATTTCGGTCAACCCGGCCCGCGGAGCCCACGACCTCCAAAAGGATCAGGACATTCCTAGAAATCCAACAAAGTCAACTACGTGGCAAGGCGACCTAGGGAGACCCTCGGTCAAACCTAGTTAAACTTGGTCAAACTGACCCGAATAGGTCAAATCGGACCCTTGGGTCCCATGACCTCCAAACGACGTCCTAATCGCAATCCGAGCACACGTGCACGTTTGTGATAGCACAAGGAACACAACGGAAGGTTGAACCACCACCACCCCCTCCGCACGCGTGCCGCCACACGCGCCGCGTAGGGGTGGGTGGCTTGAGCAATTCCGGCCAGTCACCAAATGTGGAATCTAGTGACGGCACCCACACCATTCGAACCACCACCAAGAGTGGAGCTCAGAACCGATGGGAGCCGCCACAGAACCGGCCGACAACCACCTCAAAACTCCGACCGAAATCCGGCCAAACCCTAGGATTTCAGATCCGTTTCAAAACCACCTAATCAAACGAAACCAATTATGAAACAAGCTTTAGGGAAGAGAGGAGGTAAGGTTTCATACCTTAATCGACGTGGTGGGTGGCTGAGGACGGCGGCGCGAAGCCGTGAGGTTTCGGAGAAAACCAGTCAACAACGCCGGCTGGATTCGAGCTTTCCGGCCGGGAAAGCTAGTGGGTCTTGTCGGTGAGGTCAAGCCGGTCCTTTTGCGACCGGTCTCAGGTCAGGCCGTGACCTGTGTCGCCGACAATGAGAGAGAGACCAATCAGAGAGAGAGAGAGACGCGGGAGAGGGGAGAGAAAGTGAGGAGAGAGAGAAAAATCGTTTTCTAATTGGCTGAGGGGCAGTTAACAATTTTTGAAATGACCATTATGTCCTCCGAACAATCCGAAGCTTGTATCGAAACGTTCCGCCCTTCAACGGACTTGTTTCGACGAGCCGGACGTAATGGCGCAACTCGTTTCGCCAAATTCCGTCCCGAAAATATCATTGACCAAAATGCCCCCTTTAATTATTAAATCATTATTTAATTCCAATAATTCTTATTTTAATCCTTTTAATTCATATTCAATTCTTATTTAATTTATTCAATTAATGTATTTTATTTTCCTTTAAATTTTAGGTCAGGGGCGTCACACAAATGCCAAAATTTCTAGCAAATTGGAAGATATTTCGCGACGAAATAGATATTTGGTGGCCTTTTAGTTATAGCGACCATGTTATTTAGTCTATAAAAGTGTACTTTTTTGGTCGCAGAAAGCTCTTTTGGTAGAACTATAGTGAATATTGGCAACCTCGCCAAAAATATACATAATTGTTTTAATTAATTTAATTGATATATAATTTTCGGGTATTATTAAGCTTTTATAGTTTTTATTAGTCCATAAAAAAATTATAATTTTGGAAATCATTAAATTTAGGTAAACAAAAGCAACATAAATTGACTGACATTCATAAAAGTTTTAGAAGTTCAAACATGTACAAGTGGATATATTAGTTTTGGAATTTCATATTTGCTATCCAAAATCAACATGTACCCAAAAGCTACCAAAGAGAAAATTTGCCTAACCCAAAAGCTAATGATCAAAACCAAAAACCAACCCCACAAAGATAGCACAGTAAAACCATAAAACTAACTAAAGCCTCTATCATCAAGCCAATTCAGCAAAACTAGAAACAAGTGACCCAAACCAATATTGTCATCATCAGCATTGTCACGCCCCAAAATCGAGACACGTGACAGCGGCATGTACCTTGAGGATCCCGAAAATATAACACCTAAATCCAAGGGTTATACTCCCAAGATTCCCAAAATACGCTACGCCTTTGTAAATAAATTAAAATGGGTTCGATCAGAGTATTTAATAACAGTGGAAAAATAGTTTATAATATTTTACAAAATTTATTTGAGAGTTAAACCAACCCCAAAGGTCGTGAATTAGTATCAACAACCTCTGAAATTATTTTACAAACCAATAATGAAAATATACCAACCATCTAGAATTCAAGTTTATACATATGAAACGAAACATGATCAGTTGTGATGAATAGGGTTCACAACCTGACAACAATGTGAGACATGAGCCAAATGCTGACAAGCAAGGAGATCACACCAAGATGTCACCCATGAAAGGAATCTACAACAAAAGTAGAGGTGAGCATTACATACATTCATTTGCCCAGTAAGAGGCTCCCGACCAGGTTTCAAAATAAATAATGAATATAATAATAATGATAATGGCCATAGATTTATTTCAAAATAAGTGAAAGAATATGCACAAACACAAACCGTATCCAAATATTGTGGATCCAAAACCAATTGGCATACTCAAGCAATTTTCGTAAACCTTTTTTAGAGCGCTTCAGTATCTGCTTGTCTGACAACCGATCCTTTAAGGCCAACTACCCCTACCAAAAATTATAATTAAATCCAAGTCCTCTGGTATGGTAGCGAGAGTGTCCATTTCAACCGGTTACACCTCATTGACTATACCTCACATGTAGGGTATTGGTAAAGAATGTCCGCGTAACCCCTCCGAAGGTTTAGGGGATCGAAACCCAAGAAAGTCACTATGCCCCTTTCACTCTTAGGTCGTCGAGGATAATGCCCGCATGCGTATACCCTCAAAACTTTGGACAAATAAAGCCAAGCATTCATAAAACCAAGCAATATGGCAATCAAAAACAGTGCAATTTTCGCACACAAGAATATTTACTATGTCATACATACACACAAAATACAAGTCCGAGAGTGAGTCCCCCTACCTGGAATCCAAAACTGATGCCTAACTTGCATTATGCACCTTTGAACTCAAATTGTTCTTTCTTGGCAACTAATTCCTAATCCAGTCATTAAAAAAAATGCTACTTAAAATCCTTCTTTACAATTTAGTCTTTATAATTATCTTTGATTGCACTGTAGTCCTCTCACTAGTCAATAATTTCACTTTTATTCTTATACTTTGTCCAAATCATATTTTAGTCCTTGGACTTATTTCATAATTTCACTTTGGTCCTTATACTTTGTCCAAATCATTTTTCAGTCCTTGGACTTATTCATAATTTCACTTTGGTCCTTACTTTTTTTCTTATTTATCATTTGGCACTTATAGTTGTTTTAATTTGTCTTTTGGTCCTTCCAATTTTCATACCGGCAACAATTCAGAGACAATTTCGAGAAATCAAACCATCCAAAATCTTTACCTTACCCCTCTGAATTTTTCAGAATTTTCTAAGTGGAGCTCCTAAAGACAATAACCAACTCAAATCACACTTGGAAACTAACAAAAGCTTGTGTTAGTTCATCCACTACCAAACAGGTTATATTAATTGGATTACCACGATTTTTGGATATGTTCTAGAGAACCAAATTCTGAACAACTTCCATGAAGAATTTATTGTCATTTGGGTAAAGGAAATTGACATACAAGAGTGAATATTGTGATGTACGGTAATAACAGCAAAATCTGAGGAAGTGACGAATTTGCTTACCATAGACATATCTAGAGTACTTGGATTGCTATGATTTGTAGATATGTCATAGTTCTCAGACTGAGGAACAATTTTAGAGAAGGAAAGTTTGTCAAACGAGCTGTAGAGACTAGAGAAAAATGTTGAAAACCAAGCTGCAGAGAACTCACCATCCATGGATGAACATTGAAAGTTCACAGCCAGTTTGAGGTGGCTAAACTGGTCCGATCAGGTTGATTTTTGGATATGTAATAGTCCTCGAGCAAGTGAACAACCTTCATGAAGAAGATTTGTTGATTTGAGGTCTAGAGGTGGGAGTTCTATAGTGATAACCAAGACCCACGGGTTTGGTTTATGAAGAGGGAGAGAAGAAGATGAAGAAAAGAAAGAAAAAGATGAAGAAAAGAAAGTGAAGTGAAAATGAACGGGAAGTGAAAGAGAAAGAGATATAAAGGAAAAAGGAAGGAGAGAGATATATATAAGAGCGTCGGCAGCCCATGTGGGTATATTGTGCCACACAATAATTTTATCGCTTTTCTTTTCCTTTTTAACTTCTTCCTAACTTCCAAAGCTCGCCAAAGATGCTTCCGGGTTCTGAATAATTCTCCGAAAAATGCCACACGCTCGTATGGATGTCTACTATTTTTCAATGACATCTAATTACCAAAATTCCAACTTCAAAATATCAGGAAATAAATCCTCCATTGAATAAACCAATAGGTATTTCGTGAAAATATTTATGAAAATCCAAATTACCACAAATTGGACCGTGAAATTTTTATTGTGAGCTTAAACAAAATATTTGGAAATTTTCAGGGCGTCACAAGGATCACCATACGGTGGATCACCAACATGCTAAGGAGGAACATCCATATCCATATATGGGGATAGAGCACCCACATGGGTTCGTATCCACTCGATAACACCCAAAAGTTTACCCACTGTGTCGTGAAGCTCACTTACTGTGCCCTTCAACTCACCAACTGTCCCCTGAAGCTCCTCAACCTTTTGATCTGTAGCCAAAGAGAAAGTAACAATAGTTTGACCACTTGAACTCTCCACTCGCATATTAGAGCCCAAGCCTCATATCCTCTTTCCATTTGCAACCCCAAGTTATGCAGTCATGATCTCTAATTATTGTTGTTTAGAGACTGTGGTCTGATCTAGTTCAATTCTTGAACTCACTGCCAATTGTTGCTTGGCCTTCTCATAATCTTCCATCATTTTCTTCTACAAAAAGAAACAAAATATGGATATGAGTATGAAAGTGCATAGGAACACTAAAATTCTTTCAGCATCAGTAATTCAACTAAAAAATATATGCTTCATTTCATGCAAGAATAATATATAGGAACAACAACAATGCTTCATATTTGATAATTTTTGGCAACTCAATAGTCCCAACATTGAACTACTTGAATTGTTGCAATCCTACAAAGAAGACCTACAAATATTCTAATAAGAACATAGCAAACAATTCCATATGCTTGGATAACTATTTGTTGTGAAATTATTGCAAGAGCACAATCCGCACAAGTAATATGGAAGTAAATAGAGTTTCGTTCCCACGAAGACTGTAATTTCCTATTAAGTACCAACTATCATTAATTCAAAAGTTTATTTGAACAGTTGTTTAAGAAGATTGATAGATTTATTAAACTAAAACAGTTATGAAAAATTAATCAAGTTGATATGACAGTAGAGCATTCGAGTTCACCATAACCAATTTCACTTAATTCTTACAGCAAACTAACCCTAATTACTACCCATGTTGACAATTGGTTTCTCCTAATTCATTCGATATCCCCTCTCGAGCTCAACAAAAAAGTATTCTCAATTAACAACCAATTCTCTATTGAGCAACAGATTTAGAAAATTAAGAACCCATTAAGTTCTATGAAAACTTGCAAGGAAACTGTGTCACACCCCAAAATCAAGACACATGGCAGCGACACGTACCTTGAGGATCCCAAAAATATAATACCTAAGTCCAAGGGTTATACTCCCAAGATTCCCAAAATATGCTAAGCCTTAAAACGGGTTGGATCAGAGTGTTTAATAACAGCGGAAAAATAATTTATAATAATGATAATAATAATGGCCAGAGTTTTATTTCAAAATCAGTGAAAGAATATGCACATACACAAACTGTATCCATTTATTGTGGATCCAAAACCAATTGGCATGCTCAAGCAATTTTCGTAAACATTTTTCGGAACGTTCCTGTATATGCTTCTATGACAACCGATCCTTTAAGACCAACTACCCATACCAGAAATTATAATTAAATCCAACTCCTCTGGTACGGTAGCAAGGGTGTCCATTTCTATCGGTTACACCTCATCGACTATACCTCACGTGTAGGGTATTGGTAAAGCCTATTCGCATAACCCTTCTGGAGGTTTAGGGAATCAAAGCCAAATGAAGTCGCTATGCCCCTTTCACCCTCAGGTCGTCGAGGATAATTCCCGCATGCACATACCCTCCAAACTTTGGAAAACCAAATCCAAGCATTCATAAAACCAAGCATATATGGCAATCAAAAATAGTGCATCTTTGGCCCACAACAGTATATACTATGTCATACATACACAAAAAATACAAGTCCAAGAGTGAGTCCCCTACCTAGAGTCCAAAGCTGATGTCTGACTTGCATTCTGCAAATTTGAACTCAAATTGTTCTTTCTTGGGCAACTGATTTGGCCGATGGACTTGATCTCTGGAATCTACACAACAACACTGTTGAAAGCTCCTCAAGCACGGCAACAATAAACTCTTTGCTCTCTCTTTGATATTTTTGTGGGTGTATAAAAGTTGTATCAAAGGTATATCGTTTCTCTTAGAGAGAGTTTAGAGTGGCCTTATATATTGTAAAATAAGAAAACCCTACTCTAAAAATGTTTGAAAAAACTCTCCTAAAGAAAAACAAAATCCTAAACAATTAAGGAAACAAACTAGGAAAAAATCATTCTTTGATTGGAAAAAAAACGTCAGCCAACTTGCTCGCACGTTCTGAGGTAGTTCCATTTCCTAGAAAATGCTTGCAAAATATGAGAAACAGAAGTTGGTCTCTAAGCTTTCCAAGCATATATCACACGCCACTTGGAAAAATCGGAAAGTCTTCAACTCTTCAAACTTCCACAATAGTGCGGTTCTGACGGGATTTCAACTTAGGTTGTCCTGACTTGCAAGTCTAGAGCAATTGACTTGATAGAAAATTATGAAAATTTGATACAATGAACTTCAATGTCTTAGATTTCTTCTCCAATTGGCTTTGCAATAAAATTCATTCGAAAAGTCAGTTTTCCATTGAAGTCCTTCCAAGAGCGCAGAATAGCTGAAAATAAGCAAAGTAAAGTAATAATGTTCTTTTTAATTAACTTTCCCAACAAAAACCAAATATAAAATGTATAAAATATAGGAAATTATGCACTTATCACTATTCATTACCCCTTTACTTTCAATAGCCTCATTGATCCACACGACCTTATCCTTATACATATGCAAGGTGTTCCAGTTGTTAATGTATGTAGGATTTTCATCCTTCTACATATTCCCAACCAAAAATAAAATGAGAAATACTTGCAATTATAAATTTAAAAGAAAAAGACAGGATTAAAACGAAGGAAAAATTATAAACCTCTAGAGAAGCATCCATGTGTTTTAGAAAGGGATGTGAAGCCCCTGTATGATCATATTTTTTCTTTTTGCATGTTCTTAGCATTGGCTTTGCATCGTTTTTATTTTAACAACATACATAAATTGTTCCAAATCAAAAACTTCAAACTTCACAAATATAAGACATCTAAAACTATATAACCTATAATTAATTAAAGATACCTAACATTTCTCATATGTGTACAACTTATCAACCAAATAATGCCACTCTTCTAGAGTCCTTTGAGAACCAAAGACCTTTTCCGGGGGAGGTGTGGAATGTGCAACTTTAGGGTCAGAAGCGTACTCTTTATAGCGCTTCTGGAGTTTTCCTCTCCAATCATTGTAAGTGGAGTTCTTATTGTGACATCCCGCCCTCGAGAATGTATTTAATTCATAAATTTCAAGTCAAAGGATAATTTTACCCTTAAGGTTTCTTAGTTGTTTAGGATTTGACTTTTCGTTCGGGAATGATTTTTGAGAATTTATCAGCTCCATTGCATATTCATTGAGCTCACGAGCTCATAGACACATAGTGGGCTCAAATTGAAGTTGAAACGAAGAAGATACGATCAAATTGGAGTTTAATCGTAAGTTTTTTTTTTAAAAAAAAAAGAGTTAAAAATCAGATATTATTTTTCCACCCATTTTTCTCTCCCCCTCCCCGGTTCCTTCTTCGCACGACCCCCCCTCTTACATAGTCACTGTGAACAGTGACTATGCACGTTCATGAGCGAGATTTGCTGCATTCTGGCTGTTTCAGCGGTGCCACCACCCACAAAACCTTCCTCTCCTCCTCCTCTACCTAACCCACCCCTCAATCTAACTCAAAAACCCAAGATTAGCCTGAAAATTAGACTGAAATTGCGACTGAAACCCCTCCCTCGATTCTAGAGCTTTCGTGGCTGTTTCTGGTGACTCCGACCACTAATTTTGACAAGTGAGCTATGGAGTTGCATTATTTCTCCATGCTCTATCAATTTATGTAGGTAGTTTGGGTCAATTTTGAGGATTGATGGGTTGATCAACACACCGAATTTTGGCAAACGGGTTTGGCCATGTTTTTCCTGTTTCCGGCCACTTTTTGACCGAGGTCCGAGAACTAAAAATGCTCCCTTAAGTGTGCTTGACAAATTGGCATAGATATTGACAGGTGATTTGGAGATTTTATAGTGACTGGACCTAGAATGATTCCCTTGTCGTTCCGAGCACAACTATATGCTCGGATTAGCTAAATTCCATAGTTTGAATATTAAACCAAAAGTTACATATTAGGAGTTTTCCGGGTTCAATCCGATTGGTCCCATTTTTAAATATGTGAATTCCCGTAGCTCTAGGATCATGTAGGAACTTGTGGATCTAGAATCGAAGTCCCGGATACTTCGAATCAACGAATTTAGGGTTAGGCGAATTAGTCATCGTCTTTTCGTGCAATCGACGTTAATTCGACCGCTCGATCGAGGCCAAACTTTTGGGACATGTTTAGTGGACTACGTGGAACCTATAGAAACTTTCGGATTGCTAATCGGTTGTAGGCCCTGCGGGCCCCGTTGACCAATATGGGAAAGTTGACCATATTATTGACCACGGGTCTTCGGAGATTGGTTCACTCTTCGGGAAGTAATAAATGGGCCTAGGAACTTTCTAGAAGTCGTTGACACACTTTAATTCCGGGAATTTGGTTTTTGTATAAAGGTTTGTGGCAGGGCAGTTTTATTAATCAAATCGTGTATTATCTGAAATAGGTTCTCAAACGCCACGTACTGCTCCGGACTCACCCAATCAAGATTAAGCAAGCTTGGACTCACTGTGAGTGGATGTTTGTTTTATAAATGGCTTTTCTGAAATGTTGTATGAATTATTTAATTATGGTTTTAATGATTTTTCTGCAATGATGGTTTTTATAAAATAATGAGTTATTAAATGTTTATGGATGATGTAAATTTGGGTTTTTCTTTCCAAGCATTCGGTTTTGATTTGAAATGACTTTAAATAATTATGCATGTTGATAAATGTGTTTGGCTTGGAAGTTAGTATGATTTGAGAATTGAATTTGGGAAAGATTGGGAAAAAATGGTTTTGTGGATATGTTCAGGAAAAAATTTCAAAACCACCATAGGTACCTTAGTTGTTGCCTTCGGATTATATTGTTGCCTTCGAGATATGTATAGCTGCCTTAAGATGTTATGATGTCTATGGACATCTTAGTTGCCTTCGGATATTAGAATGTCTTCAGACAGTTTGTTGCCTTCGAACGAGTCTGTGCGCGTATGACTATTGGCCCCACGTGTCTCGAAGACGCTCGAACCGTGTGGTGCTAGGAGTTGCGTTTTGGGCTAACTTTGTGTGCCCGGTTCTACTAGGGGAATTGACGGAAAATTACTGTAATTGACGGAAAGTTATATGAAATTGACGGATATTCATTGGGTACACCTAGGTGGAATGGTTTTATTGTTTTCAGATGCTTTCTAATGAAATTGAAGTTTTGACTGAATGTATGAGATATTATAGATATAAATATGAGTGCTTGTTTTCGGTACGAATAAAGAACAATGGTGTGAATAGTTTTCAAATGGTTTTTAAACGGCAGGGTTAGTATGTTCTTATTATTTTAATAACATTTATTTTTGTCTACTCATGCTTTTACTGTTTTGCACCCACAGGCAGTACACGAGTACCGGACCACCGCCACAGGGCATTCCATCTTCCGTCACTCATCCAGTTTCCTTATGTATGATTTCTTTTTGTAGTTGAACTTCATGTTGTAATTTGAATTAATTAGATAGACTCTGATATTGCCCTGGATATCTGTGTGGCCTGCGGCCATTTAGATTCACTATTTGGATGTGTGTGAATTAAATTATGCGTGCTGAACGATTGTGATTATAAAAATTGTGTTAGTACATGTGTAAATTTTTGGAAACGAGAGTTTTTCAACGGAGACTCTGCCGGTTTTTGGGCAGAAGTCAAACCCTTAAGTGGTTTCAATTTGTATTAGGGCAAAGGGCATTTTTGTCATTCGTTCCTGGCACCTAACAAGTTTTGGACACGCACAAAAGGGTTCGATGAGGATTCCAAAGTGAAATTTGGGTCGGGTCCTGTCACTTATGGTCATCAACAAATTTCCATATAGCCAAATTCGTTTAAGTCCACATTAAACTTGAACTAATATCAATTAACCGTAAAAGCAGTAAACATATTAATTTTTATTATTCTGATCTAACTAGAAACAAAAAAGAACATCTTATTAATTCAACTATACAATTTCACTACTGCCAACCCAACTTAAAGACATGGTTTACTTTTTCCTCATAAAGCAAAAAGTTAAAAAAAAAAAAGGAATTAAGTAACTCTTAATTGCATTTACTACAAAGAAGTATTAAATAACTCACCTGCAATGCAATTGCCATATCTTCCTTCGTCTCCAAAGGTCACTTTTTTCCACCCAAGAACATTAAGGGGAGCTTTGTTGCAAGGGATTAACCCAATCTCATACACGAACAAATATTGAGCTTCAATACTCGCTACCAAGTTTTGTAATGGATCCATTCGTATTGGAATCAACGTCTTGGACTTTTTAACAACATCACAAGTGCTAGCCCCCACAATTGTTCCATAAGTTTTCTCCACATGTGAAGAAGTCGCATCATCTAAAAAACCAAAATAATAATAAATAAATAAAAGAAACTGAAGTGCGCCGCCAAACAAGGAAATAAAATGTAGTTACCGTGTTGCCCTGAACCCCCTGCTGAAGATGACAATGGAAATTGTTGTGGCTGAGTTGATTGTTGTGGCTATGGAGTTGAAGTTTTCTTTGCATGTGAAGAAATTCCATCATCTAGAAGACCAAAACTAAATAATTAAGAAACTGAAGTGCGCAAAATAAGCCAAACAAGGAAATAATGGAGTCACCTTGTTGTCATGAACCCCCTGCTGAGGTAAACAATGGAAATCGTTGTGGCTGAGTTGATTCTTATCACAGCTCACGTGGCTGTGGTGGTTGTCGAGTTGAAGTTTTCTTCTCATGTGAATAAGTTACATCATCTAGAAGAAAAAATAAATAATAAGAAACTGAAGTGCACTGAAAAAGCCAAACAAGGAAATAAAATAGGGTTACGCTGTTGTTGTGAACCCCGTGTTGAGGCTGAAAATGCAGTTTTCTTCCTCTTATTGTTAGTGTTGCCTAAACTAACAACTTTCTTACTCAACATCTGGCACATTTACACACACATAAATAGAAAAATATACTACATTCAAATAGCATTCTATCTTTCCTAAAGTCATAAATAAAACAAAACAATATTTAAAAAAATGTACCTTATCACTTATAAGTTAAAGCACTAAACACTACCTTATCAATCTAAATCACTATAATCATCACTATGAACACTATCTTCCTCATCATCAAAAGGTATTTCTTCAATATCATCATCATCACTAGAATCCTCATCCTCCACATAATTTCGAACTGGTTCAAAATTAATATCACCAACAATTATTTTCTGTTCAGCATCCTCTCTACGAAGTGATGTACTTGGTAAATCATTTTTAACTAGTGCATATGTGACAGTGGTATGAACTTCTTGGGCTACACCATCGTCATAAATTGTGCCACCTCATTCTCAGGAACATCCCACACATGTCTGTGTAATCTTCTGAATCACCTTCCAACCTTGACCCAAGTAAAGATCGTCAAGGTAAAAGATTTGATGTACTTCTTTTGCTAGCACATAAGGATCTCCTTTGTACCATAAGCTCGTTGAGTTCACTGATGTGAAATGATAATAATGAACAAGCCTAACAATCCTTTTCTTTCTCTTAACTTATGTACTTGTATTGAACCATTCGCACTTGAAAAGGACAACATGATATCCATATGTGAATCCTATTTGAATAACACTGACTAATCTACCATAAAAGTTACCTTCCCGATCACCATGTGTTCTTGGCACCATGATTCCACTATTTTGAGTTGTACAAGTTTCTTCTATTTCTTTGACATGCTACCGAATTCCATTCACAACACATCCAGTATAAGTACCAACCCTATAATCTGGACCATATGATAATGCATACACTTCTTTATTCACCAACGTTGATTCTTGGCTATACAATGATTTGACACGCTTCTTAAACCATTGGGAAACGATTGCCTAAGTCTTTGTTCTATGTTAAAGGGGTTTTACTCTCTAATATTTGACGATGCTCACTGAAAAAAAATGAAGAAAGTTAAAATTCTAGCAAGACATAAATAACACGATAAAAGAACTAATATGTTTACTTACTTTCTAAATGGTTCAATTTCGTCTTAGTTGTCCACGATATACCAAAAAATTGGTTCCATTCCTCGCTCTGACAATAGAAGCATTTTATAGCCATTAAAGGGTCGTGCATTCTAGGCAAAGATCGAGAGCTTTGCATTCATTTTGCTGTGATCGTCGTTTCGCTCAGGACAAGAGAAAACTGTCTCCACATTATGCAAGTACATTGAACCAAAAGTTAATGCTTCATAAGCAATGTTTCCCTTAATAATGGAACCCTTTGGACAAGCTTTATTGCGTACATGGTCCTTTAACTTCCCCAACATCCTATGAATTATTTCATATCTACAAATACAAGTCAAAGCAAATCAACTAAAAAATATGACAACTTGATGAATAACTATTACCTCTCTATTTGGTACATCTATCTATATACCCTACTAGTCCCCCAAGTTTTGCCTCACTTGGTAAATGATAAACCAAATGAACCATGACATCAAAGAATGCTAGCGAAAAGATTTTCTCAAGCTTGGAGAGAATTAAAACAATGTCAACCTCTAACCTATCGAGATCTACAACATTCAACATCTTTGCACAAATTTGTTGGAAAAAGCTTGACAATTCTACAAGTGGTGCACAAGTGACTAAAGCTTAAAAAAACGATATTCTTACTTACCCCTTAAAAAAGCTTAATATGTTTATTTAAACCTGATATTCTTACATTGATTATATTTTCAAAAAAAAATTGATATTCTTACTTACCCCTTAAATCTTTTCCATATAAAGTGCCTCAAATTAGTGGCACTTTCCAGTCAAACAAGAAAAACCGAGCACTCATATGTACAAATAGTTTTGTGGGGTTCAAGATATAGAACCTTTGACATTATAGTGAGTTGAGCTAGTTTATATCTCAAATTGAGAAGACTTTAAAATTAAAAAGGTTGTACAATTATGAATTTAGAAATTTTAAGTCCACTGAAAACAATATGGTTACTTTCTCCCAAATTACATTTATTTATCATGTATTGTTTAGACTTAATAATGCTATGCTCATGTCGTTTTCAACATAATGCCAACCAACAGACTCATATTTATCATGTATTGGTGAGACATGAAGGAATAAAAATAGCAAGAAAGGAACATGTTTAATGTTTTTTTAAATAGATTCTCTCTAGAGCTCTCTAGAGCTCTCTAGGCGTTGCTAGGGTTCTACTAGGAGAGGCATGATACGTGTAGTTGTGAGGTCTCCGGCGGCCTCCTTTCTATGTTTAATCTCCAAGGTTGGATAGTGAATCATATTTGTCATTGGCTTATACAGTTTTTGATTGTTTTTGCATCAGTAATCGCAAGTATGGAGGAGATGGTCTCTAGTTTTTCATCTCGCTTTGAACTAACTAGTGAAGAGCAACAAGAAATTATCATCGATTCCAGGGAAGCACTTGTGATTCAAACCAAGCGCTTTCTTCTGGTTGGTCAAGTTCTATCTGATAAACCTTTCAACAAAGCAGTGTTCAAGCGCACCATGCACCAAATATGGAGTCCCAAGGCTCGCGTAACTGTTGTGGAGATAGATGAAGATCGGTTCTCATTTGCCTTCAACTCGAGGGAGAAAAGGGAGACCATATTGATTGGGGGCCCATGGTTATTCAATGATCATCGGCTTATTCTTGCGGTTGCGGATGGGACTTTCAACCATGTTCGTATCCCGTTAACTTACAAGGAGTTCTAGGTCCAAGCAAAAGGGTTTCCCTTCCCGTATATGACCAGAAGGATGGGACTGTAGTGGGGAATGCACTAGGCATACATATTGTAATAGACCAAAGCCGAAAGGAAGAACTTTTTGGGAGTTTTATGCGCCATCCTACCAGCGTCATGCTTCGGTTGGACGACATCCTCGTGGAAGTGGCAATACGCTATGAGAAGTTACTTGTTATGTGCTATTGGTGCGGATTCATTGGTCATATTGGGAAGTCCTACTTAGTTAATGATTTTGCGGGTGATGATGATAATGCGACACCTTATGGGCACTGGTTTCAAGATGACGTTTACAAACCAGATTACCGAAAACTAGTCGAGTGGCATTTTAGTTTCTCCCCCTCCCACCTATGGTTTATGTGTGTCCCAAAAGAGAATGAACCACTGTCCGATGACGACAACAGAAACACAGTGGTTGGAGAGACCCCGGTGGCCGATGTTGCTGGGGAAGATATTGATTGCCCCATGATTGATATGGTGGCCGCTGTAAATGATTCTGTACCGTCATCACACTCTTTTATTCAAGACTTAAATGCAGCAGCTGACGTTGGCCACCAGGAGTAGGATTTTGGGGATTCTTTAGCAATCATTCCTTGGGAAGATAACGGCTACAATCATTCTTCACATCATTGCCATCCTACCAACCCGCCCCTATTGATTGAACTTAATCTATCGTTAAGTGTGGACCCTTTCACATGCCTTAGTGAAGATAATTCTAGGATTTTAGCCACGAATGGGGCCTTACCTTTGGCTTTTCCTGATAGGCCTTTCATGGCTCATTCCTCTCGTGGGCCTCAGGATGATGAGAAGCTAGTGGGACTCGCAAAGGCTCATCAACCTCATTTACTTGATGCTAATTGTTCAGGCCTACAGAACTACTTCCGAACCAAGTATCAGCCCAATTCCCAAACGTATTCGGATCTTTTTAATTTGGGGCCCATTATAAACCAAAATGTTTGGAGTAAATTAAGAAGACAAAGAAGATGTCATACATCCAGGAGGCATCCAGGCACCCCAAGCAAGCACCCATGTGATCTGGGCTTCATCAGCAATGACTCCCCTTTATCCAAGAGAGTGTGCTACCTTCAGAGAACCCTCACATTTACAAGATCAGTGGCGACTGAGTCAATTCAGCCCTGCTGGGACTAATGATTATCTTGAGTTGGAACTACCAAAGGCTTGGGAACCCTCGGACAGTTGAAGCTCTGCGACATATCGTTGGTGCTCAAGATCCCATGGTTGTCTTTTTGAGTGAAACTCGAGGCAACCAGGTTAGTCTTTCTTCTTTAAAGTTCAGTTTAAATTTTGACAACATGTTTGTAGTGGACTCTGTCGACAGGTCTAGTGGTCTATGCCTCTTGTGGAAAACGGAGGCCAATCTCCATATTCGGTATTCCTCATCCCATCACATTGATATTGAAGTTGGCAGAGTAGGTGATCAAAACCACTAGAGACTCACAAGTTTCTATGGATATCCATCAAGACATGATAGGCATCAGTCTTGGGCCCTTCTTCACAGCCTTGCTAGTTCATCAACGCTTCCTTGGGTCTCTATTAGTGATTTCAATGAAATTATGCATGATTGTGAAAAAGAAAGAGGAAACTCAAGATCCATCAGATATATGCTGTCTTTTCGGGAAACCACCTCCGATTATGAGTTGTTTGAATTGGGCTTTATGGGCTCACCATTTACTTAGTTCAACACGCGTCAAGATAGCATCGAAGAGCGATTAGAGCAAGCCATTTCCACAACCATTTAGAAGGCTTCTTTCCCTGGTGGCACGCTAACCCACCTGGTGCCCAGCCGTTCCGACCACCTACCAATTGTCCTTCATTTATAGCAGCCTCATTCTGCAAATAGATGGAAACCTAGACGTTTTCATTTTGAATCAGCTTGGCAATAGGCCTAGGATATGAAAAATGTGATTTCTGAGGTGTGGAACACTGATTTGCTGGGGTCCCCATGCATAAGGTTGTGGAAAATATTAAAGTTACCAGGTTAAGGCTCTTGAAAGGGCACCTAGAAGTCTTTGGCTCCACAAAGAGAGAAATTGAGATTACTCACTCCAAGCTGGGTGATATTCTGTCTCAACCATATACCACTGAGTCATTTACACAACAAGCCCACATTATGGCTAAACTTGATGAACTGCTGAAGTGTGAGGATTCTTTCTGGAAACAGCGCGCCCGTGTACAATGGCTAAAGGAGGGCGATAGGAATACCCACTATTTTCATCAACAAGCCACAGGTCGAAGATAAAGGAATTGTATCCTAGGCTTTTTGACTATCACAGGATATGGCATAAGGACGACAAAGGCATGGAGAAAGTGGTGCTAGATTTTTTCGAGCCCAATGTACTGTACCGACTCCAACTTTCGTTGATGTCATCGAGCCACAAGTCACTATTGTTATGAATCGCCAACTGCTGGCTCCTTTTTCTGATTTTGAGATCAAGTCAGCATTATTTCAGATGTAACCAACAAAGGCTCCAGGTCCTGACGACATGTCTCCCATATTCTTCCAAAAGTTTTGGCATGTGGTAGGCCTTGAAGTTACTGCCGCTATCAAGTTTATCCTCACTTCCAGTCGTCTACTTTGTAAGATCAATTTTACACATGTTACTCTCATCCCCAAAGTGAAGAATCCAACTTATATGACCTAACTCAGGCCCATCAATCTTTGCAACGTGCTATATAAGATTGCAAGCAAGGTATTGGCGAACCGTATGAAAGGAGGGCTCCCCCACTTTATTTCCGAACAACAAGGTGCTTTTGTGCCTGGTAGGCTAATTTTTGACAACTCCATTGTTGCCGCAAAGATTGCATATTTCCTATGGCAGCAAAGAAGAGGGAAAAAGAGGTTTATGGCCTTGAAATTAGATATGAGTAAGGCATATGATCGGATTTAGTGGGGTTTTCTTGAAAAAGTTGTGCATAAATTGGAATTTGCTGAGCATTGGGTGAATTTATTATGACATGTGAGTCCACTGTCACATATTCTTTTATTCTAAATGGCTCTCAGTGTGGTTACCTTCATCCTACCAAGTGTCTACGCCAAGGGGACCCATTGTCTCCGTATCTTTTTTTTGCTTTGTGCAAAATAAGTTAATTTCTTAGAAAGCACAGGAAGGAAACTTTCAAGGAATCTCTGTATGTCATGGGGCCCCTTCTGTTCAACACATTTTGTTCACCGATGATAGTCTTCTTTTTTCCAGCGCCACCGTGGAAGACTACGATACTATCAGAGAAATTTTTGAGTCAATATGAACAAGCCTCGAGCCAGAAAGTTAATCTTCAAAAAAGTGTTGTGTGCTTCAGTAGAAATCTCCGGCGTGATAGTCAAGATAATTTAGCTCTTCACCTGGGTGTCCAACGAGTTGACTACCATGATCGATATTTGGGTCTACCCATGATCCTGGGATGAAATAAAGGGGCCTATTTCAACCATATAAAGGAATGTCTATCGAAAAAAAGCTTCTGAGTGGTGCAGGCAAAGAACTCCTTATAAAATTGGTAGCCTAATCTATTCCTTTATATACTATGAGTTGTTTTCTACAGCTGAAATTTGTTTGTGATCATCTTAACAGGTTAGTGCTTGCCTTATGGTGGAATGACACAAATAATAACAAGAAAATTCATTGGTTAGTATGGGACAAGCTTTACCGGCCAAAAAATGACGGATGTCTGGGCTTTCGAAATTTACACGCCTATAATCTTGCTCAGCTGGCTAAATAGGTCTTGAGGCTCATTCAACAGCCGACTTCCTTACTTGCCCAGATTTTCAAAGCAAAATATTTTTCGACGAAAGCCTTTTTGAAAGCTCATATTCCTATTAAGTCCTCTTTTGTATGGTAGAGCATTTGTGTAGCCAGACCCACTATTATTGGTAGCTCCATATGGCAAGTGGGCAGCCAATCGCTTCCAACTATTCTCACCTAAGCCTACCAATTGTTAGCTCCATATGGTGGCCGACCTCATTGATGCTGATACTCGGACGTGGAATGTCCAGTGGCTCGCCACTCTCTATTCAGTGGAAGAAGTAAATATATATCCGAGCCATCCCTTTAAGTTCTCGCATATGCCATGACACTTTCATTTGGCATTATGATCAGCGTGGCCGCTTCTCGGTCAAGAGTGCATACCATGTTGCACGAAATTTGCCCACCATGGTTACCTATACAACGTCATCTCCAACCCCCCACTCTTTTAAGGCTCTCTGGTCAGCAATATAGAGGGCCACAGTCCTAACAAAGGTGGGTGTGTTTTGGTGGCGGGTATGCCATAATATTCTTCCCACTCATGATAATCTGAGACGGAAATGCATTCCCATTGCCCAGCCTTGTTTCCTTTGCGGTGGTGCCAACAAATCGATCCTCCACCTCCTCCACGACTACCCTTATTTAACCTATGCTCAGGGGTTGTTACGGGCTTGGACACCATCTACTAGAGCTCACTCTCATGTGCCACGGGATTGGGCTATGACGCTTGTGGAATGCCTTACCCCGACAGAGCTTGCCCGCTTCATGATGCCGGGTTATTCAATTTGGGAAGCAAGAAATGTTCTTTGTTGGGAAGGTAAGAGGATACACCCGCATGTTACTGTTCAACAACCAATATCCAAACTTGATGCTTTTTTGAAAGTGAATGCACACCCACATAAAACAATAAGCGTGGTCCATGGGGAGACGTGACATTCACCAGATGAGGGTATGTTGAAAATCAATGTTGATGGAGCTTGGAGTTGTACCGAAAAGCTAGGAGGTGCTGGAATGGTAGTGCATGATTGTGCTGGGACTTGTGGCTTGTTGGGTGCTCCATTTTATTAATATTTTTTCGACTCTGCATGCTGAGGCTCTAGCTACTCGGGTTGCTATTGCTTTTGCAGTGGAAATGAGGTATAATGATATTTGTTTTGAGAGTGATTCTCTCCAGATTGTCTCAGCCCTTGGGGTGTCTCCCACGGACAAGTCCTTTGTCATACCAAAAAGTTGCGACAGCAGGTCACTGGAGTTGGTTTTACCTATACTAGCCGTACTACCAATGGCGTAGCTCATCGCCTTACAAAATTTGTTTTACACTTGCGAACTGTGGTTTCTTAGTTTGAAGAACCACCGGATTGTATTTCCTATGTTCTCTTTAAGTATTGTAACTTGTAGTTTTTACGAATATGCTCTTAGGGGGACTAGGGGACTCTATCGGAGGCAAGGTTCCTTTTCCAGCTTGCGGTTGAGAAGGTAGGCTACTTCGGTAGACCAATGACCACTACACTTCATTTTGTGTTGCCCATGCATGCATGCAGCAAGCGCGTTGAAAATAACGGAATACCCCAATTGGACTTGATTTGCTGATAATGTAAAGTGTGATGACCAAAACCAGAAAATTAAAAGTTGGGTGACCAAAATTAAATTTGACCATAACCCAGTGACCAAAATTGTAATTATATATATAAACCTGTCTCGCTCCCGAGATTTGATAAATATAGTCATGGATTCTTCAACAAGAGCAATAATTTTGCACAAAATTGAAAGATCCATCAATTTAAGCAATATGCCAATTTGAACGTAATACCTAATATGCCATTTATGTATACTAAATATACATCATTAGCATAACATCCAATCCAATGCCACCAAAAATGTAAGGGCCCGTTTTCGGAGAATGTTTTCTTAGAATATTTTCAGAGAATGAAAACAAGAAAACGAATTTGCATTTTCAGGAAATGAAAATGCATCTAATAGATTAATTAGAAAACATCTTCAGAAAACAAAAACAATCAAAACGTGTCTGGTACTACAATTTGAAATAATAATATGTGAGTTATTTTTATGAAAACATTTCCCATGAGAATGAAAACAACTTTTTTCTATTTTCTACAAGCACACATGAACTTGTTTTTATTTTATGAAAACATTCTCAGTGTTTTCAGTTTTTGGGCCATCGAACGTGTTTTTGCCTCATTTTTGTTCTCTGAAAATGAAAACAACCCCCTAAAACATTACCGAACGGGGCCTAATTTTTTCCATAGAATTTCATGCATCAAGTGTTTCTCCTATAAAAGATGGGCTACTATTTATTTTCATATTTTCTTATTATTCCAGAATTTGTCTTCATGTTGCTGGTGGAACAATCATAAAATTCAAATAATAATACAAACTAAACAATATAAAATTGTATAAGATTAGTTGAAATAAATATAAAAAGGGTATAAGTAGGCGTCCATTTCCCAATATACAACAATCGATAATCCTAAAATGAAGCACTGCAATTTAGAACTCTAGTGAACCATTTATATATTTGTACTTTCAAGACAAAACTATGAAGCTCCTACCAAAGGAATAAAATAGAGTAATAGTATACTCTATTTTTTCACGTATTTTATGAACTCTCTACAACTCTAACTATACATAGACCACAAAGCCTTTGTTTAAGAAACGTTGTGGGTTTTCATACAATTGCTAGAGGGGATGCAATTGTTGGACGACATTCAACAAATTAGAGACATCTTACTAAAGAAAAATGTGCCTTTTTCAAAGTGCATTTTTTTTCACAATTTAAATTAATATATTATAATATATAATTTCCAACAGTTCGGTCCAAGGTGAGGTGATTTTTCAGGCCTTGTGGCCATGGTAGAAGCAATTTGTGATGTCGTGTCCTTTGCAAATGTTTTAAGAAGGCATAATTACACCAATGTCCCCTGAAATTTCGGTCAAAATCCCAGTGTCCCTCCAAACTCAAAATGGCCCACTTTCATCCATTGACACTTTGCCCCTCCTGTCAACTGCATCCAAAAGTCTGTTAACTATGATGACGTAGTAAGGGTGTTTGTGTAATTTTGTATCCATATTTCATTATTCACCAATTGAGGGGTGACATGGCAAGTGGAGCCCATCTCTACATAGATAAAAATATAATTAAAAATTACAATAATTAAAACTAATTAAAAAATTTAGAAATAAAAATCTCTCTCTCTCTCTCTCTCTCTCTCTCTCTCTCTCTCTCTCTCTCTCTCTCTCTCTCTCTCTCTCTCTTTACCCTTCCCCTTCTCGGCGGCCATAATTGTCCCTCCTCAAGCAACGCTTTTCCCACCCTCCCCGCCAAATAACCACCAACCTAGATGGTGGGGAATTGCTCCCCTTTTTGACTAATATTTCAATCACTCTTACCAACTAAATCTCTTACCCACAAACCATACCTCTCTCTCTGCCTCTGTCTCTACCATGCCTCCTACATCATGGCTATACTCTTAGGAATTAATATTTGAATTAATTTTAGCATGTATTTCTTTCTCTCTCCCCCTTCTTGACCCATCCCCACCACCACCAGCCACCATTCCCCAGCAACCGCCCTCATTCACCCTCTACCATCCCCCACCCGATGACGTCTACTCCCAACAACAACCTCACACCCTCCAATGTAAAACCAGAATTCAATCCTTGTAAAACTTACTCAAATTTTCAGGCTTATTCGAAGGACAAGTTGTGGGTTTTTAAAATTTTGTAGAATTTGACTTTAGGGATATTTGTTTGGTCGAGATATGCACTCTTGGTTGAATTTTTGGGCTTAGTTTTTAGTCATTGAATTTTTCTTATGGAAAATTTATTATCTTTAATATCGGTATTGTTAATTTTTCATGCTTGTTTTGTTTCCAGTTGTGGATGTGCTTGATTTTGAGTTGGAATTGTTGTTTCTGAATGTTGGTTATGGCTAATTTATCTAGTTTGATTTGGTGGGGTGGGTCGGAAAGGGAGAGCTAGATTTTGGTGGAAGGCACTGATTCGTTGTTTGAGTGGCTGATTGGACATAGGTAGCAAGAATTGAAGAAAATCAGACAATTGAAGGTGTTTCATGGGTTTTATTTGTGTGGGTGGTGGTTGTGGTGTGGTATGGTGCATGGTTGAGGTTGAGGTTGAACAAGGCGGAGGACGTGGCTAAGTTTGCTTTGGGAGGTAGCTGATGGGGGTGGGTCAAGAAGGGGGAGAGAAGGAGAGAGTTTTAAAAAATAGTATTTTATTATTATTTTACTTAATTTTGTAGTTTTAATAATATTGTAACATCCCGATCCACTTTAAATATTATTTAATTATTTAATTATGAAATTACATTTTTATACTTTGGGGTAAGGGTATTTTAATCACTTTTTGTTCGAAAAGGAATTTGGGGAAATGAGTGGCACCGTTGTGTAGAGCTTGTCGATACGAGTTCGTAGATAGGCTGCACACTCAATTCTGGGTTTTAACGAGGGAGTTGTGGTCTAGAAACGGAAAGGATGTAATGAGGATTTTTAAAATTGTTACTGTAGCTATAGTACCCCGACTTCATCTTCTTCTTCCCTTTCTCTTTCTTCGTGACAGACTCACACACACACACACACACACACTCTCTCTCTCTCTCTCTCTCTCTCTCTCTCTCTCTCTCTCCGTCGCACATAACAGGCCAAAACTTTGGGCGGCAATTTCGTTGCCATCCAACGACCATTTCAGTGAAATTGGTCCCAAAAGTTTCATATCGACGTCCCCTACCTAACCAACCCATTTTCCTACCTCGAAAACCTAAGATTTGGCAGTTGGAACTACTGGAAGGGCCGATGATTTCCCTGATTTCTGACGCCGTTTTCGGCAACTCCAGAGGTCGTTTCCGTTGATCAAGGTATGAAACTTCATCCTTTTTTCGTGCTTTACCTGTTTATGTAGGTGGTTTAGATCGGTTTTGAAGTTATAGAAATCAATCAACACACCCATATTAGGCCGGTGGTTTGGCCATATTTTCGAGTAGTTACTTGGCCGGGGTCGAAGAATTAAAATGACTTCCCTTGTTAGTCTGAACATGTTGGTATATGTATTGCATGTAGTTTCGAGAATTATCCGTTGTCGAAATTTTCTCTAGACACCCACCACTGCTGGCGGCGGGTGGAGGCTCGTGGTCCATTGTTTGGCTGCCCATTATGTTCTAAAATGGTCACCATGTCGTTCTGAGAACTATGATTTGCCAAGATTTGAAGTTGGTTATTGTTTGACTATCGAACGGACATTTCTCCTATTATGCGATATCCAGGTTCGATAGGTTTAGACCGTTCGATCAATCCCATTTTCAAATATGTTGTTCCTCGTACTTCTCGAATTGTGTAGGAACTAGTTGATCAAGAATCGAAGTTCCTGATACTCCGAAACAACGATTCTAGGGTTAGGCAAATTGATCACCTTCCTATCGTGCGATTGGTTTAGATCATACGGCTCGATCGAGACCAAATCTTCGGGACTTGGTTAGTAGACATTGTTGGACCTATAGGAACTTTCGGATCAGAAATCGAAGATCATGGGCCCCGCTGGCCTAATTGACAAAATTCCACAATCGATGTCAAACCTACTGTCGGATTGTGACTAAACTTCTAGGATGAGTTTAACTTACTACTATGGGCCAATAGGAACTGTTGGATGGCAAACTGGAGGTCGTCGGCCCTGCGAGCCCAGTTGATTTCGATAGTGGGCCATGTTGGATCAGTTGAGGTTGATTAATAAGTTGTAATTGTCAGTGGACGTTGTTTTAATTGTTGTGTTCATGCATGAATGAAGTTTGGTTTGAAACATGGTTTAAATCGGGTTATTTGAATTTGAGATTTTTATGCAGGGTTTGAGAGTGGTTTTTACAGTATGATGATATTGGGGTATGAATATGGAATGCGGATATATTGTTTGGACATTGGGTATTGGGGGTGGTATATAATGATGAATTGTTTGGAAATTATTATTTTGGTTTAATGAGGTTATAAATTATGTTGTTGGATTTGTTTCGACTTTTACAATGTGACATGGGAATTTAAGAGATTATTATTATTATTATTATTATTATTTTTTTATTATTATTATTATTATTATTATCATCATCATTATTATTATCATTATGTTTGTTATATATAAAAGTTTGGATGTTGAGTTGGAAGTTGAGTTATATATATATATATATATATATATATATATATATATATGGTTTTGGTATAGTGGATTTGGGTTTCAGATTATGGTTATTTTGGATTGGGTTATATTGTGTATGTTTATGAAATTTGAATATGGAATTCGGTTTTTTTTTTATGGACTTCATAAAGGAAAGTGGATTTTATTATATAAATATCGATTTTGGCTATGTTGTACGATATGAAATCTTGATTTGTGAATTGCACCATCATATGTACCTCCCCTGGTTCAATATAGATAATAACCACATGTGCATTGAGGGATTTCCAACATATGAGATGTTGATGACTCGGGCATCCTTAGCGGGGTGTGTCGTAGGCCTTGACTCGGGCATCATTCAGCTGCACATGTATTGAGAATTCTGTCATGCGTGTCTGGGGAGCAATAGTCCCTCGGTTGGACTGCTTGTCCCTAGCCACATGTGTATGGAGGATTCGCCATCTGGTCTAGTTAAAACAATCCATGTGTTGGATTGTTTTCCCTCGGTACATGATGTACACCATGATATGTACCTCCCCTGTTATTGGATAATTGGATATTGGATATATTTGACACGCGGTACATTTGGTCGGGTATACAGAAGGCCCTTAGTAGGGCAGTCTACGCTCATAGGATGGATATTCAGCCGCACATGTATTGAGGATTCTGTCGTTTGTGTCTGGGGAGCAATAGTCCCCTTGTTGGACTGCTCGTCCCTAGCCACATGAGTATGAAGGATTCTGCCTTGTGGTCTAGTTAAAACGGTCCCGTGTTGGATTGTTTTCCCCCAGTACATGATGATGGTGTGGTGTGTATATATATGTATAATGGGTACAACGGTAGGAGAAAATCAGTATGAGTTTAATGATGCTATATAATGTGGGTGTATATATATAAATAAATATTTGTATATGAAGGAAAATATGTGGATTTGTTTTTCAGGTTGATGTTTTCTTAGCATGTGCATTGAGAGCACTCTGCACAACTATAACATTTGATATGATGTTCGGAAATCAAGATTGGTTATTTGGAAATCACTTGTTTTGGCAACATACGGCTTGGATATGGTATGGTTGCGGGAAAATGATGATTTAACTTAACTATGTACAAAAGAATATGAGCTTAAGAAATGATTTTGGAAAGGTAATTGAGTTTCAGAATTAAGATTGGTTTTACTTTGACAATATTTGTATTATCTGTATTGTGATTGTTGGTTGAAAGAACTATGTGTGGCTTGATCCCTCAATAAGAACACGTAGGCAACCTAGGTTAACCTAGGTGCAGCTGCAAAATAAATGTTTGAACTGTGTTTTGAGTTGTTCTAGTACGTTATAGTGAAGAGTTGAAATTGAGGCCAGAGGCCTTTGTTTTAAATTATGTGCTTGCTGAAGTTTGAGATTTATATTGTGTATCTATTCAGTAGAAGTCTTGACCCATTTTTCTTAGTTGTGCAAGAAAGAGGGTTAAAATAGTAAATGGGCCCGACATCAGTGGATGTCGGATGGGTAACAAGGTTCGACACTGATTCTGAGGGGGAATTTGAGTTGGGTCATGTCAAATATTTTATGTAGAGGTGGGCTCCACTTGCTACGTCACCCCTCAATTGTGGATAATGATCCATGTGTACGAAATTACAAAAGCATCCCTGTCACGTCATCATATTTAACAAATTTTTGGACGGAGTTAACGACATGGGGCAAAGTGAGTTATAAAACCTCGATCAATGGATGAAAGTGGGCAATTTTGAGTTTGGGGGGGCAAATGGGATTTGACCGGAGTTTTAAGGGGAATTGGTGTAATTAAGCCTTTTAAGAATGCTAGAAACATGAATATTGATGTGTTTGTGATGAACAAAGTTATACCTCGCAAGTGCACGAATCGATATGATAGTATAGCAAGCAAATACGAGAGTGTTCCCATAGAGATTTGTAAAGTTTATCAATTAATTCCAAATATGAATACCTTAAGAAAAAACTAGAAAATAAAACAAAATATTAAAACTACTAAAATTGCCGAAAATAAGATTACTCAATTTTAATTGAAGTGTTGAAAATCAAAAAAATAAAATTAACAAAGGTTGGAAATTGATTTTGAAAATCAATGGATGAAAACTAGGATTCCGACTTCACCATAACAATCATATTCTATGTATTGAGTTAATTTTGAGAATAAAGTTTCAATTCAATTCCTAGGGTTCGTTCTTTCTTTATTATGATGATTCGTTCGGCCGCGGTGTCACCAAGTATCCTCAACTAAACTCAACTAATGAACCACATAGTCAAATTTAATCGAGAACCCATTAAGTTTACGAAGAACAATAGAACCAAGAAGTGTCTTAGCTTGAACCCCGGCTTTAACAACAACTCATTCATTCATAGTGCATATAAGATTAGGGATGAACCCCTCGCCCAATCCTATCTTAGACAATCCAAAATACCTATAATGGCCAATTACAAGTATCAAGATCACAATTATAATAATGAATGAAACAAGGAATATAAATTGATTAAAAATAAAGTATTAACTCAATAACATAGAATCATCATGTTAGGTTACATCGGATCCCTAACAAAGAATTTAGTTACCCATAGCCATCTTAGAAACAAACAATATACTTATGAACATAAAATACAAAGTTTGAATTAAGATAGAAAAACCCGCAGACGAATCCACTGTAGTTGAACTCCTCCTCCGGCAAATCTTGAAGGCTATGAACGGCTAAAAAGGTGAATATGTGTGAGTTGGGTGATTTGGGATTTTGAACAATATGCGCTAGGGTTCTCTCCTTCTTTTTCTTTTCAAAGCTGGTCCAAAAGATGTATTTATAGGCAAGCTTCTAGGTTTTGGAGAAAAGATAGGAATTAAATCCATCTAGAGTAGGGAATTTGTTTTCCTAGTTGAGTTAGGCTTTGACTTTTGATGCACTTCTTTGACTAGACCAAACGCCAACCATCCTAGCAAAAATAGCTAACTTATAATTGAATTAACACAACATTTTGGTGTCACCTAACTGCCCAAGGACGTCCAAAAGCCTGTTTACCAAGAATGGTAACTTGTGATGCAAAGCTGTCAAAACTCGGGCAAAATTCCAGCACTGACCCACTGGTACTAAAACTGATGTAACTTCCTCTAGAAAACTCGAAATCACAAACCGTAAAATTCTCCAGAAACTAGACTTCCAGATCTTTCCACGCATATAAAGCATGTTATCTGGTTCTTCCTGAGAAGGTACAGGTAAATCCGCAAAGTTGACGCATCTGCACAGACAGTTTCTTGAGTTCCAAGTTGCTAATTCCAAATTTATGCATTCTTTGCTCTTTTTCACCATATTTTTCTGTATTTAGCTCCAACTCAACTTTAGGGACGATTTCCTACAAAACTCACACTAAACACATCAAAACAACCAATTTCACATAAGAAACTAATGCAAATCATAGGAATAGGGTATAGAAAATGAGTACAAATATGGAGTTATCAGTTTGTTGAGGGTATGATGCACGACATACAATATCTCAAGTCTCAATTGAGCGATGTTGGGATCAGATTTACTTCTTGTGGTTACAATGTATGTTTCGACTTTTGTG